>CM070101.1:8544467-9049467 GCA_036178185.1 Liparis tanakae | reverse complement strand
CAACTAATTGTATTACCCATTACATAACAGAGACACTTGATAGGAGTGAAAACCAAGCAACTGCATAATAATAATAATATGCTGCACATTGGAAACATTGGAAACACAATCCTAACTTGAGTATCCTCATGAAGAAGCTTGAGACATGAATATGTCCGTGAGCTCACTAAAATGACAGGAATGCATATTTCAATAAACATTTCTGCCAGTGTATGTTTTAAATAGGGTTTCACAGAGGAAAACACAATTAAACTTTCTTCATGTTAAAATGAGCATTACAGTGATTCTTTGAATATGTCCAACTACTCAGTATAATATAACGAAATTGCCATAAAATAGGGGTTTTCCGCCTGGAACATCTACTGTACAGTGTCTTTAGTTTTCATTCCCTCCAACACACAGCCCACTTTCTGAATGGCAGCATGGAGTGAAGCCACCCACCCTAACGCACATTTCTTCCCCATGTCTTACAGACACAGATTTGGTCTCAATCCCATTTTGAATGCTTGCTGCGTTTTTTCCTTATTTTATTCTCGACGAAAAGGGCACTGCGACAGAAATGTGGATGTTCTGCCTCTGTAATGGCATGGCCAAGTCATTACCCGGGTACCACTAGTGCAGACTCTTTCTGCTGAGGAGACTGAGGTCTTTTGGAGTGCAGGGAGTCCTTTCTTCCTGCTGCTGGCAGGCTGCACAACAAACTTGCAGTAGGACACCAGTAGACCCTTAAACACTTAAACACTCGATCACTTTATCACTTGGACACTTTAACCTGTTGACTGTTGAGTGTTCAATAGACTTTAATTACTATCTTGTATATATACTTTTATTCCTTTGTATATTTAATATTGTTAATGTATTTAGTATTTAGTTTTTAGTATTCAGTATTTAGTATTTATTTAAATTTAAATTTAAATGTAGTATTTTTATTTATATTACTGCTCTACTGTGTACCCACAGCTGTGATTCTGCAATTTTTCCTACTAAGGGAGTACTAATTATCTTAAGTCATTTCTGAGACTGAGGTGCAAAGAAAGCTGTTATCCCATATTGTGGGTGTCACATGCATTTCTGCATTTGGTTGTCCTATTCGACTTCCTGTAACAAGGGGACTGAACTTGAATAAATTAAACATTCAGGGCGCCAGAGAGTGAAAGAGGGAAGTTGTGGCGTGACACATTTAGCAGCCCTTTCCCTGTCATCTCTGAGGCTTTTATCTCCTTCCCATCTCAGGGAGGAGTGTGTGCGTAGGATGTAGATTTCTGCCGATCGACGTGCAAGTCTATTGGCGAATAGCAGAGTATAAGCAAAAGGAGACCGTATCTCTGGCAACTGCACTGGCCATATCGGCAAATTAAAAAATAATCTTCCTCATCCAGAATTGTAGATGAACAAGGGGTTAAGACAGATTGTTTGGTCTCTATGCTTTAGTATTAATCATCTTTTATAAATATCCTGAATCAAATATTCAATTCAGATTAATGCAAATAGGTTTTAAGAAAAAATAAAGATTTAGATTTATCAGTTTAACTTGATGTTTAAAGGTACATTAAACAGTGTAAAAAAGAAGGGATGATAGTCTTCCTGCTTTATATATAGCATAACTGTGTTCAGATTAAAATCACAGGCATGTTCTTCAGATCATCTTTCCCATCCTCCTCTTCCCCTTATCAGGATTACTTTCCTATGTGTGAGGCCTGAGCCCCATGACTGACAATATGCTGCACTCTCTGGCTCGCCTCGCTCTATAGAAACATATTTTATTTGTGAGGCTTCCAGTGAGCGCACAATAGTGACTGATACATTAGTTATGAATGTAACTTAAGGACTCAGAGAGCGAGAGAGAAAGTGTGGCAGGCGGGAGTAGTGGTGGGCTGGAACAGAGATAACAAAAAACCCCGAAATGAGTGCTGAGCCTCCATCTTTACGCTTCTGTCCTTTTCACCCGGTGCCCTAAAATAATCTTCATGCAAGTTTAGTGAGAGTTTACTGGGGCACGTCATGCAGGAAATCAAGCTGAGGATAATTTTTCTTAGCAGTGCAGGATTCACGGTACACCACTGGAATTAACGGCTCGTGTGCTGCTTGTGCCACGGTCACCATGGTGATTGCGTTTGGGCTCATGGCGGAGTCGGTGTGATCGTCTCACTGCAGATCTGTCATTCAGTCTGTCATCACTGCTCCAAACACAATAGTCCCTTCTCGCAAAGTTGCTGGGAGGAATTTTTAAAATTGCTCCCAGCAACAACAGCAACCCAGATTGTAATTATGAGATAGGGACACCCTATCTACACCCATTCAGTAATTGAGCTGTTCTTGCGTTACTCGTACACACGTGACTCTGGAAACTGCGACGTTCAAGTTGAGTCAGGATGTGTGATTGCATCTGTTTGTCTCCTACCGAGCGAGGGAGCACAATGAGCTGCATCTGAATATTTATAACACGCCTCTGATGTTAATTGAAAGCAGCCACACATTGTCAAGGACATCTCTCGCTTTCCAATTGATGCCTTGTGTTCCCTTGTGCGAGGGGATGGCTGAATGACATTGGAGGGATCAGAAATAGCACACTGGCTTTGCATCTGGACATGGTTGTCACATCCTGATTTGCAGAAGCTGAAATACTTTCTTGCACAGACAGCTAATATTGGATGTAAAAATGCAATTACAGATGGCCTTCAATCCTTGATACAGCCTTGTAGTGTTTCTGTATAGATGCATTCGGAAAAAAAACTTATAACTTCTCAGTGAAACAAAAAAATGGACCTGAAGTAGTTTGAATTATTACCAAGAAAAAGCAAAAGAAAACACCAAAAAGGATAATTTAATAAAGCAGCAGCAATGGTTTTACACATGTAGCAACTGATAATAGTGAGTATCCATCAGTCAATGTGTCACTTTTGTAAAGGTTTTAGAAGTGAATTGATGTCCCTTGATAATAAAAAGCCAAAAGGATGTTTTCCCCCAGCAGTGTTCCTGTCAATGGAGAGGAGACTGATCTCCCAACTCAAACTGGGGCATGATGAATTAGTAAAAGCAGCTTGGATGGGCTTTTAAAGGCTCGCCGGCTAGCTCAGGGTCCTCTGTGTCACCCCAAAAGAATTTGCTGCTGCCACCATCGAGCTAAGAAGCCACCACCACTCCTTCAAACTCCACAGAGTTGCAGAAATAATAGAAATGTAGGAGAATGGCAAAGGATGGGGGGAGGGATAAAAGTAAAGAGAGTTTTGGAGATGGGGCGTTAGTGTGCAGCTGAGCAGAGAAAAGCCCTGTTTGAATTTTTGTTCCGCTGCCAGAGCAGTTTGAAATTAATTAAGAAGAGAGTGGAATCAATATAGAGATAAATGTAGAACAAATACATGACTTTCATTCTTGGCTCGTCCTCCGTCAGGTAGCAGAGCGTGCGTCAGCTCCAGGAGACGTAGGTCCAGTTAGCATGAGCTCAAATTCAGCCAGTGCAAACACCAGCGCCGGTGAGCGGTCTCTGCCGCTGGATTTGACCTATAACTCAATGGTAGAAGGACAACGTCTATTTCCCTTACCTGATTTTCAGGATGAAGTATTGTAACTCCATTTGCTACTACACAGACACCACACTCCTCACATATTTCTCACGTGAGTTGGAATACTGTTTTGTAATATTTGACAGCTTCAGAATTCTCTCAAATCCAAGGGAACCATCAAGTTAAAAGATGTTCACATCAAATATTTCTTCACTTTCAAACAATGTTGTCCTCCCTAAAAGAATATACTCAGAATTATAGTTCAAAGGTTGTCATAAAAAACTCAGTCTTGGCTTGGAACTGTGAGGATTTACCTGCTGCTTGCTCTCTAAACACATATTCCCAACAATTATGTACCCTGAGATATAATAGCTCCTCCCACCACTGAATATTAGATAGAAGGATAATGTTTAAAAGGACAAAGTGAAACAAGACGTATTGATGGGGAGTACAGTGTGTGTGTGTGTGTGTGTTTGTGTGTGTGTGTGTGTGTGTGTGGGGGGGGGGGGGGGTAGAGAGAGGGTTAATGCCTTACTTTAATAAAGACCATTGAAATTCTAGTGATCTTTAACTAACAGACAGTTCAAAAAAGTTTTTGAAAGTTTTTGCATTAACTACCTGAACTTTTATTCCAACGTATCGCATCGAGCAATTAGGAAACTCTTGATTCCCCGATCCTCCCGTTCCTCTTTTTAAAGTAACTCTTCCTCTTCATCCTCCAGGGGAAACAGCGCATGTGATTAAATCTCTGCCCTGCCAATTAATTCATGGCTTCATAAATATACAAATGGGCTATCAAACTGGAACTAGATCATCTGGGAGAGTCGGGGGAGCTCTCAGTCTACTCACTGTTGTATACTACTCTATAAATTATCCAACTGTTCTCCTGTTGTGCTCCTCTACACAATACCACACACCATCAAGTCTCAAAGAAATCATCAAAATATGCCAGTCCCATTAATAAGCATGAGGCATCAAAGGAATAGCGTCCTGCTGACTTTACTAGTCGAAACAAGTACTGTCATAAATAATTCATTAAATGTGTTTGGAAAGTTGAAGGATAAAAAAGATTGTTGGATTAACCATAAGTACTGAAAGACATAGGGTTTGTATTTGTGATGCTTTCCCTAAAATAAACTGACATTCAGTATGTTGCCTTGGCCATCTTCACTTGAAGGTTCAAACTAATTTTAGGAGGAATTTCAAAACAACGTTATCAGAGCTATGCTCTGTTTTAAGTGTTAGACCTGCTTCTCTTTGCAGTCCTCAGTACGATAACTTTAAAACGAATCGCAAACTTGAACTGCGTTGACTCCTTAATCAGCTTAAGCAGATACATCTGTCTCAGGTTGTGCGGTAACAGCGTGTGAAGCAGTGTGAAGCTGTGCAACATCGAGGCGACATCAGATTCGGTCCCATCAGGCGTCCCTCAAATGGCCCGAGAGTTTTGATGAGCCGTTTGGAGTTCTGCCAGACGGTGTGATCCTGAGAGAGGAGCGCGAGAAGAGAGGATGTAGTGTTACTTCATCAGGAACTCCACTGTGAGAAACAGCCAAGCATGCCTTCAATGCCTCATGCCTTATTCATGCAGAGTGTTGAACCTCTCTCCAAATCTAAATATATATAAACAATCTGTTCTCCACTCTTCTGTTAGAGCAAATATATGTAAAACAATGAACGACATAGAATAGACAGCAACTCGTGCAGTTTACCCTGTCGGGGGTCGGTTCGTTACACATTTTAATAGTGTGTGTCTTTGTGTTTTCATCTACATGTACCGAAAGATAGAGGGAGAGACATAGTGTAACAGTTCAGCTCCATACCTTCCTTTTTTATTAGTTGTTTTCATCCTGTCTAACTATCATGTCATTCCAGATCCTGCTTCCCATCTCGTCAGTCCAACTCCCTTCACCTGCCTCTGATCACCTCGTTAGTCCCTCATTACCTTCACCTGGTCCTTACTCCCTTCTCACCTGCAGCCCATCCCCTCATTAGTCCCTCACTATTTAGCTCCCTCACTTCCACTTGTCCTCTGCCACATTGTTATGTGTTCTTCTTGAAGCCCTCCAGCGTTACCGAGTGTATTTATCTGTTCCCGTCTGTTTTGTTCCTTCTGGAACTTTGAGTAAATTGAATTATTTTCCAGTTTTGTCTCTTGAGTCGTGTTTTTGGGTCCACCCTAATACTCCCATCTTCACCTGGAGAGAATTAAAGAAACGTGAATAAAGAACCGATGACATTCTTGTGTTTCTGACTCCTATATTCTCATTTAGCAGAGTGAAAAACATGACACAGTTGAATTGTTCTTTACCTTCGTATTGAAAATGCGGAAGGTTATGTTTTGATTGCCGTGTATTTGTATGCGTGCGTGTTATTCGCATAAGTCAAAAAGTATTTAACCGAATCGCGTGACATTTGGTGGGATGATTGGTTATTATCCGGGAACCATTTGATTACATTTTGAGATTGATCGGGTCAAAGGTCAAAGTCAAAGTCATGAAAAGGTCAAAATCGTACCTTTACCATAGTGCAGTCAATTTGTATCCAATTGGCATGCAACTAATGCCGAAATGTTCATAATTAATGCCCAATCTTGTGATTTGTGAATGTATGCGCTCTACTGAGTGCCCGTTCTAGTTTTAAATGTACAGCAGACATTTGAGGAGACACAACGGGCAGATACCCTTAGACTCAGGACATGTTGTGATTGAGCCCATGCTGCTGTGACGCTATCCTCACACTTACTACTCACTCAACGCTCCTGGCTGACAGAACACGCTCCCCTGTCTTGTCCAACAGTAATGGTTGCAGACAGTAAAAGCTCACATGTATAATTTAAAAGATCCCGGCCTACCTTACTTAACATCATTCTTTTCTTTACTTTCGTTTTTAAAGCATAGACCAAGCATGCCTTTGTCCACTTTTCAATCACAAATCTTCCATAAAAGCAAGACAAATCTGAATATCAATATCAAATATATTATGTTTTTCAATACATGCGAGCAAAGATGTAAGGATATATCTTCTCGGCTGCGTCCCACATGCAACAGCGTATCCAGCTGGCTCTGTTTTCAGCTTCATTGTTGTCCGTATGCGCTGGTTGGCGTGTTCTTTCATTGCCATGAGCATGAGCAATGTCTATTATGAGTAAACCTTT
The DNA here is from genome assembly GCA_036178185.1 of Liparis tanakae. Classification (NCBI taxonomy): domain Eukaryota; kingdom Metazoa; phylum Chordata; class Actinopteri; order Perciformes; family Liparidae; genus Liparis; species Liparis tanakae. The sequence continues at coordinate 9,042,807 of CM070101.1, read as the reverse complement.
CATACATTGTTCTAGTAATGTTGATACTTATTTGTGCACTGAATGTGTAACTAAGCAAGCACCAGCTGTTTTAGAATATTACAAGCCTTTTTATAGATTTAAGAACAAAATTATAAAGGAAAATATATACATTCAATTCCCACCTCCCAATGTGCAGGATCAGAGACACATGTCAGGCTCAGTGGGAGACGTCACATCTGGATGACATGCTGCCTAATATACATATGAACAAATATATATCTTTATGCTTGAGAAGGCCTATACTCGCTCGATCACATTGGTTGTAAAGTTTCCTCCTCACAAACTCGGTTGAACGCCTCCTTTTTCGTGACTGCCGGTAATCGTGGACGTAAAGGTCAGAAGAGATTTTGACTTGGGCACAGGCCGACGCACACGCACAAATCCTGATCCGTCACCCAGAACATCCCGAGTAATTGGTTCCATGGAGAGTCATATTTAATTGGTGTGTAGCTGTCAATAGCTCAGGTATTTCAAGGAAGAAGCCGAGAACCCACGTTAAAGCAGAGAATATATCCGAGCTGGAGAGCTCGGATTTAGAGAAAGCACATATCTCAAAGTGGTGCGGTTTATCTGTTAATTTTTTTTTTTCCGTGGTGTTTTCCATTTCTCTTAGAGCTCACTGGCCAGCTGTGTGACCAAATTGGTTTGGTAGGGAATACATTCTCACATAGAGGGTTAAACAAGGAAACAAACAAGCACGCTGAAGGGATCGTAAAGCCTACAATTACGGTTGAGGCACTAATGGTGAGATTTCCATCCTCTTAAATTGAGGATCGCTGCAGTGGACTTGAGACGAGCCTCCAACCAGTTTTGCCACACCGATTTAAAACAACATTGTAGTCTACCTACTTTTAGGGGAAGCTGATTATTTAAATGAAAGCAGAACATGACCAGATCGTCGGTTTGTGTTCTGATTTTTTTTGTCGTTCCATTTGCTGTTGTGTGAGAGAAGATTACCCCATTATTCTCCATCTGAACACGGAGTACCAAACTGATACTCATGTTTCCTGCTCTGCATTTCCAAATGTCTGTTCGTAGTTCTGTTGTTCTGCTTATACATGCGAGGTGAGAATTACAAATCAGTTACCTCACAACAGTTCAGATTTAAATTCAATTCAGTTTATTTTGTATAGCCCAATATCACAAATTATAAATGTGTCTCAGAGGGGTTAACAATCTGTACACGTACAACAAAGATGTTCATTTACATACAATGTGTTTACTTTTCTTTCCTCAAAGCAATCGGATCACCTTTGAAAGGCAGCGTCATTACGTTGATCAGCGAATGCAAAACCGTTCATACAGCAGCGAAATTCTATCAATGCGGTCCTCATTTGTCTTTATGTAAGCACTTTACAGATCACATCATGATAGTTTCTGTGGATTTTGATTTTTTTTCTAATAACCTCTCAAACTAAGGGCTGAATAGTTAAAATTATGCTTTTTTTCACCAGAGTGGAGCTTGAGTGCTTAAAACATTAATAGCTATGATTCAGACCTGTTTTTTATGTTTAAATATCTGATGTTTGTCTGTGTACTGACCACCTCTACTGCCTTTCCCCCTTAAAAGAAGACAGAAAATCCCAAATGGGAAAAATAATCCATCCTTTAAAGTAAAGCTGCGTTGGTTGAAGCTCTCTCTTGTTTTCCTCCTGTGAGATGAAATGACTGCAGTGTCAATGACGTCGCTCTCGTGGACAGATTCATGGCCATGTCAGTCTGAATCGGCAGTTAAGTTCAAATTCTAATTGCAACAAGCCAATGGAAGAGACACATGACAGTAACTAGCGGAGAGCATCACTGTCAAGGAGTGTCTCTCACTTTTAATTATGACATTGCTTTATTCTTGCGCATCGTATCGGTCTCCCTGCGATCGATATGTTACCGGCTCGTCTTCTTTCTCTCCTCCTCCTGCAGTGATGGATGGGCAGACCGTTACGAGGTTGTGGAGGGTTATGAGCAGGAAGCGGAGGGAGGAATCACGATGAAGCTGCAATCAGCGATGGTCAGGACCTTTGATGATTACTATTTGAAGCTGCGTCTGGACGCCAACACCAGGAACCCCTGGTTCTCTGAGTTCTGGCAGTACCGCTTCCAGTGCCGCCTCGCAGGCCACCCACAGGAGAACAAGAACTTCAAGAAAGTCTGCTCCGGTGGGTGACAACAGAACACATGTATGTCTTTATATGTAGTTTATAAATAGGAGCAGTGTTCATCTTGCTGCCAGTGAGAGTAGATGGTCACATCCGAGTTTAAAACTCTTGAATAATAACACAAACTGTGTATTTTTCTCTCTGTTTTCCTCCCTGAATATTCTCTCCTGTTGCTCCCAAAAGGTGATCATGGTAAATTATTAATTAAATCACAACTTCAAATTATCACCAACAAATTTCTAATCAAAAATATAAAGTAATTTAATGAACAATGCAATGACTGATCAGCATGCTTTTAATCAACTGATAAATAAAAGAAATTAGTACTAGAGCAGTACAGGTGTTTTTCTACTTTCTATATCACACTTTATATACCTCTTTTATTCCAAAGACCTTCAAGGTGGTAAGTGCATTTATCTTTGCACTACTATGGTGATGATTTAATCCAAATTTCACCTGCACTCTGTCTGCATTTGACTCCTTTCAAGACAGCAAGAGTTTGACTGATGCTCTCTTTACCAAAATACCATCTGTGGTATTTTAAAACTACATTGTGGTGCAGTGTGAGAGGTCTTGGTCCCGGCAGTCTCCGGCTCTTGGCCAGAGCGAGGATTGCATGAGTCAAACTCTGATGTGGAGCACTGGGCTTGTTTCTGAGGAACAAGACATGGCCGAACACGTTGTAACGCTGCACAAAGGAATGGCTCACCAAGCACACACTGGTCACCATAAAGGCTGAACAAGATGCTGCTGTATTGACGATGATCACACACTCTTCTGTTTGTGCATGTTGATGTATATGATGGACGATAGCATTATTTTAAATGCACTAGCTAAGGGGGGAAAAAGAGATGTTTAAACATACTGGAAACTTCGGAAATAACATCTTCATACAAGGATGATAAAAAATTCTTAGGAACTTAGGGACGTCGTGTATGTTCCTAAGTGTTACAGCAGTTTCAATAGAACACAAAATATCAGACACACAATGTGTTTTCTTAAAATGTAAAAAATGCAAAAACATCCTTCCTTTCCCCCCCTCCTTTTCCCCCTCTAACAGGCAATGAGAGTCTGCAAGAACACTATGTTCAGGATAGTAAAATGGGATTTGTGATCAATGCCATCTATGCCATGGCTCACGGCCTCCATGATATGCACAGCGAGTTGTGCCCCGGGCAGCCGGGCCTGTGTGAGGCCATGGACCCTATCGATGGCAGCAAGTTGCTGGACAGCCTGCTGAAGACATCCTTCAGGGGAGTCTCGGGAGAGGAGATTTATTTTGATCAAAACGGAGACACCCCAGGAAGGTAAGAGTATGATTAAATGGTAAGAATATATATTTTTAAAGGCAGCAAGATGGATATAGAGATTTCATATCATCAACGGGGTTGTAATCTGTGAATTTCTCCCGTCTCAAGCTCTCCTGCTCATTAGAACGCGTGTACATGCACACAAGTGTGCACCCATCTTGAGCACAGAAGAATGTAATTAGTTTGGACTGGAACAGATTCAGTGGATTGTCCGCTGTGGCAGCCACTTTCATCTCTCTTCAGTCCAACAGACAGCCTTTGACAATCACAAAACACAGCCGTGTCATTACTCCGTCAACGCGGGGTCAGCTGGAGCACATCCTGGTCCAATTTAAAGATGAGGCTGCGGTGTGCACGGGCACGAGCTCTGGATGTAACACTTACAGGGCTTTAAACTGTTTAAGTGACTTTGGATAAAAGGTTTACCGAGCAGCCGAATCCTTATCATTAAATTACCTGTCACTCTCCCCCCTCCCTCTTCATCTACAGCTTTTTCACTCTTCCTCTGTAATCTTTAACTCTCGCCTCTTCTAGTCTTTTTTCTCTTGGTCACTCAATAAACGTGTCCTTGCTCATCGTGGTTCTCCTTCCCTTCCTTCCTCTGTCCATCCAGATATGACATCATGAATTTCCAGGGTTTGGCTGATGATCACTATGACTACCTGAACGTGGGCTCCTGGCATGAGGGCATCTTAAGCATTGATGACTCAAAGCTGTGGATCAACAGCAGCGACACGGTGCGCTCAGTCTGCAGTGAGCCCTGCTCCAAAGGACAGATCAAGGTAGGGATTAAAGCCCTCCAGCATTGGAGGATCTCCACCAGAGTTCATTTAGTTAGACAAACATGAAGTCTGATAAATCAAAGGTCATTAGCGTTGACATTGGAGTGTGACTTTGAAGGTCCAAAGCTATCGAGAGGCATTCATTACCTTCGCATTGAAAATGCGGAAGGTAATGTTTTAATCGCTGTGTATTTGTATGCGTGCGTGTTATTCGCATAAGTCAAAAAGTATTAAACCGAATCGAATGAAATTTGGTGGGGTGATTGATTATTATCCGGGAACCATGTCATTAGATTTTGGGATCGATCGGGTCAAAGGTCAAGGTCATGCAAAAGGTCAAAATCTTCTTGAATCGCATGCAATTTGGTGGGATGATTGGTTATTATCCGGGAACCATCTGATTAGATGTTGGGATCGATCGGGTCAAAGGTCAAGGTCATGAAAAGGTCAAAATGTTCTTTTTACCATAGCGCGGTCAATTTGTATCCAAATGGCATGCAACTAATGCCAAAATGTTCATAATGCAATGCTCAATCTTGTGATATGCGAAGGTATGCGCTCTACCGAGTGCCCGCTCTAGTTCAACACTGTGCCAGATACGTGCAGAGCTAATTTAACATTTATTCTGCTCTAACTTGTTTATTTTCTGGGCAGACACACACAATGAGATACACAAAGTACGTGGTCTTTATCAACTCCAGGTATTCATACACAAGGCTACTTGAAGAATGCTCTTTCCAAGTTGTCTCAGAATAAAAAAGGCTCTCTCTGCGAGTCTGCAGCAGTACTAGCGTCTCGCTGAGGCTGTACATGCTAAATGCTACATCAGCATGCTAACATCCACTGACGTCTACGTTTTTGAATAATAAAGGAATACCTTATCTTATCATATACTGCAAAGATTTCTCCCTGTGACACTTAAATCCCAGTATTCTTTCCACATTTGCGCATAGTTATTATTTGTGATAGTTTTAGGCTCTGCTTTATTCAACGCAACTTGTATGGAAATTAACTGTCATCTAAACATCATGTAGCCAATATGTCTGCCTTCTCATTACCCTCCACCCAGACGTGAGCAATATCAAATCCCCTTGTATGCCCATTCTTCGGTTATTATGAAGCATCTGTAAATATAAAAATCTGGTGTTGGTCAATATAGTTTTGTACTACTGTCCCTTTTGGGACCAGTATACGTTTCTCTTCATTTTAGTTGTAGCTTTTAGTCGTATCTGTGGATGGCAGAATAGATCTCAGCTGAGATAATGCTGGATGCTGCAACACTGGGGCTTTGTTTTGGATTACATCTACATGTTGTGTTTTATCATTCCCTCTCCACCCAAAACTGTAATAACTGGATTATTATGCTCCCAACACTCCTGTAAAACAGGCTTTGTGGGGTGTGTTCTACTGTGACGTTGCCGATTAACCCAATAGGCCAACGTACAGCAGCAGTGGCACGTAAACTTCAAGGATACATTTTGGCATCGTGCTTCGTCAATTAAATATTCTGATCTATTGTATTATCCGAATTGCTTTTCATATTCAGGGTTGCTGGGAGGCTGGAGCCGATCCCAGCTGATAATGGGCAAAGGCTGGGTTGACCCCGGACAGGTCGCCAGTTTATCGGCATCCCCACATCGAGACAGAGAACCATTCACTACTATCACACCTACGGCCTATTTAACGTCGCCAATTAACCTGAGCTGCACATCTTCGGCCTGTGGGAGGGAGCCGGAGAACCCGGAGGGAACCCACGCCGCCCAATTAAATATAATGGAGAAAATATTTTACAAGCACATGTTTTCACAGTCTGAATTAAACACGGGGAAAAAATGAATCCTGCTTTTCGTGACACCAATGGCATTTTAAGTCTAAATGATCACACAGTGACAGTAAATAATAGTACCTGGTATTGAGCCTAGTTTGAAGAAATGCCCTAATTTGCTTCATCTTGACCGATTGTTTTCAGTCTAGCGACGCCCTGAGGGAGGCTGCATCCTCTCTCCTGGCTGCTCAGGCTTTCCACTCTCTCTATGTTGTTATCTGCCCCACTTATAACCCTGCTTTACATATCACAGTGCTGGTAACAGCTTCCTTGGGAGCTGAATGCAAAATCAGCCGGCCTTGTTTTATAAACAGTCCGTCTGGATGAGAACAACATATCCTCGACTTATCCCCTGGATGCCGCCTATACCTGTGTCGCTTTGCCTCGGGTGTGATGTGCTTCTTGTCACGGTTTGATTAGTGTTGTGACCGCATACTAAGGCGTCTGTGACCCGTCGTCGTTCTGCGTGCAGGTTATTAGGAAGGGCGAGGTGAGCTGCTGCTGGATCTGCACCACATGCAAGGACAATGAGTACGTCCAGGATGAGTTCACCTGCAAGGCATGCGATCTGGGCTGGTGGCCCGACGATTACCTGGAAGGTAAGCAAGACCGAACCGGACGCTCTGAGCCAATGCATTTTTTGACTTTATGAACAATATCCCTTGATAATCCTTATTTCCTATCACATTAACAACCCTCACATGATATCACCCATGTCATGTGTTTGCTCCTAGCTAACCCTTCCGCCTGCTCTTTGCCAGGTCGTGTACGTCATCGAACACCAACCTCACTGAAACCGCACAAACACTTTCTCTCAAACTTTGTTGTGCTCTCAAAAATACTCCTCCCCCTCCCCCCATAAGCTCTTTCCCACCCTGACACCTCCTTTCGCTGATGCTTTTCATCATCCGGGCCCAATGACCCTGATCTCTTTGCTCTGCACTACTCTTCCCTCCTCTCGGCTCCTTTGCCTTGTTGTGACCTAGTGGTTGTTTTGACAGCGATTTATAGAGTTGAGAAGAGCTCTCAGTTCCCAGGTGTAAAATCCTATTACTGTCACGACAGGCTTGGGGATACATTATAGCAATCTGTCGAGGAAAAAGTTCTCTCTTCACTCTCATTAAATGTCCCTATCTAGAGAATACTAATAGAGAGAGTTGGTATCCTATTCATAGAGTGAGGTTGTCATGTCCATATGTTCACTCATTTGCTCTTTTAGGGCAAATATTGAAGGAAAAATGTTGAAGAAAAAAAAAGTTTCCTTGTGGTGCTTGCAGGTCAATGTAGAGTGAGCTGTGTTTTTTAATTTGTTAAAGGTCTTCCCAGCTCAGATAGGACAGCAGAGGATTGCGTAAGAACAGATACAGATAAGAGCGTTCCACCTTTGCCACCATTGTCCGTTTGCTTTAGTATTTCTCTCATCATCTAGGTTGAAAATATTCAGGCTTCTTTTTTTTGTGTGGACATATTGGGAGTTAGCAATGCAGAGCAGAAGTGGGTTATTCTGTGCATATGCTTGCTCGTGATGGCAGTGGCTGTAATGCTATTAGCAGCGGCATGTCATTTATGGAGTGTTAAGCTGGGGAGGGGATGTCAGTTTTCTCCTATTAAGCTCCATAAACTTCCTCTGGGTGTTGGAAGGCAACTACTGCATCATGACAGAGGCGACACACACACACACACCTACGTGTCTGCACACACACACATTTGGCATAAAATGATAATGAGAGAAGAATCGGACAGTACTGGAGCTTTGACACAATTTTAGGCCCTCGGGTGCCTCCAAATTGGTGTCGCTCTCCTCTCTGCCATCTATCCACTGTCTGCTCATTGGTTCTTTTAACCTGTTTTATTGTACTTTTTATTCACAAACATGTATACACAAGATTAACCCGAGATCTCCTTTGCCCTGCCCAGGCTGCGAGGAACTGCCTCTGAAGTATCTTGACTGGGCGGATGTGGAATCCATGGTGGCGGTGGCTTTCTCCTGCCTGGGCATCCTCATCACGTCCTTTGTCACCTTTGTGTTCATCCAGTACCGTGATACCCCTGTGGTGAAGTCCTCGAGCAGAGAACTCTGTTATATCATCCTGGCAGGCATCTTCATGGGCTACATATGCCCATTCACTCTAATCGCCCATCCTACGGTGGCCTCCTGCTACATGCAGAGGCTCCTGGTGGGCCTTTCTTCTGCAATGTGCTACTCGGCCCTGGTGACCAAAACTAACCGCATTGCCCGCATCCTGGCAGGCAGCAAGAAGAAGATCTGCACCAAGAAGCCACGTTTTATGAGCGCTTGGGCCCAGGTGGTCATCGCCTTCATGCTGATCAGTATGCAGCTAACTCTGGAGATCACACTCATCATCCTGGAGCCTCCTGAACCCGTCAAGTCCTACCCGAGCATACGCGAGGTCTACCTCATCTGTAATACTAGCACCGTAGGCATGGTGGCGCCACTGGGCTACAACGGCCTGCTAATCATGAGCTGCACCTACTATGCCTTTAAGACTCGGAACGTCCCGGCCAACTTCAATGAGGCTAAATATATCGCCTTTACGATGTACACTACCTGCATCATCTGGTTGGCCTTTGTGCCGATCTATTTTGGCTCAAACTACAAGATCATAACCACGTCCTTCTCCGTCAGCCTGAGCGTAACAGTGGCACTCGGGTGCATGTTCACGCCGAAGATGTACATTATCATTGCCAAACCGGAGAGGAACGTCCGAAGCGCCTTCACCACGTCTGATGTGGTGCGAATGCACGTTGGGGATGGAAAGTCGGCTCAATGCGGGACCAACAACTTCTTCAATATATTCCGCCGGAAGAAACCTGTGACGGGCAAAGCCAAGTGAGTGACCTCTTTACGTTGTTCATCTTGATAGATTCTATTGGTTTCGAGACTAAACTATAACATGCCTAAACAATCAAATGGTACGGAGAGTTGCCCAAAGCTGATCTTTCGGCATTTTACTGAAAATACTGTATCATCAAAGATAACATGCAGTTGCTTATTTTCTTGCAAGAATATTTGAGTCTTTATGCTTAATGTTAAAGGTACATTTATTTTTATTTCCAGTACCCCAATTTATGTCAAACCATACTGATACATTTATTTTGAAAAAAGAGAACACAGGATTATGTGGAACATCCCCCTCTCTCTGAGGGGCATGCCATATTATGAATGAAATAAAGCTAAATTTGACAGAAAAATGAAAAGAATGTCATTGATTTAACGCTAACAGGCCATGCTGATGTATCAGTGATTATTAAAGTATAGATAGACACATCTAAGCTAGATATAAGACTTGCATATAACTGTTTTGAGATCCACAGCAGTGACACATGGACAGGTATCTAAAGTAAGGAGTGGGGCAGAGTATAAGAGTGATCCCAATCTGTGTACGTGTCGTCTCTCACCCCTGCTATGCAGCCTTTCTAATCTCTTAACCCCTTAACCTTCCAACTGAGCAGCATAATGTCTGAAAAGTGTCTAGGCTTGTACATGTTTTGGCATGGTGGTCATTCAACTCCTTTTCCGGAGAGCTGAACTATCAACTGAGACATATTTTAATGTCGTATACATCCATTGGAGACTTTTAGACACTTATTAGCCAGATAATAAAAAAATCATCATCAGGAAAATCTGCGTTTTCAGAATTTGCCCAACATAAACATGATTGTCTCTTTTTTGTGAGACGTTGTGTGGAAACCTTTTCTTTATCTATTTTAGCTATTCTATTTTGAATTGTATTAAACTTGATTTTAATTAAAGTACCATGATTGAAATTAAAAGGATGAGCAAGTAACCATTATTAATTTGGTTGGCTCTCAGCTTGAGTTTGTTGAGTTCTTTTGGATTCAAAAACAACTTTAACCATCCTATCTGCCTGAATAAGAAATACTTACTTGTGATACCTTCACTTAATGAGTCTGTCATGGAAAATGTTCTTTTGACACTGCAGCCCTCCAAAGAAGAGATGTGCCACCCTGCTGCTTTTTGTTTATCCTGAATTAAACTTGCATTTAACTTTTTTCAGCATGAATGCCACTCTCCTCTCCACCTCTCCACTCCAACTAATCACATTAGAGCCGTTCCTAGTTCATCCTGCACTAAACTCTGTGTCGCCTTCAGCCCGGCTCAGCCTCCTTACTGAAACGCTGATTCAGAATGCATGCGTCTCATTTTAATTATATAACAACATAGTTAAAACAAGAAGAATTACCTGGTTGGCTCCTAATTCTCCAAGCTTAATGTTTAAAGCAGTTTCAAGATCATAATGCTTTGTGCAGCACATTATGACTCACTATGTTTGTGAAGTGCCACAGTTGATACATGCAATGCTCCTCAAAGCTGAGGAGTGGACCCTTTATCAAAGCTGTTAATGTCAAGTCATGTGGTTAAAAAGTATTTTAACATGCATCAGAAATGTTAAAAATGCTGCTGCTCAGTTCTGTTACGTTGCTGCTATATGTTGATGTTATTGTTTCTCTGCCACTACTCCCGGTTTCCTGTGTTAGTAACTTGAGTCTTTATTTCGTTCATAGTTCTAATGGCAAGTCTGTGTCATGGTCTGAATCAGGTGCAAGACACCCTCCAAGAGGGGGGAATGTGTGGCACAGACTGTCTGTGCATGTGAGGAAACAGGAAGCCGGCCTGAATCAGACGGCGGTCATCAGGCCCCTCACTAACACCCCCGACCCCCACAGTTGTGCGCCCACCGCCTGCAACCTCGCCACAGAACGCCATCCCCCCCGAGAACCGCGTGGCGCTAAGCCTCTGTACAACCTGGTGGAGGAGGACGACGAGGGAGACTCCCAGCGCCCCCTCTGGACCCCGACTTGCTCTGGACAGACGCAAGGGCCGGAGTCTAATTTAGATAAGCCGGCTTCTTATTTGCCCCTTCACTTGAAGGGCTGCGCCACGGAGCGCTTGCAGGGGGCTGTGGTGGACACACACAGCTCCTATGTCCCCGCGCTCAACGGGCACACCGCCAAGGAGGCGACGCCTGCCAACGAGCATTTGAACTTGAACCCCTCTCCGCATCCTTTGGCCCTTCAAGTAAGGGTGTTTGAAGAAGAGGGGTCCGAGGACGAGGAGCGGGACCTCTTACACAGCTACATTTATGATGCCAAGGAGGAGGAGGAGGAGGAGGAGGAGGAGGAGGAGGAGGAGGAGGAGGAGGGGGAGGACGGGGAAGGCGAGGATTTATTTCGGAGCAAGCCAAACCTTGAAGATTCCCTAGCTCTGTCACCCCCCTCCCCCTTCAGAGACTCTGTGTGCTCGGAGGAGTCCGTCAGCGACTCCGCCATCATGGAGCTGATGCTCGGAGACCCTCTGAGCTCAGGCTACGCCTCAAACAGCGCCCAGGACTTTGCACACAGCTCCTCAACACTGTGATAGCAAAGCAGGCGCAGGCACAGCTGCTGTTCATGCAGACATATTCCACTTACAGGTCCATGCCCGCACACACACACACACACACACACACACACACACACTCACACACACACACACACACACACACACACACACACACACACACACACACACACACACACACACACACACACACACACACACACATACAGATACCAATTGTACAACATTATTTTATTTTCATTTCAAGGTTCATTTTTTTTGCGCATTTGGCTTGCTTGTGTGTATTACTCTGCTTTTAAAAGTAAGGGGTTCATCAATATTATAAGTAGAAAAAGACCAGGAATCATCCATGTGTGCTCACATGGCTGAAGGGCTGTCAGTGATCAAAGCCTTTCTGTAAAATGTAAACTGGGAAGAGTGCCAGAACTTGTCAGCTCTCATGCCAAAGTGTGATGAATTAAGCAGCACTGATAATCATAATGAAGGATGTAGCAGTAGTTTTCATAATGTCGGTCCAATTAAATAGTCCAGGGGAGGCAAATGGAAAGACAAACAGGTCAATGTGTAAATACCCTATGAGCACTGTAAGATACAACCAGAGTCCAAACTGGCTCTTAAGACCGCAGCAGTTGAAGTGCATTTCATGCCAGTTTTGATTATCTCGGCTCCTCTGCTGCACACACACACGTTTTTTCATGTGTGTAGCAGTTGCAGCTGCATCGAAGATTATTCGCTTATCGCCTTCTTTCATTCATCAATTTCACTTTCCGCTTTCCATCATCTGACCTCATCGCAATTAAAATATGCCAAGATATTAATGAACAAAAAAACGTGCAGTGAGTTGGTTGATTATTACTTTTATGTGCAACAACGGAGATTCTGCTGAACTTGCGCTGTATGATATATGACATGGATATAATGTGCCAATCAAAGTTGTTATCGACCTACATCCCCGCTTGTAGCTGATACAGGTTAGCGTGATTGTAGAAGATGGCGATGTTGTTTATTTAGTTTACACTCAATCATAAATCTGAGAACACGTTTTATGAGCATGGGATAAAAGAACTACGTTTGCTTTCAATGCCGTGTTGATATTTCTCATGTTTTCTGCGTTGGCTGTGTCATTGTAATGAAAAACGCAGTACTTGTACAAGTTCTCAAAGTTTGTAATACTGTTAAGCCATCTCTTGTTTTTTCACACAGGTGGTATGTTTGTAATACTGATAAATGTTTCTATATTTAGAATGTGAACAGAAAAAAAGAGTTTATACATTTTAAAACTGTCCTCTGATACTTGTCAAAGAGCAGTGTGTTTGGTTTAACTTTTAAGCTAACTTGGTCAACTGTATCCTCTTGAAAATATTCAGTTGTAAAGGTAAACCAATGATTAGTTGCTTCTTGTAATGAGATTATACATGTTTCAATTTTGCTTAAATCTTGCATTATAAACTTAAGTAGTTTACTTGCGGTTAAGTTTCTTAGTTCATTATCTATAAGAATGCAAATTATTTCAAAGTACAAGACGATACAGTACATAGTGAAATTGTAATGTATTTCCAAATGTTTTTAGTCTATTATAGTGTAAGTTGTTAAATGATTTTATCCAGTGTAAAATATACGAGGGTGCCACCTATTTAACACGGTCAAATCTAGAGTGAAATAGGCCTTTATGTTTTGGGCAAGCTGAACAATGCTGTAAAATAAAACAATTTATATTACGACGACTGATTACTGTCTACAACAGCCTGAACACTGGGTTGTCATTAGACTCACCTGCACACATCTTACAGACTTACCCAGCTCAATATTAACCAACATATATTTAGGAAGCAATCAGGGATCCTTAAGGCATCTCCAGCTGAATTATAAAGCTCACCTGTACTTAAACATGTGTTTTTCTGATCATTCACTTCACTTACATGTGTGAGCTTCGCTGTGAGCGGTTGACACTAAAAATCTGTTTTCATATTCAGCTGAAGAGGAAACGTTTGAGCATGATTTAGGAACATAATAACTAGTTTAAGCCAATATTACACCTACACGTGTGTGTGTGGGGGTGTGTGTGATTTTTGGGGACTTTTTCTCTCAAGAAAAAATAATTACTCATAGCACAGAGAGATTTAAGAGAATATCTTTAACATGTTTTCTTTTAATCAAAGAACACATACTTCAATTTAAAAAAACACACACACACACACACACACACACACACACACACACACACACACACAGAAAACAACAGTCCCAGTGTCTCGATGGTAAAGTACACAACACCGTGTGCAATTTCCAGTGACCGTGGAAAGGTTACAGTAAACACAGCGGCGCGAGGAAAAGCTTGAGTGTGTTACATTTCCGGGTCCTGTGACTTATCAGGTGGTTGCTGAGCCACAGGAGGAGGAGAAGGAGGAGGAGGAGAAGGAGGAGGAGGAGAAGGAGGAGGAGGAGGAGGATAATAAGGGGAGGGAGACACTAATTTCGGTTGCATCTGGCCCTCAGCCCTCTGGTCAGCCCTAGTCCCGCTGCAGCTCCTCGCGGGGAAACACACATGAGCGAGAAAAGCAGAAGTTGTCCAAAGTTTCCAGACAAGTTGTGTCCGCGTCAGAGTCGCACATCATGGCCGGGGGCTCGGTGTTCGAGTGCAAGGAGTACTTGTTCAAAGTTCTGGTCATCGGGGAATTAGGCGTCGGGAAAACCAGCATCATCAAGCGCTACGTGCACCAGCTGTTCTCGCAGCACTACCGGGCGACCATTGGAGTGGACTTCGCCCTGAAGGTGATCAACTGGGACAGCAAGACGCTGGTCCGGTTACAGCTGTGGGATATCGCAGGTAAGGAGCAAGTGCGCGACGCATGCGCATCAGGTGGTCGCAGCTGTCAACGGGTGCGCGCGCTCAAACTCACGCGCAGGGGGAAATACAGTTTAAATTTCACAGAAGACATTTAGAGATGTTTCATGATGAGACGACGCGTTTTTAAACCTCCTTGAGACGCAATATTTAAAATGTCCCACGAACTTCAAAGAAAAAACGTAAACAGACCCCTTGATCACGTCGGGCCTAATTGTGAGTGGAATGTAGGTCACGTTGTTATTACCGACTGCGCGCCGCCCCCTCCATGAAACTCACCACAACAATATACTTCTGTATTATTTTCTCCCGGGATTATTACATGCGTTTATAGCCGCACTAAGTGACGTAATGTGTCCCTTGTTGCAAAGTCACGGTGATGTTTTAAACGCGTCATTGTCCCGTGTGTGACCCCGGTGCATTGATGAGGATTTTATATCAAATAGATTCTTCGTCGGAGGCTTCTTCACTTGGCTCCACGCAGCAACATGAGCAGTTTGAGCAAGCACAGAGAAGTCAGAGCAGTGCAAACACAAGTTTCTACTTCACACTCTCCCTGTTTGTTCATCTCCTACACACAAACAATATCACACCGCGAACAGAGGAGTCTGAGAACTGCATGCTGGGGAGAGGAACACCAACCAGCAAACAACGACGCTTGTAAATGTCGACCAAGCTGAAGGACTCCCGCTTTGTTAGTGGGAATCTGGGGTGGTGGGCAGCTAACGGGTGTCTGTGATGTCCCATTAGACTCTCTGTCTTCATGATGGATCTTGAATATCTTCAGAGACAAAAATACATCTAGCGTTAGGCTTGTGAAATTGCCAGGCCTGGACATATAAACTAACTCACAAGGCAGATTTACAGTGGGTTTTATGTTTGGTGGAATGAGATCACATTGTTTCAGGGCTCTTATATTTATTTAATATTTATTTTGAGGGGTGTAGTTCAAGAATTGTCTTTTAAATAATTTGTCATTATTGCATAATCTGTAAATTATGGTTTACATTTATTCATTGTTTGCAGGTCTATTAAATGCGAGACAATTGTGAAAAGTGATCATCCCAAAATGGACGTCGACATATTTATTGTCCCTGTTTTGTCTGACCTAGAGTCCAAAACCCCAAGTATTGGAAGAAACTAAGCAAATATTCACATGTGAGAACCTAACCTGGAACCAACTATTACTACTACTACTACTACTACTACTACTACTACTACTACTACTACTAACTACTTGAAAGCTAAAAAAATAAATAATAGGTAATTGATAATCAAAATGTTCTGGCTATCAAGTAATTCTTTCAGCTGGTTTCTCTAAAATTATAATGCAGTTATTTTGTCTCCTTTTAATAGTTTATTCATAGTTCTAATGGCAAGTCTGTGTCATGGTCTGAATCAGGTGCAAGACTTTTGCTTTTACATTTTCTCTTCCAGTTTAAGGATATCACAGCCTCATGCTGATTGGCCCACAGCCAACAAAAGATTGACCAGTAATCCTCTACTGTACCTGACTCCAAGTCATGTGTTTTCCAGAGTTGATGCACATGCCCAGAGCTGGAGATGCTTGGATAAACAAGTTTTTTCTAAAATGTTCAAGATGGTTGAAAGGCACCACGCGCAAACTATTTATCACTGATGCACCGCAGAGAGTGGAGACGGTTTTATAGTACATGCTGCTCATATTGTCCTGGGATGAAGTGGCAGTGATCTTTAATTGCCTGAGTATTGTATGTCAGAGTCAGCTGCTGTGGGTTGTATCCATTATCTATACAATATATGTTCATGTATTGTCAAGTCTGCATTTTCACAAAACTCGCATGCCCATACTGTATGTACACGAGGGCAAGTATTGCGCTGAGACCGACTTGGAAAATGTCGACATATCCTCTTTTTTTCTTCTTTTTTTGTATCCTGTCAAACGACAGCCAAGATCAGCCCGGCCTCTAGATATGTTGCGTTGATCCGTTCGAACGTCACCGTGTTTGCTCCGGTCCGTCCTCTCCCTCAATCAAACGAACCTCATATGCCGAGACAGATCAGGACAGTCGGTCGGAGTACCGCTGTTTTTATATTTATTACATGGCTTACAGCGGTGATAGGAAGGGGGTGGACAGTGTGTGTGTGTGTGTGTGTGTGTGTGTGTGTGTGTGTGTGTGTGTGTGTGTGTGTGTGTGTGTGTGTTCGTTACAGACTGATTGGCGGTGTGGGCGACGTTCCCCCGCTGTCACTTGGGCCCTGGCGACACAAGCTCGGTGTGCAGGGGCATCTGTGACCGAGTGCCAGGGAAGGCCGTCTGCCTGTCACAGCCAGACGGCACTCCGTTAGAGGATCTGCGAGGGTAAATAAAACACCGACACACACACACACATAGACTGATATGATGGAGACAAAGGGAACACGCTTGCTCATATTAGATGAACACACACACACACACACACACACGCACACTGTGACCAGAAAGAAAGTTTGAGGTTTAAAAAAAACTATTTAATTCACACCAAGGCCACGGTCTGGCCTGAGGACGCTTCTCGGTTAAAATAAGTAACGAAACGTGGGAGTGAGGGAGCTAAAGCTGGAGGTATATTTGGCAAGTCATTAAGACCAGCCATTAAGCCATTTAATCGTGCCGAAAAGGAGGAAGAGTTATCCTCATGGCAACGCTACGAGCAACTTCTAAAATTCGTTGACTTTTACAAACCGCACTAATGATTACAGTCTGGGAGGAATGATGGTAATCAGAGGCTCCGACGAGACGGTTGCGCCATGGAAGTCACCATGTGAAGTTTGAAGCTCTGCCACCCCTTTTCCCCCGAAATTGCTAGTCTCTCCTGGGTTCGTCAGTGGCGTTGGACAGGATGATTACCACCATGGTGTAAAGCAGCCTTCACCTTGTCGCACCAACCGTTGCCGCAGGAGCAGGAGGTCGCACATTACCAGGATGTATGAAGGGGTTTCCGTCACAGCGCAGACCGGCTGTAATGTCAGAAATAAACTATTTGACGTTGACCCCTGCCACTTGCAGGAAGAAAACCTTTTGATTCTCACTCGAACGCTGCCTGATCCACGATTCATCACCTTCCGTCTTACTTATTTATTTAGTCTTTTTTTTTTTTTTGTGAAATACTGGATGCATTTATCGTTTTTATGGCTTCTGAAGAAAATTTGTTTCACACCAAAGCCACGACACCTGTGACGATGTGGGCCTGATTTGTTTTAACCCTCTGAGACCAGCAGGATCACCGGTGATCCCGGCCAACATCACTGTCTTTTAGTGTTGAAGCCAATTCATAGTTTCTATTTAATAATTGTGGGACACATTGATTACAATAAGTGGACCACCTTTTTTTTTATTGTATTTTATTTCTTATGCAGAGAGATTATCATCTAATACTCTAAAGTCTAAAGTATGTTTATTGGATGGATAAGCAGTAATGAAATGAACTAATATTTACTTACTTATTGACTGACATTGGGACTACTTAATATCACTATAAGCAATGTTTTTAAACCGCGTTAGTGTAGGAATGATTCTGTCCCAAACTTTTTGATCCATAGAAGCGATTTCCTCTGTTTTATATTTTGAGTCTAATTCCAGCAAAGCTTTACGTTGATCAGCCCCCACTAACCCTTTGGGTTGAAGGGGAAACAAGGGTCACATCGTACACCTTAAAGTTGGTAATTTTTCCTCGATGCAGACTGTTCGGTGCTCAAGGCCGCTGTAAGCTGCTGTAAGTTGTCACATGCTCCTCGGAGGAATTTGAACGTGCCGGTCATGTGTTGTTCAGTCTCTCCTTTCCAGCTTGTGCTGAATACTACCTTAATGACTGGAGCCTGTGTTGTCTTTATTTCAGTTGTTTTGGGAGGGCGTGTGGGGAAGTTTCAAAGCCAGTTGCCCCCTAACAACAGACGGAGACTGCTGCTGTTGCTACTGTCGTGTCTGGCTTGGACAGTTTCTATGGTAACCCACCCACAGGATGGCAATATGTACGACTGTGGAAGAAACTGGGGTTACCACGACTAGGGATAATGATGAGACTTGTAACTGTTTCTCCCACACAAACGGAGATGATACAGTGGCTGTGACTAAACAGAATCTTTTTCATCATTTAGTTCTGTATAGCCGCAGATTTATGAAGATTTCACGGTTGTACCCAACCGTACATGTGGTCATCAGTTTTGGTGGATTGATGAGAATTATCCACATTTAAAGCCTTTGAAATTCCACAATAACTCACTGTTTTTCTTAACGGGCAGATTCAGACGTATACTTCTCTTTTAGTTTGCAGGCATGTTGAGTGTTTAAGGCAACAGCACCATTCTTTGTTCTCTCTGCAGTCTCATGCTCCTCTGTGGCATTCAGTGAGTAAATACTCCATTGTTCACACAGCTCATTCCCTTTCGGTGTTTTCTGCTAATTGGGTTAGCAGCATATGACGTTCATTAGCGCTTTTTTTTCTTTATTTAAATGTAGATTGCTTCATTGAATTTCCAATTTTTGCGTTGCTGCTACCAGCTTCTTAAATGGGAGGATTGTATCTGTTTCTTAAGTCATACATAATAGGGCTGCAAAATTAATAATTTTTTTTTATAGAATTCGCAATATCTGTCAAAATGCCATTTTGACTCTCATTGATAGAATGCGGTGAGATGTCCTGGCCCACACATCAAATCCTACAGATGGATACGCAGACAGTACATGCGTCCTGTGAAATCCTGTTGTTGTTGTTGTTGTTGTTGTTGTTGTATATGTACAACTGTCTCGTAGTTGTGTTTTTATAAAACACCGTTATTCTCTGTTGCAGCCAAAACAACACATATGTAAATGAGCTTGTCTCTGGTAGAGGTAAAAAGCTGTGCAATGTCTGTGTCAGGTAAATACATACATAATGTTATTAAAAGTGTCATTGTTTTCTGACATTATCGATGAATAGAGTAACGTCTTTTTCTCTGAGCCAAAAAGTTTATTCTTTACCCAAAACTATTTTAAACGACACATCCATGAGACACAATATTGGCCAGAGTGACCTGTTCGACACATTGTGATGAACATGTAGAACTGTAATGTATACACATATAAGCTGACGCAGTTGTAAATAATCACAAGCGTTCCATATTCGCGTCTGAAAATAGTCCCCAACGACTGTATGTTACTCTTGTAAAACAGTGAGTGCTAAAAATTGCAGTTATCAGCTATTTTTATATCTTCAGTCAGAACTTGTGGGTTAGGAGTGTGATAGACTGACTGGAGTCATAGTAAAGTATTGGAAGACATGCAATGCTATTTTCTGTGTTTCCATGTGATTATACTTTTTTGTTGTCAATTAAAACAATTTAGAATACCACTAACCCGATGCACACTAATGCCACCCAACAAAGAGGGCTTTTGTTTCACTAGGCACTGGGGCATAGTGCAGAATATCGGACAGGAAATGTAGTAAATGCAGCCGAATGATTATCTGGACTTTCTTGTGACACTTTAAAGGTCAGCCATCATGGGAGTTGCTGTCATTTTATAGGACTTCTGCGTGGAAACCCTGCACCTTTTACCAATACCCCGAATAACTAATTAAACCGTGTAGCAGTCGGGTGTGTACGTGTCAGCGTGTGTGCGTGTGTGTGTGCCCTTGTGCAACTGCAATCACATCGTTGATATCGATCTCTATAATCTGCGAGACGTTTCCATCCAGCCACTTCTCCCCCAGGAGGAGAGAGGTTGCGTCCCCTGACTGGAGGCTCTAGCTGCTAGCGCATCGACCCAGCTATAAGGGCCGCTTGTGTCAGAAAATCAAGTGAAGTGGTAAATGTAGACGATGACGAGTGTTGTACTTGGCTCCTAGTTCTCAAATTCATTACCTTTTCTTTTTTTTATGAAATAAAAGACTGAGGATGTGTGTACATGACGAGCTTTTGAGGCAAATCCATGTTTGCTGGCCAAATCTGGACTTAATTTAAAACAGTTCCTAGTCCATTGAACATTCTTATTTCTTGTGTTTTATTGTCTTATTGTCTGATGTTATGCTCAACCCGCCAAGATAAATTCTTCGTATGTCCAACATACGTGGTAATAAATGCATAAATGCTTCTGATTCTAATTGCAAGGTGAGAAGGCAAAAGAAGCTGTCGCTCCGTGTTTTTATCAGCGGTTTATGGATGTCGTGAAAGTCGGTTTCAGGTCTGCTCACATAAATCATTATCGACTATTCTTTTACTGGTGAATCTTCAGTCTCTCCATTCTGGTGAAACATTAAGATGGGCTGAGTCAGACTTTGCAATAGAAGAAAAAGATAACGAGACGTACCCTGAAAATGATTAAGCCATTATTTCTTTCTATATTCTGCCTTCGCCTTCACTCTGCTGGATGTATGACTTCTACAGGGCCTGGAAATTAAAGACTTTTTTCCGCCTATCGGCTCTTTATCCCACTGTGTCGCGTCTCTGGTGAATTCACCTGGGGTTGTTTCCGCTAAAATTAGACTCTCAATTATGAGCAATTACCGTGAGGCCTGTAGGCCCCACAGTGTATTCGCTCTCTGGCTCACACCCGCAGTGCGCCACGCCATTCCAGTGGTTGGGTTTGAACCCACTGTAAAGTAAAAGTACCGCGGGAGAAGCTGTGCTCACTGTTCCTCAGCCGTGTTCCTGGTTCATTTTCTAACTCCAACGCGGCTCGAGTGGTTCAAACTGCTTAATACTCTCGCCGATTACGTTTCTTATGTTGGAGCAGTGTACCATGAAGACGGGCTACATCTGTAAAATGCTAGTCGTTAAGAAACCGGATTTTCAGAGAAGGAATCTAAATTTAAGTTAAACGGAAAAGAAATCTCTGACAAATTTTTAGACGACAACTAAATCTGAAGTGTGTGTGTGTGTGTGTGTGTGTGTGTGTGTGTGTGTGTGTGTGTGTGTGTGTGTGTGTGTGTGTGTGTGTGTGTGTGTGTGTGTGTGTGTGTGTGTGTGTGTGTGTGTGTGTGTGTGTGTGTGTGTGTGTGTGTGTGTGTGTGTGCAAATCTGACAACTCTAAATCAAAGAAACCTATGTTTTTATTGAATCTGAATCTTGATGATGGCATACAAAAGCTCAAACCTTTCGCAAGATCTCTTGTGTCATCAAAAAAAGAGTAAAACCAACCATGGCCCTCATGACAGTCAGAGCTCTGTCTGACTGTCATGAGGGTCATATAATATCATTTTAACCATGAGCATTATTAGCATTGGGCATGACAATATTTTGCATTTACAACCAAGACTATCTTGGTCACAGATTATGATCAAAGTTATAGTCTGTGCATGCTTGTATTCACTTCTTTTGCTTATAACAGACATTTTTTGGTTTTATTTTGAGCAACCAACTTATTTATGCTGCACCACAGTGGTTATAACAGTCTTGTAATACTTTTACCTTTACTCAAATTCCCTAAAAAGACAAAAACTAAGAATTAATTAATCCCAATAAAAAAAGCATCAGTTTAGCCAAAGCATAAGATCTTAGCTCTGTGCCATAGAGCAACATTTTAAAAACTATTTAAAATGCACACATTTAACAGGTTTTCCTTCTTTGAACTTTGGCCGTGACTGCAACAAGTCCCCCACTGTTTACTCAAACTCCAGTGCCCAGCTGTTTGTGGAAATGATTTGGTCTTGAAATTGAAAGCAAATATTTTCGGTCCATCTTTTAAACGAGATGTAAAGAAAAATGTCGAAGGGCCCGGCTGTTTCTGATGAATACCGATTCTAAATGAGGTGGAACTCAAGGGATCTTTGATCAGAGACGTATGCCTGTATGTGGGATGTCAGCCAAGGGTTGACGGGCGTACCTTTCGCCAGTTGAACCGCTGATGATGGATTCCCTACCCCCCAATCAGACGTTGTGCTGAACACCTCAGTGCACACTTATGCAACGGTGAAGTGTTGTGTGCAGAGGAGGAAGTACATCAGAGCGCTGCTCCTGGAATCTTTTTCTCACTTCAAGAGCCCGTTTCCTTTTTAAAGGTTTTGTTTTAAGGGTGCTAATTAAAACTACCACACAGAACTCTAACCTTGTGTTGATTTTGGCAGTGTTTCTGAGCACCAGGGTCTCTTTTTAGAAAACCTCATGACACCTGACAGTCGGCCCCCATATAGTACTGGTTCTGGTTTTGGTTCTGGCCTGGTGGCGCTGATGAAGAGCATTCAGAAAAAACTATATAGAAATAGCCAATCTTGCTAATGGTCTTGTTTTAATTATGGAGGCCAGATAAGAGGCATCGGTAATACAACACGACTTTCATAACCTCACATCACTTTTAAAGTCTGGAAATGAGCATGGGAATTGTTATTAGTTTAATAACTAGTTATCAAACCCATAGTGTGTAGTCATTTCCAATAATGCAATTTCAATAAAAAAAATCTAAATGTATAATACCTGAAATGTATCTTTTTAAATAGCTGGTGGGACGTGAATAAAATCAGTAGATTTTTTTTGAAAAGTATAAAACTGATATGGTCCATAAAAGGTCCAGAAGAGACCGTCTCAGATTGATAGTGACACCACATAACCTGCTGGTGATTCCCCTCTCTTTGTCTTCTGTGAAATATCATCTCCGATTTTCTCAGAGAATGACTGTAGAAAACAGAGTTATTATTATGGCAGATTACTTCTGCTTTTCTCTGTGCAGATTAGGCCCATGGCAAATTAGGAAAAGTAGGTCGGATTTTTTAGACGAGGAAAATTGTTAAGCTCTCAGAGTTGTGACAAAATGGAGTAAGACATGATCAGGAAAATCTTAAGGCGTGTATGCATTAATTATGGCTGTGGCTCTTGGATCCAGGAGACCAGAAGTTTGCTGGTAATTGCTGTTAAAAACATTTGTTTTAAAGTTCACGAGAGGTACAAAATACATTTCTGGGTCCCCGTCACCTGCACAGACAATATTGGCATAATGCAGGTGTTAACTATTTAAAGAACATGTTAGCAATTGCGTAAATGATCAAATTATCTACATATTTTTCATGGAATGCAAATCCATTCTTCGTGCAGAGTGCCTTGAACCATGAGCTGGAGTTCCACAGAGGCTAATGATCACTGTCGTAGTCGTGTAGATCAGGGAGTCATCGGGTGGGGAAATAGAATGTTGTTCGAGGCAATTAAGCTGATGAGATCTTCTGGGTTCACATGTCTCTGTCATTTAGCTTTTAGCTGCTTTGAAAAAAAATTATATATATTTCACTAATATCTCCTCCTTTTTCACTCAGGTCAGGAACGATTCGGGAACATGACGCGAGTGTACTACAAGGAGGCCGTGGGGGCGTTCGTGGTGTTCGACGTGACAAGGGGCTCCACGCTTGAGGCGGTGTCTAAATGGAAGCATGACCTGGACAGCAAGGTGAAGCTGGCTAACGGCAACCCCATCCCCTCGGTGCTGCTCGCCAATAAATGCGACCAGAAGAAAGAGAGCTCCAACAACACGGCCCTCATGGACAATTTCTGCAAAGAGACTGGCTTTCTGGGCTGGTTTGAAACCTCGGCTAAGGTGAGCGATCGATACATTGGACGGAGAAGCTCGAGAATGATATTCTCTCCCATGTGTTTTTGTGTTTTATTTGTGGTTGCTATACGTTCACCAGCATGAAATTACCAGAGTTTAAGCTCACGAATTCCGGCTGAATTATCTTGCACACCGAGTCACGGTCCGAACATGACTAGTAATGTCTTCAAATCTAATTTTACTCAACGTGACTTGAGTTTGAGGCAAATCAGATGTGATGAGAGCTTTGAAATGCCCACACAGTTGAGTCAGAATAAGAGGAGCCCCTGTAGTAATAACATCGCAGCCCATTTCTCTATTTTAGTGAATGACTTGTTCACTTCACATGACAGGAAACCCCCCAGGCCCCTTTTGGACTGGTGTAATCACAATGATTTAGCTGTGGTCATTGTGAAATGGTTACATGAATTAATTTTTTGGGTTAAGCACTTGGGCCCTCACTTGACCTACAGAGTTTATACTGGCAATTTGTAGATAACTGATCAGAATCAAATGTAGACTACCGGTAGACATTTTTGTCTTTCTTTTTTACATTGTATCAATGCTACAGTTTAAAATGTGACATTTTTAGACCAGCAATTTTTTCTCCTGCTGTCTTTGTCATTCATGCACAACAGCGATGGACAATTATCTTTCCAACCAGTGTGGTTCATTGGCCAGCTAATGTGCTACGATATCGCAGGACATTGACTGAGAGGGTCACAGTTGGGTAGTTTGATGTGTAGAAATACATCACATTTTTTAAATGATTCCTAGATTTTGTAGAACATATCTACATCTGAAAAGTGAATAACGAGTAGTTACAATAGCCGTGAAACAAATGTTACAATATTTCCCTTTTGAAATGTGTGTGAAAGTATCAGAAATGACACTCTACTCAGTAAACCTACTGACTTTGTTTCCATAGCTCTTGGTCTGTTCTGTGAGGCATGTCTGACGAAGTGCATACTCTCAATGCGATGAAATACAACTTGTCAGCAGGTTGCTGTGTGGGAGCACGAAGGCTGACTCAAACAAAAGGCTGTGCCACCTCACGCTCAGTGACGCCTCACTTCCTTTGTGAGACGCAGTTGTGTCTGACGAGCGCTCAAATCACAAAAGTCAAACGTTTGCCCTCTTCACCGTGAGACTCGGGAGAGAAGCTTCCTCACGTGTTTCCCGTCCCTCCTTTGCCTTCGCGTTTGTGTCGTTTTCTAATTCATCCTCGACCTTTCCGAGAACAAATTAATGAGCCAAAAGACGCCTGCAAACGCACCCTCCTGCATTTTAAACCGACGTATTCGTTCGTACTTCCATGTTGAGGAATGCTGTGATGGGTTTTGGCAGCAGGAGTAAACTTCGTTAACTCATTCCAAATATCCTGAGGCCCGGCAGCTATGTCACGTGTGTATGTGTGTGTGTATGTGTGTGTGTGTGTGTCACGCTTGTTATAAACTCAACCGACATCAAAGTGTCAGTGAGTACTAAACTTTCTTTCAGTTCAAAGTGACGCAACACATTCCTTAAGGTCGCGCAAAAGCATAACTCATCAGTCATGCTGAGATATGGATTGTTTTCATCTCCGTTTTGTGGCTGAGGAAGGTCAGTTTGTCAAATGTAACTACGCACTTCATTTTCTGTGGTCCTCATCAGCCTTTGCTACGATGTATCACAACTTAGTCTCTCGTATTGGAGTGTTCATCTGGTGATGTTGACGGTTCCCATAATCACGTTATTGTATTCAGATGCACATCCAAGCCATTTGCAACTCCAA
Organism: Liparis tanakae; assembly: GCA_036178185.1. Taxonomy (NCBI): domain Eukaryota; kingdom Metazoa; phylum Chordata; class Actinopteri; order Perciformes; family Liparidae; genus Liparis; species Liparis tanakae. Next base: position 9,017,209 of record CM070101.1, on the reverse strand, counting down.
TAATATATATTTTTTAGAGCATTTAAAACATCTATAATACCCCTTTACCCAAGGTGCCCTAAGCCTCTTTGTTACTACAGAGTCCAAAGCAAGGCCATTAATAATCATTGCCTCTTCGACCCATGGGACGACCGCGTGAAGGACAAAAGCGTTTTTACCTCGTCTCCGCAGGCCTCAGGTCTCTGGCCGCCGTCTCTGTCTCCCAGCTGTTGCTTTAACAGGCTCTCATTTTAAATGGGTTGAGTAGACTTGCAAAGCCATTCAGAAAAGATGCTAAAAGGCCTGTAATTCCTCCGCTGTACTCTGGCAAGCTGAAGCAAGGAAATGGTCACAAAGGTGTTCTTTCGATGTAAAAAAAAAAGTGAAGTCTTATTACCACTCTGTTGTGACCTTTTCCTAGGACAATGTCAACGTGGACGAGGCGGCGCGTTTTCTGGTCGAGAGCATCTTGGCCAACGACAAAGGGTTGCCGTATGAGGAGAGCAATGGCGACCGGATCAAACTGGACCAGGAGACTGTGGCTGAGAGCAAGTCGGGCTGCTGTTGACACTCGATCCATTTAAATTAGCCATCCGCCTCCCTGAGCACTCGGCCTGTGGCTCTCAGTCTTCTACTGAAGCGTCTCTGAGGAATGTTAATTCTTGGTTCTTCAAAGCTCCAGAATCTTCTCCTCTCTGCACTGATGGCCGTTCGAACCCGCACATCCAAGTGTTTCATTGTAGTTCTCTAAGCCCTATTTTATCTTTAAGTTGTCATGAATAATAATGCTGCCTCCATAAAGCTGTTTCCTTCTTTGTCTCACATCTCTAAACCACAGCATCTTCATTCATGTTTCTTCTCTCAGTGCATATTTCCATGATTGTCTATTCCTCCATCAACTATAATCCAGCCCACCACGATTGTTAACCCGACGGCCTCTGCAGCCCTGGAACATACCACCCCCGAAAAACAGAAAATGACGAAACACAAGCTTGAAAACAACGTGTAGCCTCTTATTTTCTGTCTGGTTGGTCTTTCCTCGACCTGTATGCTTGTCTTTCAGTGTTTATCTGTAAAACGAGACACTTTATTCTTCAGTGTTGAAATAATTCTTCTAATCACATGGATGGACATTATTTGAAAATCATGCTTTTACCGCACACACACATTTGTGTTTCCAGCTGTTCTGTTGACTACTGTGTGAAACGTAAGCACACAGGCTTTGTAGTTAAACTTTCTGAAAGTGTTATCATATTATTTGGTTGTCATGAATTGTTGTCTGTCATATTGTCTCTGACGCTATGTGCCATAATACAGTTTATGTTAAGAGGGGAACACGTTTTGTTATTCACTCGAACATTCTAGTAATGATACCATATGAGACGCACGTATGAAAATGTAAATCTGCTTCACAGGTTTTATTGTATTGGATCATGCATTGTGAGATATAAAATCAGACACAGGACTACACTCTCCTGTACATTAGTGTTAAAAATTAAATATGAAGGATTTTTTTTTTTTTAAACATTGAGTTGAGATCAAGTTTACATGTGAAAATACATTGAATATATGAGACCAAAATAGAATAAACATTTTAACATATTGTTGCTGTTGAAATGTCTTTGTGTGTGCTTGTTCATAACAATGTAATATAATGTGGCCAGCGGAAACGTGTAGTAATTGGTATTTTCTTACCAGCACATAGAATTCTTGGATCAAGCCATCTGAGCAGGGATTATACTCCTCTGAACACATTTCTTAAATTATTAGCAATGCTTGGTCCAGGTTGTTGGGACTGAGATACAAGACAGCAGTGCTCTGGCATTTCCGCGCCACAGAACTGCAGAACACTGACAGTAGACATCACTGCATTTGAAGAATGAGCATGTGGTAACATATATAAACATTTATCAACCTAATGAAAAGCACCTATAAATGGCCAATACTTAGGCCAATTAATGTAATAACACCTCCATAACAGATTATATAGGACTTAATCTAGTGGTGAGAGACCACAGTGTCTGATGACTATCTCACATGGATTCCTGAGTAGAATCACATGGTGGGGAAACTCGTCACTCGTGTTTTCTATACAGTGTTAGATAATGGATTGGACTTGCATTACAGTCATCGTTCAAGTATTTCAGCATGAAATTCAGACAAAATTGGACATGTGACAACATTATAATAAATTGCTTTTTAATCCCAAGTGTTTATTGATTATGTCTATTTTTCAGAATGGTATTTACTGCCAAGTAGGTTTACACCTACCTGGAATTTGTTCTGGTGTATAGGTGCATACAGTGAACATAACAACACAATAGGTACTACACAATCACAATAAGTACATTATTCTGTCTATAGGACAACAGAGCCAGATGTTTAATGTATTATGTGTCGTTACTCTGAAGTAACTCGTGTAAACGTAGACTGTAATTACAATTGGAGAGGAACGAGTGACGCAATGGCTCCAGACCTCGCCCACGTTAAAGCGACGTTGCTTAGCAACGAGTCAACTTTTAAGAGCAAGGACACGAGCAAACAAACAAACGCGCCTCCGGCTGTGTTCTTGACTCACTTGTTCTTAGAGCAATGTCCAAGGCACTACCCAAGAAAAAGGAGTCCTCAAGTAAAACCTCTTTATCCGACCGACACACAGAGTGAGTTTGGTTAATGCCGTTAACGCTCATCAAATACACTAAGTTAGGTTAGCTTGTTCACTTTAGCATTCAACACGCGTGCGAATAGTGATAACGTCATCCTCAAACTGTGGCTGGTTTCATTGTGTTGCGTAATAAAAAGGTACAGTGACCCCCCAAGTTATCCTTCAATATGTTGTCGTAAGAACCAGGAGCCACATGAAGAACGTGTCATCCCATGTGGCACATGTCTAAATACACAGTCTGCGATCAATATGAAGAAAACAGCTCGGCAGTCTGAGTTTACACTTCCACTAGGAAAGGGTAAACATGTGGTGGGTTTACTCGAGATTGAATCTCTGGTACTGAGCTGGCTAATTCTGCTGCTAAATATTGACAGAAGGGAAGCTAAGACAAACGACATGAAGAGCTGTGTGTCCTCATTTCAGAGCCGCGTCCCTCGTTGCCACTTCCTCTGAGAGCCTCGTCGATGTTTGGAGACGCAGGTTTCCCATTTGGCCCGAGTGGAACGATGCAGAAGTCAACAAGGAGAAATGGGACTCGAGTAAAGGACCTGAAGATGGAAGGACGAGCAAGAGTCACAATGCTGTAAGTGTTGGAGTATGCAATAATTGAATTTGCCATCAACAAGACATACTGTACAGTTTATTGGAAACATATAAATTGCCTCAAATTCACTTTACAACTGCCATTAAGTTGATTCTTTGGTCATTGTATTTTGTTGTATACACACATCATATTCACTACTGTTTGCGGTTGTCTGCAGCCATTTTTTGAAGATCCTGAGGGGAAAATCTCACTGCCTCCATCTTTGAAAGTGCATTCCTGGAAGCGTCCTACAGAGTTTATTGTCAATAAGGTAATGATATGGTTTGTGGGGTAGTCTCTTATCCAGACACTTATCCAATGTCATTTTATAAGGATAACATGGATTTATACTTGGGCTGTGATATATACCACACTGTTTACAGAACAGTAATACACAGTAGCCGAGTCATACAGGTATACACATACAGGTGATTACATAATGTCACATTACATGGAAAAACTACTGTAATATCATACTAGGTAATGGTTTATGTAATGTTTCATAAAACAATTACACATTTGCCTGTTTCATTTTCTAAGAGCTACACTTTCCTCTCTCCCACATTACGGTAATTCATTTGATGTTGATTTCTGTATTGCCTGTCAGAAAAAATAAGATTTTTTATAACATTGTCTTCTATCGCCTTTTGTTGTCATTTCTTTATATTCACAATTGTTTTGTGATTAAATGAGTAATAGACTACATTGACTTACAGTGACTAATAGATTCATCTTCTAATTAAACAAAACATCTTGCAGCCATTAGATGTATCAACAACGTGTATGTCTTTGCCTCACAGTGTGGTAATGGAGTTAAGCAAATCTGCTCTCTGGTTGCCTCCAATGAAGTTTTAATTGCATCGCTACAGTTTTCTGTTACCCTCCCTCTCAGTGCAGTATTGAGCAATTACTGGAAGCTCCCTTTGAATTAGTCCTTGCCAGGTCACAAGCTGCCTTTTCACTCTCAAGATGTCAAAATAATTTATTATTAATTTCATAGAAGAGGAACACGAGATATTCACAAAAGCAATCAGCGGTGCAGATGCAGGCATCGCATGAGCTCAAAACCAGTGTTATAGATGGAAATAATTAAAAGATTTTTTTTTATTAGTAGTAATATAGTACAGTCTATTAACTTGTTAGTGCAATATTCATGTCAGACAGTCTTAGGAGTACCATCACAAGGACAGATTCATGTCAGTTTTGAACAGGTGATGCATGGCGGCAATACTTTAAAGCTGGTTGACCTCTGTGTTATTGAAGTGAATGATTTGTATCTGTGCAGATGCTGCCACACACAGTAATACAACCTGAGTCTGTCTGTCAGTCATCTGGCGGGAATGTTTCAGCCTGTGCCTTCAATGAAAACAGTGATGTGCTTTATTTTAGGGTATCACCGTTGTGGAAAATCAAATGATCTTTGACCTAATCCCTCCCAATGATCATCTTATGTGCAGTGAGGTTAGTGTCAACTGTTGTTTTCTACTTTTCTATGTAAGATCACACTGACATTTTGGTAACCATATCGAACAGCACTCGCATAATGACATTCAGATGTCAGACAGAGTGAATTAGAGGGGGGTAATGCATTGCCCTATTAATTTTGTGAATGATTGATCGGATGATTAAGGATTCGGCCTATATATTTAAAGGTTGGTTGTTAACTCATCATTTCTTTTGTCTCCCTTTTTCTCCTCCATGCTTGATCAAGCTGATGAGGTGGCTCATTAGTGAGATCGGTATTGTTTGGACGCTACATAACGGCACAGTTACAGAACAAGATTGTTGGAAACCCTGGGAGCACATCTACTCGCTGTGTAAGGTGGTGAAAGGTCATGTGCCTCTCTACAACAACTATGGGAAATACGTGGTCAGACTCTATTGGATGGTGAGCCTGACACATACATGCACACACACATGCACACACACACAAGCATGCATTTGGATTTTATTTATCTAAAAGGTGGTTGCACTTCAGATGAAGTCACTGCTTCACAATGCCTCTTTGTTAATTACACATTTATAGAGGCACCTTTGAGCCAATGGATGACATCAAATTGCATAGCATTGAATTGTTCACAAGATCCGACCACATAGGATGCAGCTGATGCGAGGGGGATGGGGATGGACTGAGGATTGCACGGGGGAGGGATGAGAAACTCTTATCCACTCAGGCCTCAAATCAATCAGTCACACTAATGTAATAATTGATTGCGGGCTTCATATATTTCCTGATGAATAGATAGATATGGTTTAACGGAGGAGTCAACTTCTTCTCAGCGAGCAAGGCTCAAGTGAGGTGTCTATGCCTCGTAAGACCTTGATGGCAGGCACAACCCCAGCAGAGCTTTATGCACTGCAATGTCAATAATATTGATTATGTGCAAGTGTAAGGATTGTTTCTCCTTTTAAATAAAGCTCATCATTGCATTGCGAGACAGCTTGAAGATGCAGGCCTGTGAGTTTCAGCATGTGTGTCGCCTGCCACAGATCTCTAAGTAAGAGATACTCCATCAATGTGTCATTTCAGACACCAAACTTCTTCCAGCAGAAGCATTTGGGTCAGCGAGAGAGTGAACCCCCCCCCCCCCCTACAAATGATTGTGTTTTGTAACACTGTGACTCTTGCCTTGACAAACAAGCATGACACGGTTGTAGGCAGCCGTCCCCGTGCCAACCATAGCACGCTAACAGATGGTTGTCGAGATTTCACGAAGCACCCAGCCCCCAACCACCCCTCCCACTTCCTCCCCCTGTGTTTGCTCATAGGATCCTCCTCTTCTCCCCATCTCATATGATTCTGTATTATTTCACACCCATTATTTTCCTTCTCCTTCACGACCCTGTGAATAACCATTACCTTGTCATTTTTGTTTTTCACCGCCCTACAAGTCTGTCTCTCCTTTCCTGCGTTTCTTCCTCTATCCTCCTTTCACACTGTCGTTCACCCCCATCTGCGAACACATCGAGCTCCTCCTCGAGGCGATGGCTTGACAAAAAAGTGGAAGAACAAGCAGGAAATGAAGTGTGCTCGCCCACACTGTATCTAGCCCTGTTAGTGCACACTGCTCTGATAGATACGGGGAGGCATAGCTGTGAACTGCCAGTCAGACTATCACCTGCTTGTGCTGCTTCTTCTTACAACCAGTGTGAACCTGTCCCAGATGGCCAGTAGACAGACCGTTCTACAGACAGCATTTATCAAGCGCTGACACCCAACAGGATATGAAGCATACGCTAGCTAATGCCAGAGGAGGTGATGGAATATGAACCTCATAGGTCAGAGATGTATTAGACGCACCTTTTCCGACTATATCTGGATTAAAACACAGATTGGCATTTCAGTGGCTCTTAAATAGCTCTTATTGTGGTACTTTTGTAGTTTGACTATGTTGAGGAAATGTTACTTTCTGTATTCTTGTTGTTCTTAGTTTGTACTCTAGGTTGAAATGCACTTATTGTAAGTTGCTTTGGAGAAAAGCGTCTGCTAAATGACATGTAATGTAATGTAATATTACCTGTTTAAATGTAGAGGTATCCCCCACTACCATCTAAGTGTAATGGATTTAGGAGTTAAGACGACGTTCCTCGAACATGCAAATGGTTGTTACGTTACATTTGGAAGGAATCTGTGCAGTGATGATAATTCAGCTGGGAAAACAAATGGGAATATACATTCAGTAAAACCGCTACACGTGTATGAATTAGATCCTGGTGTAGAGAACAGTCCCAACATTGTTTTACATTTGGAGGGCTGTGTGGTGTTGGAGAGAGCTGCCTCCGCAAACAGTGTTGGCATGAAGGTATAGGCAAAATACAAATTTGAAGCGTAACGTTAGGAAGACTAAGTGGTACACTTGTTTGATTGTGATTGGATGTTCCTAGTGAGCCGATGGCCGATGGCCGACGATAGAGAGCGTGGATGAATCAGCTGATAGCTGATCAGACGATGCCAGCGCCTGAAGGCAAAGCTCCATTCTGGAGGGAGAGGCTCAGGCACATGAGGGAATATACAGCAGCTAATATATGAATAAATGCTAGCAGATATATCGCTTAAAGGATATTTATGTGCTCTGAGATGAGGTCTCTTTTGAAGCTGAGCTGAATCTTTGTGGATTCTGAAAGCCTGGTCAACATCTCTTGTTTGTATGTGTCGTAATGGGCATTTATATGTGGAAACACAATCTGCCATCCTCAAGAATATTACAAAGCAATAGAGGTTGCCTTTGTGTAATTTCACTTCAGCGGTGAATAAGGTGGTGAGCTATGATATTTGCTGCTAAAACATAATGTTGATACAATTCCAAAGTAACTGAGTGCTGAACGGATGACGTGTTTTTTGGAGGCCAACCCAGCAGTGAGCGCTGCACCGGTTCCCTGAACAAAAAGCCAGTGGAATTTTTCCCTTGAATCATTGCAGAAAAAAATCTGCTCTGTGGCAAACAGAAGTAGATGATGATAGTCCGATGTTTTGTTCAGCTAGGTAATCTTCACGAATATACACCACGCTATTTTGAAGAGTACATACAATTACAATTGCCAGAAGTTTGGCTAAAAGGAAACACTGCATGACTTCACATCACCACCACAGAGCTGAAGGAGGATTATATTTGGTGTGAGGATGTTTCAGTAATCTCATTTAACCACCTGTTAGCCACTCCTTTTTAAGACATATAAAAGCTTCAAAAATCCCCACATTTTATTCCAGTGGTCAAAACATTACAAAACAACATTACATTTCTTAGAAGTACTCTTTTATTGTTATATCATTTGTTCACTTGGTGTCTTTCTCCCTTGCTTTTAGGGTTGTTGGAGAAAGATAACAGTAGATGATTCGATGCCGTTTGATGAAGAAAACAACCTTCTTCTTCCTGCCTCCTCCTGTCAGTTGGAGCTGTGGCCGATGCTGCTCGCCAAGGCGCTCATTAAAGTGGCCAACACAAAGTGAGTTACTCTACAGTCCAACCATCAGATACATATCTTAGTAATGCTAGAAGAAGTTGGAAAACTGTGACGCAGGTCTTAAGTAGTCTTAAAGGCCGAAGAACAGCCTGACTTAAATCGGACCACTGTGAAAATGAAGGACACACTCTGCATACTTACTCTGTATACTAACACTGTACACTAAGTAAAGCAGATTACAGGCTGATACTATTGCACAATTTACAAATATGTGCAGTGTGATTTGCTAATGTACTTTAGCAAAGTACTTTTCAAACGGATTTTCAACCCTGCCAGCTTGAGACCCTGCCAGTTCAAGCACATTAATGACATCCACAGAGCTTTATTTTAGAATCTAGTCAAGATCACAGTGTTTCCGAAGTGACTAAATGTTTATTTGCTTTGTGACGATACCGAGGAGTGATTTCTCCCTGAGCAGAGAATGAAATCCCTCTACATGTGTATGTTGTATCCGAACATCTCCTTGCTTTGTTGACAGAGTCAGGCCAGCCGCGCCAGCTTTCAGTTCATGTGAGTGAGCCTCGCTGACTAGCCCACGTTGTCCGCTCTACACTCGCTCCTCCAACAGCTTCGTCGTGAAAGCCTAGCACCCACCCTCGGGTTACTCCTGAGGGAAACACTGTTAGCTCAATCGGCAGACTTGCCGTAATATGAGCTGTTAGTGCTGTTAGCACCTTGAGCTGCTGGCTCAGGCATCGCTAAATTGAGAGCTGTCAAAATAATCCAAATATCATAGCAACCACCTTTAACCCTCCTGTTATCTTCATAATTATTTGGGAGTTTTTCCTGGTCCGATGTGAGGTTTTGGGGCAGGGATGTCTATGTGTACAGATTGTAAAGCACTCTGAGACAAATTTGTAATTTGTGAAATTGGGCTATACAAATAAACTGAATTTAATTTAATTCACATTTACTAACATATTTTACCCTCGGGCTCAATTTGACCCCAGCAATTAAAACCTCCAGACAATTATTAGAATTAATATTGTTTCCCAAGTTTTAAGTGTGAGGTACTTTATGTTTGTTTGTTGACTACCTAAATAGTCCATTAAATAAATAAAAAAAATATATAAGATATTTCTTATATTTTTGACACAGTGAAAAACAGCCTGGGGTCAAATTGAGCCCAAAGAATACAGACGTTAAACATTAAATGAGGTCAAATTGACCCTGAAGGTCACAGGAGGGTTAAAGTGTGTCTTTGCTTTAATATTGCTGAAGGAGAATTTTTAGGAGAAATCAGGGTTGAGGATGTTGGTTTCCTATAGCGGACGCGTACGACCATGTTCAACCTAACAAAGTAAACTGGACTTTTTCAAGCTCACAAGGACTTTTAGAGTTATTTTCGCTGACTAAGCCAAACCTTCACCTGACCTAATCTCTGCCTCTGGCAGTCTTGAATTTGGTGACTGTGTGTGTCTGTGACGGGGCAACATGGCGTGTGTAAAGGTTGCTGTCTCCGCAGAAGTTCAAGACATAAATGTTTCATCCGAAACAGGAAACAAAGGAGCCTTTCCTCTTATGAATTATGTATGAGTCGTGGTGAAACTGCTTCGTACTCAACTAGTACAAACTTTGCCCAGGTGTCTGCTGGGACTTTTCAATCGCTATTGTCTTATTTTGTTTAAAAAAAGAAGATGCATTTGAGGGATCCATTACTTTGGTGCCGAGTAGCTTTTGTGTAGTCGTGACGGTCCGTGTCATTACTGTCATTACTGTCATTACCGTGTCATTACTGATCGAGTTGTAGTGATTTCACTTGCATGAGTGTGGACTGAGAAGTGTGTGAAGGAAGCAGACACACACATTCCTGTTGCTTACCTGAGTTGTCTTCACTGTGTGGTCATTCCTAAACATTATGCTAAAATATAGACAGAATACAAGAGAGACATCCATTTTTAATGTCAGTTGCTATGCAACGTCTTAGTTATGCATTAAACCACTTTAGAGCCAAGCACATTTTCAATTTCACATTAAAAACCGTGACAAGTCCCATTTAAGAAGAGTGCCAATACAACAGTGTATAGAGTGAATAGAGTCTATGGTTTCTTGCACAGTTTTCTTTTTTTTAAACGTTCCTTGTGTGTTTCTCAGTGTCGTGTCTGAGGTCCACGGAGAGATGGGCGAGTTCACCTTCACTCACGCCCTCACTGGCTGGATACCAGAAATATCTCCAATAAAGTAAGGTCCTCATTGGTCTACTCTACTGCACTCGTGTAGCGCTTTCTTCTGCATCTCTTGTTTTAAATGTTATACGGAAGTGTCCCCCCTAATTGTGCTTTTGTTAATAGAATGCTTGTAAGAATTGAACTGACTCAGTTTTATTAGAATAAAAGCTGTGTCACTAAATGCACTCACACAGTCTGACTAGCTGTGAATTCTTCCTAAAGTATAACGTATACTGGAACAGAAAGGGAGAGAGAAGTGTATTCGTCTCAAATAATATGGAAAGTCATTTTTTGGGGGGAAACGACTCGGGTCTAAAATGAAAACAAGGACATTTAGAATAAAGAGGAAGGAGAGGCCGTCTGGAGTGGAGAGTCTCAGCTTGTCAGTGATGGCACTTTAATGGTACCACAGTGTTTTGGAGAGGAGCTGGGGAGTGTTTTCTTCTTTTGCTCAGCAGGTTACCTGCTGTTATTGGGTCGCCTTGGGAATCTATCAATACTGAGGATGTCAGTGTTTGTGTTTCTCATTGATTAAAAACACATGGGTTTGCAGGCCTATGTACACACAAACGCGCGCGAGCGCACACGCGTGCTCTGGCATGCATTGGATTTTATTGTTGTCAGTTGTCAGCTCTGGAGATACACATTGCAGTGGTAATTTAGTTTTCTTCAGATTTTGATATGTCTTCCTCACATTAGCATAACAGGATCAGGCCGAACATTTGTAAAGTGGTCATCTAAACTAGCGACATGGTGGTGTTCTTTAAATAAAATGGTCAGGTGGTGAGGAACCAGCTCCACGTTCATTCCACACTGGTTCCTGCAACACGTCTCTTTTAACCCTCCTGTTACTTCACATTTACTAACATGTTTTACCCTTGTGGGTAATTTGACAACAGCAATTAAAACCTCCAGAAAATTATTAGAATTAATATTGTTTCCCAAGTTTAAGTGTCAGGTACTTTATGTTTGTTTGTTGACTACCTAAATAGCCCTTTAAATATTTAAAAAATCTGATATTTCTTATATGTTTGACAGTGAAAAACAGCCTGGGGTCAAATTGACCCCAAAGAACACCGACTTTAAACATTGAATGGGGTCAAATTGACCCTAAAGGTAATAGGAGAAAAGACTCAATGTGTTTTAATGCACTATGTGTAGCACTTTGTATTGCTTTTCTATTACTTTTGTGCGTGCAATGCACTCTACATTAAAAAGAAATAATAATTCCATGGGTAATGTTGAAATAGAGCTGATTGTATTATCTATTTTTTTGTCAGCTAAAGAGAGATGTAAGAACGTTAACCCGCAGCATTTCAAATACAGGGATGTACACAATAACGGGAACTGAAACTGCAATATTGTCTGGACTAAGACGAAGCAGAAGAGAAACTGTTGACTTCCTGACAAGTGTGTGTTGTCAGCTCAATGATAGAAATGAGGCCTTAACATTATTCATATATTTTTGTGTTTTGGACTAAACACATGGGTTCCAACACAAAAAATATGTATACTTTTTTATAATCATGTCATCCCTTGCAGCCTGTAACCTACTTTCCTGAACTTCCTCTCAGGTCAGCATACGTGGGGAAAATGTGGGATGTCTTACAGGACACCATTCCCACATTTAAACACCCAGATGAGGGTTTGCCGGAGACAAAGTCTCAGACTGCAGATCCAGCGGCAGGGGGCCGGTCCAGCTGTAATGACGGCGAGGGTCAGCTGCCAGAGAAAAGTAAAGAATTGTGAACAGACTCACAACACATACAAACACTGAAAGGCAAACAAATACGCACACATGCATCCCTGGAAACATACATTTTATTTAGCTAGTCAATTAAGTCAATCAACCATTGTCCGTCTGTATGGGCAGTGCTGTACTCCACGTGTGTGTAAAGTATGTCTCTAAATGCACAGTATGTAAATCTAAATGTTCTTCCCTCTGCATCCATAATTCAACTCCTATGGTCCAGGATAATGCATATTTAATTGGGTTGCAAAAACTCAAGTGTATCAATGATTCAATTATCTTATTGCGGCAATAATATCTTAACCTTTTCACATTCATATGATCGGTGATATACTTTAAGTCGGGAAAAACTCCAGGCCATTTGGTCACCAACGTGCCGTCCATCAAATGACCTCTGTTTTCAAGCCGTTGACCCTCTGCCTCTTTCCGGATGTTTCAGGCATCACTTCCTGTTTTCCCAAGCCCATGTATTATGTACTGCAGGAAGGGTTAACGTGTGTATGGTGGACTATAAATAAACCAGCAGAGGGAGCACTGGCAGGGTGAATTATTTGGTGTTCCCGCAGGGCAGAAGAGCTTCCCGAGTCGAATGTGGTTATGTGATAAAGGCAGGATTTAAACGTGTCCTCAGAAAAGAGTGTGTAGCTCCGAGTTGTGACCGATACAATAAAGGCATTTTGAAGGTTGCACAATTAATGTAAAGAAGAATAAAAAAAATCCCACAACTCATTCACATTAACATGAGTGGGAAGCAGTATGAATCAAATGACCTCTCTGTTGATCTCATCTTCTCAACCTGCTGCCTCTGCCAGAAATCTGTGATTCTACCTTTACTACAATTTCCCATGTTTACAATAACGAAAATGTTGGGTATTCTGAACACAATGTAATGACATGCATACACAAAGTAGTATCACTTCACAGAGCATTTGTTCTTTCGAGAAATGCAATACACGGAGCTCGCATACAAGCGAAACAAAAAGAAACTCTCTTTTTGTGATGCCCTCTGTCGTCTTCTATTGAAATGCATAAATCACTATGCAACAAGAGAAGCACTTCTCTGTTCAATTCTTAATGTGTAGGCTTTATATTAGTGTAGCAGTGCTTCAATCTCTTTTCACCACGGCCCTTCAAATTGATTTTCCGTGTCTCCTGGTCCATGTGCTCCTCATACCGTACTCCAAGATGCACCATGGGAGACCGGGGGCATCCAGAGATAACCTAGATACTCTCTTGTTGCCTTATTTATACCTGCGGAGGCCAATAGTGCTTTCACTAACCAGGGTAAAGCTTAACATTGATTTGGAAATGTAGTTTTTTCATGTCTGCATCATGTCTGCTTTACTTTAAATTTTTTTATTATATCCATACATTTACTCAGTCAATAAATCCCTTCAGTCTCTTGGGAATATACAGTGTGCACTAATGCAGTCACAAGTTGTCAGTGTCTGCCATTTTGCACGCGTGTCCATGTTGGAGTGTGTGTATTTGTGTGAGTTTGCATATACCGATGCTCACCTGTTGCTCATGTTGGTCTTCTTCGTGTGCGTTCCTCAGGTACCTCCGAGGTCGTGGTGTGTGCCAGCTACTACCCGTCACAGCCACATAGCAGTTCCTTTGGGTTTGAACAAACGGTTTGTCTTTCCTCTATTGCTCCTCACTCGCTGTCTTATGCAAACACAAGCTCAATGCATCTATGCAATTAGACTTCACCTACTGTAGACTATGTGCTGTATTCAGAGCTTCACTACAGATGTGGACGCCTGCAGTAGAGTCACATTGTGATGCAAATATACATTTTAAAAGATGTGTTGAGGGCGAGCAAACCTAACTCTTGATATTATTCGTTGTATAAATGGCCTACGCAGTTAAAATAATAATAATAATAATAATAATAATAATAATAATAACTTTATTTATATAGCACTTTTAAAAACTAGGTTTACAAAGTGCTCTACAGATAAACAAAGCATAAACACAGCTTAAATGGCGGCAAACATAAAAGACCATACCATAAAAGCATTGAATACAACTAAAACCAAACAAATAGGCAATTAAAATAAAAACATAAAAGAATGACATCACTTAAAAGCAGTTCTATTAAAGTGGGTTTTAAGAAGTGATTTAAAAGAAGTTATTGATTATGCCAGCCTTATTTCCAAATGGTACATACAAGAGCAATATTCAATATTCGGAACATTAATATAGCAGTAAACCACTCTCAACTATTTGAAGATATAATGGAGTAATGTCAGAATAAGAACAACCCATTTATGGGGATATTACATTTAATTAACTCACATATTAGAAGGAAAAAACATTGAATTATGTCAGCGCAACATTTGTTATCATGTCTTAATCACCTGTCGTATAGCACAGTTATGTGAACATATGCACGAGATCCCCAACGTAACAGTGGGTGGTGGAGATGACCTGGGGGCCTGGCGTGTTCTATTTGGATGCTTCTCCTCAGCAGCTTTCACTTGTTTTATTATTTACAAGTGAAGCCTGTAAAGGATGCTTTATGTTAAGGACTATTATTTTAACAGATTTTTTTAGTTGGAGGTTTTACATCACCTCCAGTGTCGGTCAGAATCTCCTTTTGAGAGTTCTGACTTGAGGCGTTTGTATATTTGGTTACAGGGGACATTAATTCTCCGTATGGGAGAAGACATTTTAAGCTGCATGTCTGTGTTCTCTCGAGTGAGTCCTGCATGCGTGTTCATTTCTGTCCATTTGTCCACACGCAGGCTAATTCCTCCGAGTTTCTCCGTCAGTACGGTCTCTCCTCGCTGCACAGCCACATTGTCCTGTTGACAAGAACAAGGGCGTGCCAGCTGGAGGCACCACCCAAACCTCCCCCCCTCCCCCAATGGAAACTCATCCGCCAGCGGAAGGAGATCGTGTTCACCGATGAACCACCAAGTGCGTGAGAGACAAAGAAGGAGGCAGGAAATGAAAAATGAAGTCTGTACAAAATGCGAGTGAGGGGGAAACCAAGGGGAGGACGCAGGGGAGGTTATCAAACAAATAGAAATGCACAACTTGTGATACCGTGTAGGTGCATTTCATAAATTGATATGACTTGAAAGACGAGGGAGTGCTAATGCAGGAGATTCAGAACCAGCTGAACAGAGGGCATCGCTGAAATGAAAGAACGAGGGGGATGGCTACAATATTTCTGTAATGAAAATAGCTGCCGGCTCGAGCATATCTGACAGATATGATCTGCGGGTGGAACAAAAAAATGCAGTAAAAAGAGTCTGAGTGTGAAAAAAGCAGTGCTGGCATGATGTATGAGACTGTATTCTGTTTTTTCTTTCCGCAGAACTTCCTGTGTCAAAACCGGAGCAGTTCATTGAGGTTGCCAGCCCTTTTCTTCCCTGTCGTGTCAAGAGTAGCGTCGGCCAGATTCCAGAGTGTGTACACTCAAATGATCTCAAAATATGAAATTAAACATAATGAGTTTGTGTAGTGCTGCTCTTCTACTCATTTAACTGTATCATTGAAGGAGTATTTCACTTTTCCATACGAGCTAACCATCGCTGTGACGTCGCTGTAGAGAAAGCGAAGCAGGAAAACCGACTCCACATGGGGATCGAAGAAGAAAGTGATAATGATCTCATCCGTCTTTTCCTCATCCTCTCACTGTACCTCCATCTCTCTCCCCTGATGACATAAGGGTAGCAGTTGAAAGCTTCAAACCATATTAGTGTTGAAGCCCACAGTGTTATCAAGATTTTTTTTCTCTCCCCCTTTTGACTATTACTATTTTTAAAGACATTTTCCTACATTCTCAATCCAAGCATATCACAGCGGTGTTGTGGTGTTATGTTGTTCTGTTGTCATTTGATGACTAGAATGTGACTCATTTGTAGACGCTATGATGTATTGCTTTCTAAATGCGTGCCCATGAGAGGGGATGTGTGTTTGTTGTGACTATAATATGAAGCGTGTGCTGTGTGTCCATAAAACAGAGCGGGCGCGCAGAGCACTCAGAGGAAACGTTCCCCTCTGGTGTCCATCGCCGAGAGAGAGGAGACCGAATGCCGAGAAGGCCTTGAGCCAGATGCTGCTGACCGCACCACTAACCCACCTAACGTCACAGAAGACAACATAGAGGTACATAGAGCTACTGACTGCTGGGGCACAGGGATTATTTATATATTCGGTGTGTATAACATTTGAAGGAGCATCTTGTTGAATTAAATATGTATATATAAAGGAGGTATAAGGATATCTGAAGCCCACCGTAATGCGTTTTGCCCAACATATAAGATAGTAACATCTCTATGTTATTTCCTAGTTGTATTCTCTCCTCTCTCCCCCCACTGTCTGCCCTGTGAGTATGCAGTCGAAGGCTCATCAGAGCCGCTCTGTGTGTCAGTGACAACCAGGCTGCCATCCCCCAGCCTCAAAGTCACTTCTGTTGTCTGCCAGCCAGGCCACCGCTGACCAGGGGCGCAAAGACAGAACCAGTCAGGGAAAGGGAGACGAGGGCGGGCGGCAACAGAGAGAGACACGCAGACACAGAGACGAGAAACAATGATAAAGAGGAATGCAGACGGGGGAGAGCGACACAGAATAAGACAGGAGGGGGACGAAAACATGGAGAGGAAGTGACAGTTGGACAGGGACAGATGAAAAGAGGAGCAAGCGGAGAAGGGAGAAGGGAAAAGAGAAGCTCGGTGGTGGAGGTGGTGGACTGAGGTGCGTGGGTTTCATACAGCGAGAGGTCGTGTACCGTGCTGATGGAAAAAAGCAGCGCAATTAGATGGTGAGCCATCAGTGTCTGCGTCTCCTGGGGGGTTCATTATTACACTTCACTCCGAGCATACAGAGAGAAATAGAGTCCATATTAATCGCCCTCTTGCGTAACTATGACCGGTTATAGAGCGGTTAGACTAGGGCAGTATGGACATGCTAATTTGATGTGTCATTTGGGTTTGATGTGCATGTGAACGTGCACCCGTGTAGATTGGATCGGGTCCGTGTGCCACATTTTTTTACCCGGCGTGTCGGTTCCCGCTTTTCGCGAGCATGTGGTAGGTCACGTGCTGAGGGGACGACGTCAAGTGAGAAGGGGATTTGGCTGCTCTGACCCCTCCCGCTGTTTCTGTCAACACTGACCAGCAGTATCGACCTCTGTGCTGCTGAAGTACAGGAAGGTCGCGTCACATGCTGTCCCGAAAACCCTCCATTGCCTATTAGTGTGGGTCAAATAATGATATCCTTCTTTAAGTGAATATCCTTTTGTCTGTGAACTAACTGTACGTTGATACAAAGAGATATTCAACTTGATTTTATTGAACATTGCGCCCGTATGAACTGGGGTACACTTCCTCTTGGAGAGCAAAGACTTAACTCTGGCTGTGCACTAAAGCCCCATGAAGTGTGGGATTACAGACGTGTGCCTCCGTCTACCCATCAACCCATCGCTGGGATCTGATCCCGGAAAAAAAAAGAAGGGCTGCTGCTCCAAAAGTAGCAGCTTTGTGTGTAAGATGTATCGGTCTGAATGTCCTCCTACTGTTTTAGGTAAACCATCTAATGAATAGCATTCTGTGGGTGGACGGGACACGTTGTAAACACTCTTTTGATAACACACGCATTTACATCTTTTGTTGCAGAGGAAGTGTTGCTATAGCGTTGGAGAGGAGGTCAAGTGTACCTCCCAATCACAGCGCCTCTTTCCGTCTGTCTAGGTCTCCGGGTACTTATTCAAATAAGTGGTGACTCACAAACACACACACACACACACACACACACACACACACACCCGGAGAGTCTTAGCTGAGATTGCTTTGAAGTTACACGAACCAACGGCATGGTTTTTATTCAGAGCTGAGTAAACTGTTGGACATTCACCAGGGTTTCTACTCAAAAGAGCATTATCAGAGAGAATAAACACGGTTAAGTTGGCTACAGGTTCTTGAATCTAGTTTTGTTATCAAAGCAGCGGTAATGTTCTTTTCCTGATCACATCATTGCGTGCGTCGCGGAGACAGAAGTAAGCGGTATTTGAAGGATTTGATAAAGACTGGTGAGCTGTATTTCTCTATTGTGTTGGGCGGATGAGCGTAACATCCGAGCTGTAGAGTTATTCCCCTCTAGGAGGGGTAACATGCTAAACAACTTAATAACTCCTCCTCTGTCAGTCAACTTAAATCCGAGCTGGTATTCCCTGGTGGTGTTCTTTAGCAGCAGAGGAGCCCGTGTCACATTAAACCGTGTCTTGTGTCTTGTGGTGTTGGGCGAGAATAGCGCAACACCACAGCTGACATGGAATTACTAGAGGGCAGAGGCGTAGCTCTCGCAGTGTGACTCTAGCAGCAACTCACTGTTCATCTCTTTCTCTCTCTCTCTCTCTCTCTCTCTGTTCCTCTCTGTCCCTAAGGTTACTGCAAAGGACATGAAGAAGGACAATGATGACATCTCCAATGGTAAAAGTTGTTCGTTTGCAACGCAATGCCCTTCATTCATTTTGAAAATATTCTGTACTGTTTCTGTACAACATTTTCTTTTATCCGAGTTCAAATATTAGGCTTCCACAATGTGCAGACGCTCATTAATTCTGCTTTATTGGAAATTCTGAATGTACTGGAGGTCTTCATCGGGCGACTTGTACAGCATATGCAGAGCATAATCCAATTAATATGATTAGGAGTATTTCCATTTCTCGCCTCTACTCCCTCTATCTTTCTCACATGCCTTTGTCGGTTGGCCAAGATACTTTGAAGTAGAGGGACTTGAAATTATTTCTTATGACAAGCCAGTTCCCTGCCTTCTCTCTGCCCCCGTTTAGTTGCTTAGTAACACCTGCAGTTTGAGTTAGCGGACCGCCATTGCTCAGCAGCAGAGACACTGCCCCCCCGCCTCAGCTTTCTGATCAGACTTCTCTCTTTGAGAAGAGCCTGGAGGCAGAGACACTGTGTGTGTGTGTGTGTGTGTTTTGTTGTTGTTGTTGTTGTTGTTGTTGTTTTTGGTGGAGAGAGTGTCTGTGTGTAGTTGTCTAGGACTTTGCGCTGCATGCATTAAGAAAGTGGGAGTCCGTGAGTGGGAGTATGGTTGTGCGTGTGCGCTTACACGATGCCATTATGTGGGAGTTTGGTCAATTCGGCTCACTGCGTTGAAGATAATTATTTGAATCGAGGATAATCAAGGAAAAGCATTTTGTTACTTGCAGCATTTTGAAATGGGAGATTTCACAGGCAATTCTGTATCTATTTGTCTAAGTGTGGCATGAAAAGCACCATTTAACTCTCATGCCACAAGCTGGATAATGATGTTGCTCCTATCTATATTCAGCTGCTGCTATATGAATAACAATGATTCTAATTAATTCAATAACTTTATAATATGTATATATACTATCTCTAACTAAATGTCTAACTCACCAAACATGTTTCTAAATAACTATTTGAATCATATATTAAATGTATCTCCCTTCCAGATCAACCCATAACTCCATTGGAGGAGCCTGTAGCTGAGAAACCCTCGGCTCCTGTCAAACCCACGCTGCAGGAGGCTTGGATGGACCTGGACGACTTTGCTAAATGCTTTCAGTGAGACACACACACACACATGCACGCATGTGTACTTATGTACTGCAAACATAATGTACCAGTAGATAAACATAGACAATTATGATAAAAGGATGGTTGAAGGGTCTAATAAATGATGAGAAAAAGATTATAATTGTTTTATAAAAAATAAAAAAATAGTGTTTATTTGTTGTTTTCTTCCAGGACTCTCTTTGTGTTTCATAAACCGCAAATCTACCCACATCATATGCATAAATCACACTTTAAGGTAAAGTATATACAGTATCATGAAATAACCCGGTGACCTATTTCTGCGTGTTTGTTCTCTCGTGGTGGTATCTTCCAAAATGTTCCATTTATTTTCCCACGTTTTTTTGACACATTAATTGTCTTTATTAGTACTAAATATATTATTATACATTTTTCTGCTGTGTTCTGCAGAGCACCATCTTGTCCAAAACGGCAACAGGCACCAACTTGACTGGGTCATCGTCATCCCTCCCTGTGACATCTACTGTAGCAAGCCCTGAAGTACACACATGCAAACACACACATGCTCCAAGAAATGCAAATGAGCATAAATCTTTCTCTGTACATATGTTAAAGTCTATCGCAAGTCGATAATTCTGAGTCTGTATTCCCAACTTCCCACTGGGTCTGCTGGGGGAAACACGGACGCCCTCAGATAACTGATGTGTCTGACAAGTCTCTCAGCTTCACGAGCGGCAAACATTTACAGAGCACCTAACCCATTTACCACAGCAATATTAATGGAGATAAACTGTGTGTATAGAAACGATCATTTAACAAACAACTGAAGATTCCTGTAGGGAAATATTTTTTAAAAAGAGGCACAGGTCATTTATCTGAGGAACAAAAGAGATGCAGCTTCCTGAGGGATCAGCAATTCAAGAATATCTAAAGATTGTAAGCAAAGCTTTGTATGTAATGAGCAGGATCTTAGAATAAACTATAAAATGAGCCGCTATCTGCTTCACTGGCGCCATGACAACGGCTGATTTGGTGTCTGGTAAAAGAAGATGTGTAAATATAAGTATAACAGTGTGATCTTTTGTGTAGCGCCGGTTTCTGTCTGTCTGTGTGTTAGTGTGTGTTTGCACTACTGAGTCTGCTTGTCACTCCGGACACGTATGCGTTCTCTCCCTCCTCTCTTGTTCTCTATCGGTCTTTTCTGCACATCTCTGGTTCTCCTGCTTCGTCTTCCTCGCTGTCGTCCTCACTGGATGCTTTTTCTTACATCACTAAATTGGATGTCTTGGCCTCTCCTTTGTAAGTAGCACCGCAGAAGCTTCTTTAACTCACTCAGCTCTTTTATATCTTTATTTTGCCTCCACTTAACTCCCCATCTTTCCCTCTCTTCCTTTGTGTTTTCCTCCACCTTCTCTTGAACTAAGCCACCCTTCTATCAGTTCGTCTGTCATCCGCCCGTACAGCTTTCTGCTCTTTCTCTCTTTCACTTGTTCTTTCCCCCCGTCTACAATCACACTGATAACTAATGCCAGTGTCTATGTGTGTGTGTGTGTGTGTGTGTGTGTGTGTCTCTTAATCCCCCCTCCCCCCCCCTTTCTCCCCCAGTGTCCAGAAGTGAGAGGCACTGACTACCTGTGTGTGGACAGTCTGCAACCTCTCCATATCCTCATCAGCTTCTCAGCTCTGCTTTGCTGGGGAAATGCAGCTGAGGAGAGTACGGATTGATACACACACACATACACGCACACACACACACACACACACACACACACACACACACACACACACACACACACACACACACACACACACACACACACACAAACGCCTATCTTGATAATCAGAAACAAAAGGATTTTCTGCTGCATGTAAGCTAATAAGCTTGACTCAGGTCCCTAACAGCCAGAAGGCAATATGAGGGGGAGTGGGGGGTGGGGGGGTGATGGCAGCCACCTTGTTAGCTAAATCACCATGGCCCTTGTTAACCTGCCATCCCCTATCGTAGCAATGAGAGGGGCATGGGGCATGGGGGTCGTTTAGTTGATGATGTGAATCTATTCCGTCCGACTCATTGATTCCTTGTCTGAGGTCTTTGCAACTTACAATCTATGGCACTCACCATGGCTCTGAAATATCTGAAGCCTAACTGCTACACTATTAATGTGCGGCATTGCGGAAGAGACAGAGACATTACAAATGTCTCCAAGATAAATTATAATTCTCTTATTATTAGGGTACAACCCATAGCCTAAAACCTATTTGGAATAAACAGTGTGTGTACGTGTTCACAACAAACACTCGTACAATGCTTGAACACACATGAATCTGATCTACTATGTTTGTGATATTTCACTGTGTGTTTGACCAGCACACATTTTCTCTTCACTCTCCAACACCTCCTAGGAAAGGAAACGTCTGCAGCCTGTAGGTCTTCAGTTGTCGTGGCCCAGGTCAACTCCTGGAACAGCCTGCAGTTTCAGCTACCCGTACTCACCATAAAGACCACCTCCTCAAAGGCCGCCATGTTTAACTTACCCCCCGGGTAGGACAGCATTAATGAACACTGAGACCCGTGTGCTGTATTGATCACAATTAATAGCTTAGATCAAGCTCATGATCGGACTAGGATGTCACAAATCTATGATCCCCGACGCTCTAATCTCATTAACTATACCCCAGTAGTGTATCATATACCATGTTATACTTGCTTTGTGTATCTGTACAATTATTGACATCCTAATATTACAATGCAATGCCAATGAAATGTTCTATTCTTACTCGGAAATACCTTTACACATGTGACCAGTCTAGTCTCATCATCGGTTTGCTGGCGTTATACTGAGGCAATCTTCTGTTGCCATTTAAACTCATGAATTTATGTAAATGTTCACATTTCACATAAGAATCTAAACAAAATGTCATCGCTTTTCAAATGTTATCACATTTAATTTCTCTACTCAGGCTTGAATCTCATAACCCTACATTGCCCTAAGCACTTATCAACGTGTCACTAATGATGCCAAGGTTGGAGCTTTAATTCCCATCATGGGAACTTATTCTAAAAATGGAAGCATTTTCTGGACAGCAGTCTTGGGAGCTCTGGATGAAAGAGTTAAACTCTTGTTATGATATTTACAGCCAGGCAGAGATCTACTTAAAGCTATCATAAAGTGAGCGGAGGAGATCTACCTACCTCCTCTGTCCTCGTCTCTATTAATGGGTGCTGCTTGGCCTAGAAGCAGAGGGCCTAGTTTCTGGGGTCAGTTGCAGGTATGCAGCAGTGCAATTACCACTGAGCCATTATCAGCACCCATCATGCAGAGAATAGATGACATGTCCAGGCTTTTGGGCAGCACCTCACCTCTTTTACTCTTTGTACGTCCCTAATAGCCCATCTGTAGGAGGTATACTGGTCATTTTCTATCATCGCTTTACTGACCCTGGGGCTTGTTGTCTTCTAAATGTTTTTACATAATCTATACATTTTTCCGAAGTTGTTGACTCTCCTTTTTTGTACATCTCCCTTTCTTCCCCTCTCCATTTTCCATGTGTTTCTTCTTCCCTTTCTTCTCTCCCATTCTCTTCACTTTCTTTTCCCTCTTCCATATGTGTCCTCTGCTTCTTCAGCACTAGCCCCGCTCTGCCCCAGTGAGTGCTCATCCATCTTGATGTCTGAATTATGTAAAGCTAATGGGGCCGAGGAAGTGGGGTTCCACTCTCTCTTGCCGGACCAGGCCCTATGAACTCAGCGTAGACAGGACATTAGGCGACATCACTTCTGACTGTTTGACCCATTCAGTATTACAGAAACATAGTTCCTTTATTGAGATTAGAAAGGGATTTTTTTTCAGTGGACTGTACTGTTATTTCATGCATTTATTTCTATGATTATGCTATTCTTATTACCGAGTACTATGAAGCCACATGGCCGTTGGTGGAGGGATACCTTAATGCTGCTTGATACCAGTTTCCTAAATGTATTCGCCTATTGAATGAATGAATGAGTTTATTTATATTATTTATTTCGATTTAGCAAAATATACAACCACCAGAAATAAAAAAAGAAGAAAGATACATGTGGCTGACCGAAAGGGTTAAGGCTTATAAGTGCCCTAACCTAATATTTAGACATTGTTCCTCATAGTAATGCAATGTAAAAAATAAAGTTAATTATTTCATGAAATAACTAACAAGAAGGAAAAAATAGATATTAGTTTTTTTATTTATTTTTGAAAATCAAGATTTCTGCAGGCGTCTTAATCTCATTAAAAAGAAACATAATGTTGTGATTGCAGCACTGAAAAGGAGTCATGAATACACTTCATCTTCATAAAGTATCACAATCCAAAATGATGTGGAACCCCGGTTTTAGAATAATTGATAGTGTTCCAGTAAATGGACACGATGGATTATCTGTTAAAAAAGTTCCTTGTCTCTCCCCTCCAGGCGCCACGTGTTCTCCCTCCACACAAAGGCAGCACTGGGCTACCACGTCCACCTTTGCAGCAAGACACCGTTCATGTTTGGGGATGAAGAAACCATCATGTCACAACTTACCAAGGTGTCCGAGTCAGTCAGTTGACATTGATAGTATTTTAATAAAACACACAGTCATTTTTTTTAATTTTGGTTCAATAAGGAATTGTTTAAGATCTAATTATAATGGTTCTTCAGCTTTAATTAGTTGGAATGCTTCAGCAGTCCAACTATTGTTCTTGTAATCTTTAAGAAACTTATTCTATTTCTTCCGTACGTATTTTGGACCCTTTCTCCTCCTTCATATATTAAGCTACAGAAACTGTTCGAATATTAAAGTATTCAGCTTCTTCAGCTCATGATTGCTATGGCTTTTCATATTTCTAACTCTTCAACTGTTCATGTTATAAACATATTATGGTTATTATTTTGAATGGGATCACAATGGAGAAAGTCTTCAACTAAAAAAACCTTCTAAGATCTTCATACTTTTAGCTAATTCAATAATTTTTTTAAAATGTTGACATAACCTTCAACTTTTACTGTATATTTTCATATATTTTCTATCTTTCCACATTATCAAATGATTAATATTTGTATGGAATAAATAATGAATGGGTTCCTATGGAGCAAAGCTTCAAATCCGCTTAAACTTTTTCAAGCGAAACATTTTTTTGTATATCGTCACTACGGCCAAACTTCTTACTCTTTAAGCATTATTTTCAGGTAAAGTAGTAGAGAATCTTGTGCTTGTCGTAGACATGTGACTATGGAATCCAATAGTTTCCCCGATTTTTCTAGAGAAGCCTTAACGAGGGGAGAAGTCCACCTTTCTGCTCAGTCATCTCCATCAAACTTCTGACTAGCTTTGAACTTTTTTGAAGCAAACAGGAAAACTCTATCTCTTTTTATATCTTTGAATATTTAGATGATAGAGTTTTGCTTATCTTTTCCAGTTATACATTTCCACTTCAAGGATGTTCAACAGTTCAGGTCAATGTGTTTGTGCTTCAACGCTTTCAGCAGGAAGTTTACCTTTTGAGTATTTTCAACTATTTTCAACTCTTTTCATACATGTTCAGCTGTTTTCAGCTGTTAAGGCATATTTAGCTATCTTTTAAATATTTCAACAAGCTTTCAGATTTGAGCAGAAGGAAATGCTCTTTCTAGTTTTGAAAATCACATTGAAGTAGTAAGATAATGTCTCTGCTGTCTTACTTCTTCAACCTGATGGTCCAACACTAAAGATGGTGTTGTGGCCGTTCTTCTTTTCTCCTCCTTATTTTATTTACTTAACATGCATTCTGTTTGTGCCAGTAAACACAATGTGAATGCTATTTTCTCTTTTTTCAAACAGGAGAGTGCTCGTTTCAATGACCAGGCCTCATCCATATGGAGGGCCCTGTCCAGATTGGTCTCTTCCTTCAGCGATGAGCAGGACCAGCCAGCCGCCAGAAGAACCCTGGAAGAAGCTCATTGGCCCCAAAACACCACCCTGGGAAAAGGGGAACACCACAAGGTAGCTCCTTCACTGACAGTATAGTCCTACGCAGTTGTGTGGTACATACTGCACCGCTCACTTTGCTTTATACTACGGTTTCTACATTTAGATACAGTCACATTGACTAATTTATATGTTGTAAAGTATGTAATCGAGTTAATAATGAGTGAAAGAAATGACCATTCATACTTGTACTACTTGTGAATTCAGTCATACTGTTTAGCTACTATGAAAGAATGTGACTTAGTCAACAGATGACCTTATTCAGCAGTAGAGGTTTTTTTTAAGAGAATGCAGAAGTATTTTATCACCAATGTCACGGCTTCGCAGGGACTTTGGGTGAAATCACAGATTAGATTAGATTGGATGTGACTTTATTCATCCCCTCGGAGAAATTATTCGTGAAGCAGCAGCAAACATGTCCACAAATATACAATACAATAAAATAGTAGGGCATATTACATTTAGGAATTTAAATAATAATGGAAATGAAAATGTAAAATTAAAGTGTATACAGTGTATCTAAAGTATGAAGTGACAGCGGTGCACGATTTATTGATGTACTTTTGAGGAAGTGTGTGTGTGTGTGTGTGTGTGTGTGTGTGTGTGTGTGTGTGTGTGTGTGTGTGTGTGTGTAGGTGTTCAACTCTGCAGTTTACAAAATGATGTGTGAGGCTGTGGGCAGGAAGCTGACATCAGAGGAGCGGTTTGCTATCCTGGCCCTCACAGCTGACCCTTCACTCTTGGCCCCTGACCCCAGAGAGCACTCCCCTACTTGTAAGAGCCATTTGTATCATTGTTCATCTTGTATTGTATGTTGTTCATCTACATGGGTATATGCATAACACTACAGTAAACCGATTCATTTAATTGAAAGTAATCTCTTCTTGCCTTTCATAGAGTTCACTATTCAATATTGACTCGCAGTGTTCTGCTGTTACTCTCTTAAGTGGATGTAGGATCAAAGCCTCCGGAAAGAGACACGGAGCCAACGGACAGGGAGGTCAAGGCGGTCACCGTCCTGCAGGCCGCTTTCAAAGGACACTTGGTGCGAGAGGTCTTGAATGCCTCAAAACCGGGTAAAACACTCATACACCTAAAACAAATCTATGTATTTATGTATCATGATCTGGTTTGAATATTATCCTTTATTTTATAGTTGAAAATACAAACTTATTATTGTTAATGAGATCGTCTTGAATTCCGTTTTCTTCATTAATGCTCTGGTTTGAAAGACAAACATATGCAACAATTGTGATGTCTAAAGGTATAATAGCGGGAACGAAAACAACATAATGCCTGTGTTTCTCTTCTAGATTATTATTTTGTGTCTGAAAGAACACAAAACACCTGTGTCTTACATTTACTGTTTGATTCAGCCTGGTGGCACATATCGAGCCTCTGAGCAGAGGCACAAATATGTATTTATGACACTGCCACTCTTACTAATACACCCTGACAGATAATGGGTGGTCACAGAGGCGGAATGTAGGAAACACACAGACACACACACGCACACACACACACACATACACACTCACACACACACTCACACACACACACTCACACACACACTCACACACACACACACACACACACACACACACACATGCACAACACATTCCTGCATTAATAGCCACACCGGCCAATCCAAGTTACGACGTGGAAACACTGACCTGTTTGTTGGAAAGAATTAGAGATTAAATAAATAGACGGAAGTGAGCAGCTATTTTGTTAAATTGGTCCTCTGTTTCAGTTGAATTATTTTTAAGATCCAAGTGGTGGTAATTAACCCGACTGCTGGTTGCAGCATTACTTTTCCATTAATATTTTTGATTTTTTGGTTGGACCTGAAGTTAACTCCCACTACACAGAACACTGTCACCAGCTGAACTACTTGTATATGGGAGTACGCACAACCTCATTACTGCAGTATTTGCATAAAACAGTTATGTAGAACTTGAGCTTACTTACTTACTTCACACACACGATGAACAGCTTATGACTTATACAAAATAGGCTTTTCATAGTTACTTTTTCTCAAATTGTATTATTTACTCGTCAAAGGACTAAGTGCTGTTTTCGGAGTTGCATTCGTGGAACGGCAAAACACCAATCAAGTATTAAAAACACTCCCTTTCTAACTATTTGCCTCTCTAAAGCCATTTGTTTGAGAGAACCATCAACTTGACTTTTCTTATTTCCCTTTTGCCAGCACAGCTGTTTATACCTCTTGCTTTTTTCTCCTTGCTCTTTTCCACTCAATGTTCTTCAGATGATAGGACGTCTTCAGCTCTCAATAGCCAGCATTGGACAATGGCCTGCGATAATGGCTCTCAATTTGAAAAAGTGGCCATTTGAAAAGCGAGAGCTGAACGCTAGGGAGGGAGGGGTGCAGGGAGGCTGCGAGGGCACAACGTCTATCATGCAGCTATCTCCTCACAGTGCTTCTTTCACTTGGATGGACAAACAGCTACTGACACACGTGTACTCATAAATACAATCTACTGCATCTTTTATCAAATGTTAACCATTTGGTAAAATGCGTGTTAATGTTAATGTTAATGTCCTGGTCCTCCTCTTACCACTCACTGAATGCAGCTAAATGCATTTTGTAATACCTGTAATGCACCATTAGCTAGTTAATTGACAATCTTAATGCTTTGATAGCAACATATGTTGTCTGTCATCTTTAATGGTGGCTACTTCTCTGTGTGTTTATGTCATTTAGGCACAAAGGAGCAACGCAGTGCTTCGAAGATCCTTTTAGACATGTGGCCGAAGGTTGAATCTGATGAGGAGAAACATGCCGCCCTCTTGCTACGGTAAATAAAAAGACAATGCGTCAACATATTGACTTTATGATGAAAGATAACAAATAACGTGCACACAATGTTTGAACTGTACCCACATAGACAAAACATCCCTCAACTCGTTAACCTAGCTGGTATTCACTCACACGGATGTCGTTAGATGAGAGGATACGAGGGCTCCCACTGCAGTCCTGTGCCAGCGCTGTGTACAGAGTATGGATGCATTTAGCCTCTCTGTTGCACTGCACGCCCGGAATCTACTCCCTCTCCTGGTTGTGGTGGCCTGTGGCGGCCAGGCAGGGAGCATTTTCCACATTGTGTTCCATCTTTTCCCAATGGTACCATCTGCTGTTTATCCTCTCCTTCTTCCAATCGGCTAGCAGCGTCTGCCGAATGACCCGCTGCCTTAGGAAGTGTGTGCGTGTCTCGGTGTGTGTGTGTGTGTGAGGGTTGTGTGTTGTTAACCCTTGAGCATGAGTTTTTCCTGACTGACATCCACTTTAGTCAAAGGTCACACTTAGACATGTAGTACATTTACTTTCCTCCTGTTATTGGATTTGACTCATAACCATCTGCATCAGAATTATGTTTCTACAAGCAGTTTGTGTAAATTCTTTTCACAAAAACTTGGATTGTAATGCTTCATTCATATTTTAAATGTCTAAATGTGCTCCGTACGTCTGTGTTTTCTACACAGGTATATCATTGACCACTCTGAGGGAAGAGCAGAGCTCTACCCCTGTCAGCAGGATGAATGGACCAGAGTGACTTTCGCTGATTACTCCGTCTCTCTTCAAGACACAGCCAACTCCTGGCTCTTGGTCTTCAGGTTAGAGAACATTGTAATGTCATGTTGTTAGGTTTCTCAGTGAACAACAACCTGGCGTAGAAAATCTGGGTGAATCCAGGTGCAAATTACATTTGATCAATGCACAATTATGTAATAATTATGTAATAACAAAAATGTTTTAAAAAAACGACAATAGACGATAACTTGGTCGGACCTGATATCTTGTTGTTTGTTATTGTTAAGAGAGGTGTTCCTGGTTCATAAGGAGATGCAGCTAGTACCAAAGGTCTACTCCCCAGTCCCTAATTGTTTGCTCCACGTCATAAACAACGACACAGGAGAGGAGCTGGACATGTTCTTCAACAAAGTGACAAACCACATCTATCAACCCAACAAGGTCTGTGGATGCTGTAAATAAACTTGCACGTCAAACCTTCATGTATTTGAAATATTGTATATTAATTGTGGAAAATTTTCATATAACCATGTTTGTTCAATTTAGTAAGGCTCTGACTAAATCGAAAACTGGATAAAAATCTGTAGACTCTTTGTCGATCATTTGTGGCTCCCTGATGTAATACTGTTGGGGAGATTTCTAGACGTAGTATATTCATCGAAATACATCCCAAAAGAGAAAACAGTAAAACTTTGCTTTCCTCTATTTATATCCGTCAAACACATTCCCTTTGGAAAATAACAATATTTAGATTTCATGATCTCCTTATCTCTTTTGTTTCAGCTTGGTTACACCTTTGTGGCGGAGGCTGTCACATGTGAATCACCCCCTGCTGGTGCAATGTGGAGGATGCGCTTGATTGGCGCAAAGGAACTCCTTCCCAAACTGTCCCATAACGCTCCACTCAACACGTTCTCAGTGAAGACATTCCGGGATTATTACATTCCCAATGACAAAAACCTCATATGTCGGTAAGATAATGAACAAGCTTTTTATTTGTTTAACATACACAGAATAAGAGTCATATTTATAATAGTCCATTGATTGTACCTGAGGTGTGTCAAAAAATAGCTCTCAGTGATTCTCTCTTGCACTACAGTATATACATTTGAGAGGTCTGACACTAGTCAGTGCACATATTTCACTAAACACAACAGTCATCCACTTCAGCAGGTTGCATGTTCTAACACAAGAAGACATTAAAGATAATTGGAGAGACAAATGCTACCTCCAATCATTTCAAACGTTCCCACAGTTACAATGTGCAGGTGACTGCAGACGTCGTTGGAACAATTCAGTTTCAGACTTCACAGCCAGACGTTCTGATCCGTCTGTCGGTCCTGGACCAGGAGAAGGTGGTGGCTGACAATAGTGGCAAGGGTCATGTGGTAATACCTGTGTTCTGCTTCCTGGACAACAAAGGTGAGTCATTCAGTTAGGTATTTGAGGTGAATGTAACCCGTGTGTATCATTCTATAAGATGTGTCACACTGTACACTGTCTCTCTCACATATATAAGCTGCACCACTCTCAAATCACTGAACATTGAACTGCATTTTCACTTTCTTTTTTGGGGGTTTTACTGCTGACAATAGCATTTTTGTGAAACTGATATACAACACACAGACATCACACACCACACACACCACATCAAACAGCAGGGCTCCTACACTGTATAAGAGAGAGGGCTGCTGGCATGCTGTAAAGGGGATTTAGCCCACAGCATTGCAAGTAGGGTCCTTATGGCTGACTCTGCTCGCAATAGGACTCTTTTTCCTTCTAGTCTTTCCTGGAAAAAAATTCTGATTCAGATTTGTAATATTTTTACTCATGGATACTATGTGCTGTATATGTATGTTTGTATATATATATGTATGTGTAAATATGTATGCATATGTATATATACATATGTGTGTATATATATATATATATATATATATATATATATATATATATGTGTGTGTATATGTATGTATATTGTATGTACTGTATGTATATTTATCTATATACAGTATATACTACTTTTCATTCATAAACATTTAAAAAACCTATTTCTGTGTATATATATATGTACATACACATGTTTATTTGGACATTTATTTGATAGTCAGTAGATACAGTATATGGTAAAGCAGTGCAGTATGAAAGAGAGGGGTATGACATGCAACTAAGGTCCACAGCCCAAATCCAACCACTGGGGTTATATGGTTATATAAATTGCCTTTTTAATGTTATTTATTATTTAACGGTCTGCGCACTATTTTCTTTTAATCCCAATGAGGTGGAAGAAAATTACAGAAATAGCTATCTTAAAAAATACATTGATATATACCACTAATGGCTATTTAAAACATTGTATTTACATCCATTGTGGATGAACTGAGCCTTTAAGTCATATTTAACTTTTTTCAGATTGGCGAACACTCTTGTCTTCTCTCAGATATGGGCTGAGTGTAATATCTCTCTGTTACAGCCCTTAATTCCACAGATGAGAAGAACCAGAAGCAGAAGGGCTCCCCCACCCAGGGCCAGGGAGGCAAGGTGATGGACACTCCCCAGGACGGAGAAGAGGAGGGCAGCGCGGCTGGAAAATCAGACTCCACGTTCGACCAGATCCAGCCTCCCACAGAAACTATGGTATCACTGACAACTGCCTGTGTGATATCTGCTGTAGCTCAAAACACTTTACATATCTCACTTGTACACACACAGACACACACACATATACACAGACACACAGACCCACACACACAAACTTACACACACCCACACGCTCATTCTCGCACTGAGTGGAGCAGCAGAAACTGGAGGGGTGGTTTCGTTGTTACTGTCTGACTTATCAGTGCTTGTCGGGGAGCAGAGATTTGTGCATGATTTATGAGTCGCTCGGTTGTCTGAAGACCACCTATCTAACAAACCTTCTAGATAGTCACAGTGGGATGTTCGGCAAAGTATTTACTGCGTACTATTTGTGTGCACCACCAGACCACATGCCACTTGTACAGACTATAAAATTAAGAGAATCAACTGAGATTTATTTGTTTTGCTGTGGCGACTGTCAGTGATACCAGCGACACCTCTGGAGTACAAGTGTCGTTGTAATGTTCCCTCAGTAATCGTTTAGACCTCATAAATACAATCAATGTATTTCTCATTTACAACAGTGAATTGAGTCTTTTAAGAACAAACACCTATTAAGAAGTGGGTCACATCCCGCATGTGTTTAACACTTTTTCATCCAAAATCTTTTCAACAAAGCAACCTAACATAGTAGCGACATCAATAACAATGAGACATATCATTTCACATCTTATAGATCAGATCAGCAGTGGGCCAGAATAAACCGGTTATTGATCAGGACTTAGATCACTGATCAAGACTTAGGTCAGTGATTGAAGCGCTGCTTTACGCAGCAGGGAGACACACCAGACATGTCGATATCCACTCAGTTATGATACATGTTCAAGGCTCCTTCATTGTAATGTGTGTGGGACTTAATAAAACAGATAATGTTTCAATGTGGCCTTCATTGCAACAATGATGTTATGGGAATTCACAACAACACAATCACTTGTGATAATTGTAATTATTAGCCTCTATTACAACTACAAACAGTCAGACCATTTGTTATGGGCACATGTTCAGAATATGTCTTGCTCTATTACTCTGATTTTCTACTTGGGATTTTGTTTGAATTCTATCTATTCTGTTTAGTGAGATGGATGTGGGAGTTGCCACCCCCAATATAATCTTGGCTAACACGCCCTCTGCCTCCTCTCTCTCTCATTCTGCCAAGCATTTGTTTCTGTCTGAGAGCGCAGAAAACAGCAACAAAACCAATGTGCAGTTCTTCACCATCTCTGCGCCTCTTTTTCTGAACCATCAGCACAAGTTTATTTTTCAGTTGTTTGTTCACAAAATAACGTCCATCTCAGGTTGGCTTTGCCTTTATTGCATTGCCTGCCATATTTGAGTATTTAGTAATTTAGTATTATTATTTATTATTTTAGTATTTAGTATCAGTATTTTGTATTTTAGTATTTAGTTTTGTGTTTTTATTGTTATCTTTTATTTTGTATTAATGCTCTAATGTACACCCACTGCTGTGATCCTGAAATGTCCCCACTGTGGGATTAACACATTAATATCTTATCTTATCTTATCTTACATGCATAATGCTGTCGGTTTCTTTTAGAACTCATCTATCACGTTGTGTTTA
Organism: Liparis tanakae; assembly: GCA_036178185.1. Lineage (NCBI taxonomy): Eukaryota > Metazoa > Chordata > Actinopteri > Perciformes > Liparidae > Liparis > Liparis tanakae. Next base: position 8,983,812 of record CM070101.1, on the reverse strand, counting down.
AACTGTGGTCTGAGTGTTGTACACTGTGTTTCACAGGTTCGTAAGTATGTGGTGCAGGCGGAGGTGCTTCATAAGAGCTGGGATCTGGATGAATCTCAGCTGGCTTTTGTCCATATGCTCAGAGACTTGGAGAAGAATGAAATGAGAGGTACATACCCAAACCCAACATCAAACAGTCAACAACACCCAAGGGAAACATAGGGGTTTCATTGCCCCCCCCCCCATGAAAACGTATAAATATGTTTGTTTAATTTAATCAATTGTGATCCGATTGTGATATGCAGGGTTCAGATATAACCAATATTCCCCTATTGGCTCATGACTATTATGTATGTTAGCATTTCAAAATGTTCAGATATTAAGGCCTGGCTCCTCAATGGATTTTCCAATATGGCCTCCGTATTTATGTGTGCATGGCTTATTGTGTGTTACAGTGTGATGTATGGCAGATACACAGTAGGCAGTGTCAGGGGCCAAGCAGATGCTGTTTGGTTTTGGCTTCTACGAGCCAGGGGCCTGTTAATCACAAGCCTAATGAAAGCCAAATTAATACAGCTGCTTTCGCAGATCCGAGTGTGACTTCTTGTGCCCACTGGTCGTTGGCGGAGGCAATAATCCCGTCCTCTGCCACCAACTCGCCTTTTCTTTCTTTAATCATGCTGCACAAATTACATCGATTGAAAATTCTGGGCTTTGACATTTTCAGACGCTTCCTAAAAATTCTAAGGGGATAAATTATTTGCGACACGGGTGGATGTTGATGTGAAAGAGTGCACGGGTGACAATTTGCATGATTGCCTGAAGAGAAAGGCCAGCCTGCTGTCATTGGATTCTCATTCTCTTCTCTCTGTTGCTTCTGACAACACTGCATGTATTTAGTCTCTGTGTGGGAGGCATTCCTAAACTAAAAATACAGTAATCAGATGTATTTTGACAAAAGAGGAAGTCAAACCTCTGTTTACATATTTATTATAGTAATGCTGTAGTGCAGGATGTACAGTAGTGTGTTCTGGGTTGTGCTGCATGCTCTTCTTGTTCTTTGCAGGTGCTTTCTGTTCATGGATAAATGTGAGCGTGTTAAGGTTTTTTTTCCCCAACATTTGCTTAGGTTTGTCCATATGTGTACGTGTGGACCAATGTCCACACAAGCCTCCCGTGGCTCCCCAATGAGCTTATGAAAGTGGGTCAATGGGAAGTCAAATGAAGTTGGCTCTTGCCCCCTGGTGCCCTGGGAAATATCTCAGCAGGAGAGTGAATTAATTTCACCCAGTTTAACTCGGTCTCAGTGGTGAGGCTGTGCCCTTGATCATGCTCCCTACATGCTACATGTAACACACAACAACCACACGCCGCGCTTTGAAACCGCTGGAACACGTTGCTCAAGAGGCTGCAGTCCAAATAACGTACTGTGCATGTTTAATGAATGCACATTTACACATCTCTGCTGCTTCTCACCATCCTTAACATAGTATTAACTGTAGTGGTAAACAATGGTGCTTTTAGGCTCTCAGTAAAATAATAAAAGTGGTACATTCTATTTTAGGTTAGCTAACTGAAAATCAGATTTCGATAAGTGTATTCAATTTGAACATTGAATATCTGTATGACTTGAGATAAGAGTAACTTAATAAGCATGAACCAAATCTGTTCAGGCAGAATGGCAAATTGTCATGGATTATTGTGCCTCTCTATTTCAGATTAAGACTCATAGTCAATGCTTTATCTAAACTGGGGATTGCGCTCACTTCGGCTATGAAGTGCAACAGTGCCATCTAGCACGCATGTGACCACATAACACGGGCTCACGATGTCACACTCCCACATCAGATGAGCTTTAATTGTCTCGATTAGCTGAGGTTCATTGTGAAGATCATTGAACATGTGTCTTGAAAAATGAAGTGTTTTTTGCCCTTCACACAATAATTAAATTGATCTACACGTGTCAAAAATGTGGCAAATAAATTAGAATTTTGCACAAATGCAAGCAATGTTTTCTCACACATTTAAAGGTATCCGTAGTGTTTATATTCCATACTTGCTCACCTTATTGTGATAAACATATACTGTGTGCTTGTCAAAGACAGGCTACATTATGCTTTTGATTCTCTTAATAATAACACCAGTTTGCCCATATGGATCACATACGTACATACACCACCGACGTGTCGTAGATGGTGATATATGCTTATGCACCTGATCTCTGTTTGCAAAATATAGTGAAGAAGCTTGAGGACCGTTCTTCCTCCACCGACACACCGCCCCAGCATGGGCTCAAACCTGGCTCACAGAAAGCCAACCGCAAAGGGGAAGTGGACAAGGAGAAGGGGAAGCCAGCTGCCAACACGAAATCTGGCTCCAGGCAGGAAACGGTAATACTTAACTGCAGCCACAAAACACCACAATACTGTCTACTGCCAATAGTATGGTGTGTATATAGAATGTGTGTGAACTGAGATCTTAGTTGTTGCAGGAACGTCTTTTCTCCGGCTACCAACTATGACGATGATTATACAGCCCAGGAAACTGAAAAGCTTTCCATCATATCATATCTGCTAAATAGCATTTCCAAATAACTGTTCCATTGACTTCATTGGCTGGGTGTTCTAATTGGATCGCAAGAGGCAATTATATTCTGCTGCTACACATGAAAACTTTTTCATGAAATAGGTTCTAGCGAATTCAAAAGCAAAAGACAATATTTACTCAATATATGCTATGAACTGATCAGGGTTCGTACGGTCATGGAAAACCTGGAAAAGTCATGGAATTTTAAAATGGTCATTTCCAGGACTGGAAAAGTCATGGAAAAAACTTAAATTATAAAAGTTTTGGAAAAGTCATGAACATTTGTTAAAATCACATGTTCATTCATGCCGAGTTTGAAATAATTAATATATTTTTTTAAGAAAAACGCTCAAAATGTAAGCCAGCGATAGCTCTCAATACGCAACATTTTCTACAGTTTTCATGTTTATCCTGAGATTTTAGTTTGGTTATGGACATTTGGTTTAAAATGTGTAAGAACCCTGACTGCTTCTGTAGTCTTTAGATGAGTAGATATGTTCACAGTATCCAATGATACAGTAGGTTCAAGTGGAACTTAGTATGAATTAGTGAACGTTGTAATATTAACCTTTTTGTTTAGTGAGGACAGCGTGGAGGCACATCGGTTGAATACACACTTGAGTCCTCGTCACAAAAGCCCACCCACCTCTAATGAGATTGATGTTATACTGAAATAACTTCTATCAGGCAGGGCAGTATTTACATATTTCATTGACTCTGAACAGCTCACAAAGAGAGACTGGTGACCTGCATGCATTTACTCTAATTATTATTATTATGGTCATAGTTTAGTAGTCAGAAACACAGCTGCTTGAAACATCTCTGTTCCAAGTGCCTTTTATTCTCCACTGCGTCGTCCAGACAATGGCACTTTTTTATTTCATTTTTTCAGGATAGCAGCTTCCCATGAATACATTTCCATTTAGGATTAATTTGTTTTGGCATTGGCAGCTAGCGGACAGGACGATCTTTAAAATAGATGAACTAAAATGATCCATTATTTTAAATGAAGACCAGACAGGACAACAATCCTGTCTGACTGTGTGCCAGACTGAGTGTCTCATTGAAAGAGACATACTCGTAATGTATTGTGTTTCGGTGACCTTCAACTGGGATGTTTGTGTGCTTGAACACGTGCATCATGTTTGTGTCCGTATGGGGTGTGTGTGTGTGTGTGTGTGTGTGTGTGTGTGTGTGTGTGTGTGTGTGTGTGTGTGTGTGTGTGTAGAGCCTTGATCTGACAAAGGCCAACTGGACTCTGCGTGTGGTCGCTGACAAGAGCAGTGCGAAGAGCATTGAGGTGGCGAAGGACACAGGCAGAATGGACCAGATTCAAGCCATTAAAAAAGCGTGGGAAACGGCTGAACCAGGCCGCTGTGAGAAGGTAACCAGAAGCCGTGGTCGTAACGGTGTTTTAATGTAAGTACTTACAAGTTGAAGCCGTTTCCATGAGGTGTTTTCAATGTTATCGTTTGTAGAAATGTGAAAGGTATGACTTAGAAAATGTGTTTAAATACTATTATATAGTCCAACATACACTCCAAAATAATATTTTGCTGTCTTTTAGGCCTCACAGTCTCGCCTCAAGTTTCTTAACCAGCTCCAACATCGAGCAGGTGATGACACTACAGATGGTGCAGAGCCAGGTACCATACTTCAGACAAACACACACACACACACACACACACACACACACACACACACACACACACACACACACACACACACACACACACACACACACACACAATGATGTATACATATCTATTTGGGTACTTTCTGTTTCTTTTATTCGTCATAGAGAGAGTGGTAATGAGACATTTTGTGATTCTTTGACAGCTGCTTCCAGATTGGATCCTAATAAGAAGCTGACCATGGACTACACTCCCTTCATCAGGTGCTTTGACACTCTTACACTTATTCTCTTTGTATCTATATTGTATTTTTATTATTATTAGATAGCATAAGTTATAACGATAGAATGATGATTAGAGCAGATTGTAGCCGTCACACCATAATGTGAGAATTATATAATCACATCAACTATACATTACAGTATTATCGTTGCAGTTCCAAACAGACACATGCATATCCGTACATAGAGGCCAAAGGAGGTATAATGCAAAAAACACTAAGGCAGATTGGTCATCACGTCGTATTTTTCTTCACAATTCTTTTTTAATCCTATTTCTACGCACTCCAGTTGCCTATGAATACATTGGATCCCTCTATTGTTCTCACTCCGTTAGCCTGAATTAAGTCTTGCTGTTGCTGCGAGGCCCGGTTGCACTAGAGGATTATAAGTGTCTGTTTGTTGTGTATTCTCAGAATGCACTTTGCTATGCCGGTGGACATAGCAGCATCTGTATCTCCGGCAGTTTGGTTCATATATAGTAATTTCCTGTGTTTTGGACCTTTGCTCCCATTGGTGCTGTGCATAGCAGGATGAGCCGCACAGCGACTGCACACTTTGGCAAAGCCGAAAGGGCAATGCATGGACTCCAGTGAGCAATGATGTGTACTCGACAATGAGGGGAGGCTGAGGGGCGAAAAAGACCAAACTTAAAAGAAGTATGAATAAATACATTTCAATCAGGAGAGACTTGTATAGAGTTGAACAATAATGTATTACAATTGCATATATTTAAAAAGTGCAAAGTCTTTGGCGATTGAATTAGGATGAGCAAGGGGTAGTGATGCTGATGTCTGCAGAATCCCCCCCGAGAGTCCAGACACTGGTGGGGGTGGTGAAGGAAGTCGCTGTAACCTGATGATGAATGAGGCGGCTGCCGGATGCTGATTGGAGGAGCCTGGGGTGGAGGAGGGTTGCATCTGTTTTCAGCTGAAATGATAGCTGACAGCAGCAGAGAGGAGAACCTATTTAAAAGTTTGACAACAACAATTTGATTGGCTTACCGAAACTGAGCAGAATCTGATTGGTTCATTTAAAGTGCCCCGCAAACAGCTGATGGAGTAATAATCAGTGTGATAATTATAGACTGGGATTATGAATGAAAAGGAGTGTAAAGAGTGTCTTCCTGACTGAACTTCCAGATCAAATTTTCTCCATGAATGACCTCAAAAACTGATCTAACAGTACATTAGGCTATACAAAGACTTTCACAACTGAAACTAACAACATTTAAATAATGGGCAGGACTTCTTAATTTAAAAGTGCAGCATGTAGAATTTGGTGGCATCTAGCTTGTCAGGTTCTTGTCACAGGGTGAGGCTCAGGCGTAGAGAGACAGGCTGGACCCAATATGAATAGCAAAAAACAGCGCTCTTTAATGAGGCAAAACAGTTTACAAAAAAACAACAAGATCCAAAAAAGGGGCAGGCAGAGGATCCAGGTTCAGGGCAGGCAGGGTCAAACAGGCAGACTCAGGAATACAATATAGATGACAATCTGGGAAAGACTGACACAATATATAGAGGGGGAAACACAGGTGTACGACATCAGACACTAACGAGACAAGAGTGGCTGAGGGCAGGTGCAGGGAATTAAACAATCAAGACAGAGGAGACCCAGAGGAGACATAGGAGACACGGAACACAGGAGGAACATAACAGGGTGTTACTTAGCCGGCACGATGAACCCTTCTGTGTTTGTCCGCTCTGGGCTACTGTGGACACATGGCAGCTAGCTCTATACTTAATAATGTTGTATTCCATTTCGGCCAAGAGACCCCCGTGAATGCTTCACGCTGTTCCTTTATTATACGATAAAGTGTTTATTACGGTTTAAGAAAACTATTCCAGGTTGTGTGAGATTATAAAAAACTGACAAAAACACTTTTACAACTAAGGTTGGTGACGTGTATTATAATGTTGTGTTTGTTTGTCATTCTGTATTTGTTTACATTTTCTTTACAACCCGACAATAATCCATGAACCAAATGCGCTGATACATGTAAAGTAGACATTGTTCTGAAGGAAAGAGTCTCCCTCCCATCCATCTCTCCATCTCTCCCCCTATCCATCCCTCTCCATGATAAATTAGATGATATTTAGGTCCGTTAATTAGATAGTTATTTATGGACCCCGATGAGCTAGTCACTCCAGTGAGATGTGCTCCACTCCCATCACCTTTCCACCCTTGCTTGCTGTGTGTGTGTGTGTGTGTGTGTGTGTGTGTGTGTGTGTGTGTGTGTGTGTGTGTGTGTGTGTGTCCATGTCCGCCTGCTAATGGCTGCTGACACTGGCCTGCAATGCGAGCCAAGAGAGAGATCCCGAGGACTCGTCTATTCAGGGAGCCTGATTAGTCTGCGATACACCTCAGACTCACGTGCACACTCATGCATGCCATCTTTAGAATGTGTGCACACATGTTGTTACAGGCGGATCCAGATTAACTCCACCATCACCTCGACTGGTCATGAAGGTCATCTTCTAGGAATAATATATAAAGCATCTTTAGCATCTATTACCCCTCTGGTAATGTACGTGTGCCTCAGAGTGGCACTCCTTGTCATTTATTTTCCTATCTCTGCATTTATCAGCCACATTTCCATTTGTATTTGTTCTGCCGGTGTTAGTTGTCCAATCTCACAGAATAACTTGCAGAATGTGTGACATTTTCTATTGCTTGAGCTGCTAACATCAGCAATATCTGATCCTGTAAATACTCCCTCCTGACTTTAAAGTAACATTATGCAGTTTCAACACTGCATTTCTCAGAAAGAAACTCTTGATTTCTTACTATAAATAAATGAATCATCCAGCATTCACATTCTGGTGAGAGAAACGGTGCAAAAGGCATTAGCTCATGTTGCAGTGAATTAATCTGCACACACAGATCACATTGTAAGTCCTTGTGTATGTCGGTAGACGCCAAAAGGATTTTCCGGTGCTGATGGACTCGCAGATAGAGGAGATCCAGCAGAAGGAGCGCTTAGAAAAGATCCAGACTTACCGGTTGGTCCGAGACAATGTGCTGGAGCATCAGAAACAGCAGGAGCTCAACAGAAGGCAGCTAATAATACACCAGCAGGAGATGTATAAGGAAATGCAGGTCAGTAAAGACAAGTATTAGTACTAATGATCGGTTTTGCCGATTTTAAAGAGAGTGAGAGAGATCTGTTGTCCGCTTCCTTTCCCTCTGGTGAAACATGTTGTGTTATTTTCTCTACCTCTCTCTCTTGACTCCAGGAATTGTTGTGGCAGCGCTGTAAGACATTCCTGGATGCTTGCGGGTCATTTAGTAGCCGTCAGTTGGAAGCCGTGAAAAAGAAGCAAGAAGAGAAACAAGCTCTGGAGGAAGCTCTGAAGGCCACTCAGAAGGCCGCCCAAGAGAAAGCAACAACGCCCACCGCTCCTGCCAACCAGCAGCGAAACAAACGCGGCAAAAGTGCTGGCAAGAAGAAATCATGATCATTGGCACTAACTTCCAGTCTCAGTTCTCCCCCGTAGACTGTAAAGAATCTTTATTTAACATAGTAGCCTTCACTTATATAATATATACCGGTAATAGCTGACTATAAGATTGTTGTTGCACCTGTCAGTGCTTTTGCCTTTGTCTTTAGACTTTGTTGAAATATAACTGTTCATACTTTCACAACATTTGTACTGTATTCCTTGTCATATTAAAATAATATATACTTATACCACACACACTATTCCCTTCAGCTTTCATTTCTAACCTGCATTAACAGAGCCACTGCTGACCTACAAAAGTACAATACATTTTATTTGCTGTGCACATTTTTCATTGCACTGAGAATGTCAAGCATTCTCACTTGCAATGTATGGATTTGCCTTTTTGGTACCCAGTACGCCTGGTTATATTCCTGAAATCTTTTGTTTTCCTAAAGGTCACAGTATTGACTGCATGACTCCCGGCACGCTGCACCGCCACCCTCCCACAAGTGGCACTGATTCATTGGTTAATTGATATTTCGAAGAGTCCGATTCCTACAGGACCAAGATCTAGTGTTGTAGAGAAAAACTGCAACATAGATCGGTGGTCCCTGATAGTTTTAGCAACATGGCAACAATCGATCCGTGCATAACGATAAAGTATTTGGGAAGGTTAGGCTTCTGGTATGCAGACTCTTCATCAGTGTGTCAGGTATCAAATTAATATGATCTAGTAGAGTAAGTGCCCTTTATTTGAGCATAGCATTTGGAGTCCCAGTCAGCTGACAAGCTGAGGAATGGGAAGCTAAATTAGAAATGAAAGGTAAGAGGCTGCCATCTAGTGGCTGTGGACCTTAATAAATTGTCATTACCGTGGCTGCACTATGCTGTTTTCATGCTTGACAATAATGAATTGTTCAATTTTGTGCTGCTGCATGAAGGAAATTAGTATGATGCTGTGTGTGGGTGTGTTAGTGTGTGTAGATGTATGTGTGTGTGTGTGTGTGTGTAGAAGATAGTGGGGTGAGCAGAGTTATTTATTCTTGCTTGTGTGTGTGTGTATGTGCAAAGTCATCCTGCAGTAATCCGCTCCTGCATTAAAGTACCATTGCTGATAATTCATTTATTAAAACTGGTCCAATATTAATTATGATGATCCACTTTTTCTACCCTTGTAACTGCATGACCGAGCAAATCATCAAAGCCTTGTCCTCTCTCGCCCAATCATTCCCCCCTTTTCCAAAAAAGAAATTGCTGTTATTTTCTATTTTCAGTAACTCTAAAGCTACCCACCTCCTCCTCCTAGTCCTCTGTGCTAAGATCAGCCGACACTGTAATTGGCAGTGACGTGTGTATTAACAGAGAGGCTGTTTGTTAATTGGCAGCTGGTGGTTTGATGCAAATGTGTTGTGAGCGACTGAAGCAACCTTGAAAACACAGCAGTCGGCCATTGTGTGTGTGTGTGCGCGCGTGTGTGCGTGTGTGTGTGCGTGTGTGTGTGTGTGTGCGTGCATTTGACTTACTACAAGTAATAAGAAAATATTTGATTCTTAAATGGACCCACATAGAGGGATGATGAAATTAAATGAAAGTAGATACACATTCCCTGAGCAGCGGGGAGACCGTGGTGGCTCTTTAATTCACTTTTCTTTTCAGAGGTAATAATTCAAGAGTACCTTAATCAATTTCTTTGCTTTTACTTTTTGTGAATGACAAAAAGGGCAATGTGCAAGAACTGCCTCTGTATTCAAAGTTCCTCTCTATGTAGCAACATCTCTGTCAAATGTGCAACATATGGGCTATTGTACAGTGTGCTATGGTGTTTTCCTCCCTATCACATATCATGTGAGGCTCAGCATCAAGGGGTCAACGTCGAAATGATATTTCTGACATGAACTGCACATCAGTTATTTGTTAACCTGATCCTGTGAATCTTGTAGTAGAGCCAGGAGCATGCTAACGTAGCATCGGGACAGCTGGCCCCACACCAGGAGATTGACAGTCTGGCAATAAGTCAACGCAGGACATTTTGTACACAGAATAAACAAATGAGATACAAGGTGTTAATAAATTAATTAAGAGGTGTTGATTGTTGTTGTTGTTTTTACCTGCGAACAGACCCAGCTAGCTGTTTCCCCCCCCCCCCAGTTTCCGTCTTTTGTGCTAAGCTAAGCTAAGCTAACCGTCTCTTGGCTGTAGCATCACACAGATATGAGAGTGGTATCGATCTCCTCAACTAACTCAGCGAGAAAGCAAGTAAGCAGATTTCCCAAAATGTTGAACCGTTCCTTTAAGTGTATATCTCTGAATAATGCACCAGCGAGTGATTTTCTTCCATGAAATAATGTTGACTTGTTTTGCATTCAATCTATAAATCTGTAATGCCTGCAAATAATATGCAGTGCCCTTCAAGTCCTCAAGAGCCTCACGCTCACCGAGCTCCTTTTGCCTTTTCTTTCACCTTTCTCTGCCTTGCACAGGCACATGCTCTCCCTCATGCATCAATAAGCACACACACACACACACACACACACACACACACACACACACACACACACACACACACACACACACACACACACAAACATGCACTCCCAGCTGGAAAGGGGTGGATACAGGGTTCTTTGGCCTATTGGCTCAACATGCTGCAGCATTGTCGAATTGTTGTTGCGCTCTCCCTCTGGTACTGAATGTCTCTCGAGGTCCGCTTCCAAAAGACAGAGGAGCAGGACTTTGAGGGAGACAAGCCGGTGCTGTCGCAGCTCACACTCAGCAAACCACAAGGAGCAAAAGGCCAATCCTTTCCTGTACGCTGAGGGGGAAAGGTGAGATTGACATCCATACTGTACTGCAGTAATCCCACACTGCTGTACAATAACTATGGCTATGATGTACACACACACACACACACACACACACACACACACGGTACTCCCCCACTTGCAGATCGAAAAATGCTGACCTGGTTGCAGCCTCCCTCTCGTAACCAAACTATTTAGCTCCCTTGCCTCACCTGGCTCTGGCTTCACTCTCTGTTCACTCGCCTCCAGCAAGAAATCCCTCTCTTCCGCCAACAGAGCGCAGCTATGCAGACACCAGGGGAGGATGTGAAAATCAAATAATGAGTCTGGAGAAGTTCACTAAAAAAAAACTGCAACACTTCAGTTTTTAGAGGTGTCGAGCAAATGAATCACCGAACACAAGGTCATCATCACCGTTGAAAAACTGTACCTGTCATCAGATTTAGGTGACGAGAGACCGACTGTAAAGCGTAAGAAAATCCTGTGTAAGAATGTGTTCTATTGTAACTTATACAGGAGGGCTTTTTAATTCTATCTTTATTATTTCCCTCCGGCCCTCACTTTTGTACGTCTACGAGATCCTCCCTGGACCACCAGTCAAAGATGAGTCTCTTCCTATTTGAAGGTCAAACCGACTCAATATTTAAGCGGCGCTGGGGAACCGCATGTCTGACGATCAAACGTCTGTGGTCAAGCTCTACGGTCACTTAAGGAGTTGCCAGTGAAAGCAGAAATGGGCAAGTTGCTATTCAAAGCACTGGCGAGGGTTGACAGCTGGCCTGAGTCCCTCACTCAGCAAATCACTGTATATCTTTAAGAGTGGAGGAATCAAGGGAGCGTGTGTGTGTGTGTGTGTGTGTGTGTGTGTGTGCACACATGGGCACATTGCTACATGTGTGTGTACATGCTTTGGCATCCGAGCTGTCTTCTGCAATATTTGAGTCCCAACTACATCCCCTGACTTCTTTTGGTGGCCGCTCTTGTGTTATCTATTATAGTGAAGCAGTGGTGGTTGTCAGGATGCCACTGATGTAACTTCCTGTTGTGCCAGATCCAAAGATCTTTAAACGTTTATTTAATCGGCCCTAGATGAGGTTCTTTGTGTGTACCTGGGTATAAGGCACACTTTTGTTTACCACAGCACTAATCATGCATCAATTGATGTCTCCTCTTCAAAGCTCGGCCTCAGCTGATAGATGGATGAAGGGTAAGCTAATAGATAGATGGCTGTATGGGAGGATACACACACTTTTCTTAAATAGCTTCACGGCGAATCCTTAAAGCCAATCCTAATTGTGTTGAGATGATTGCATTAGTCCAGCGGTGCAGACTCGGTTTACACAGCATCGCTGGGAAGTGTCAGGTTGTCAATAAAACAGGAGTCTAAGTTTCATCCCACTTTATTGGATTGTGCAATAGCCGTTGTCAATCACAGGGGATAATCGTGCGACGTAATTCACCATCAGAGGCTGCAGGAGGAGAGGAGTCCTCCTTCAGGAGGCTCACCGTCACACGGCCGTCGTCCTGAGGGGAAGGAATCCGCTTCACTGTGCGGCTTCGACAGTAACAGTGTGTGTTGGGCTTCAGATTTCCTTTTAGTTTGAACACATGAGGTTATGACTCTTTCCTGACATTCAGCTCTCATGTGTAGACGGAGAGGACTCATAGGTCAGCGACATACGAGGGAAGTGCTGATATCATCAAATATGAAATAACTAGAGTTATCGATAAACTGTCCTGTGCTCAGCACTGATTATTGATATCTTAGGAGAGGGAACTTTTCTTTTTCTCACACCCACACTGCTGTACAATATTTATGGCTACGATGTACACACACACACACACACACACACACACACACACACACACACGCCGCCGCCACATAAATGCAATTTCTGGCTCGTTATGGACGTGTGGCCTTATGACCTTGAAACCTTGAGCTGACAACGCGTCTTAACTGTTTTCGCATCTTTACAGTCTGATACCCCCCCCCCCCTTTATTTAAAAATGAAGTGTGATGCCAGGATCACAAACACATGCTTGTATTAGACTCCGGCTGGTTGATTAGGAACGCTATGGACACGTGATGAAGGCGTTACGGTATCGTACATTTCTCCATTCCCATCTCCTCATCTCTTTTATCCTCCCATCGATATTTACAAGCCCCAGTGTAACCATAAGGACTGGTGGGCTGGTGGGGGGAGGGGCTCTGGGGAGGAACACTCACAGATGTACTGTACCTCTGAGCGTCCGCATGCAGCACATCTACATGTGTGTGAGCGGGGGGGGGGTTTCCATTGAAGACGTCCTCGCATTTAACCCGTCAGAGACAATCAACCGTTCTCTCGAGGGCATTGACTCATTAACTTAAATCTCCTGGGCCGTGTTTTTGCGAGCGGCGCGTGTGCCTCTCTATGCACACGTAGCATGCGTCCTCTTCATTGCTTTGGATGCTTCCTCTCAGCTCCCTCTGTTTATCTGAGTGTGCAGAATTCTTGTGACGAAACATTTGCGTGAGCATCTTGCACATGTTTCTTTTAATCACGAGCCCGCGGCGCATGTGTATGCGTGAGCTATATGTGCGATGATACTGTAAACTCTCTCACTTGTTAGCCGGTGCCGGTCCGCGTGTACTTGCTGCGTCAGGACTCAGCGGTTTAATGCCGCAGGAAACTTCGGGGTCATGAGGCCTAAACTGTGCTGGGATTCGCTTGATTAAGTACAGCTGCCAGTGAGAGCGGGGAGTCCTTGTCCCTCTGGTCCTTTGAGCGTGACCGCAGACGCCCAGACTCTCTGCCACCCGCTGTCGTCCCCTGTGTCCTCTTTCGGTTTTTTCCCTTCCTGCAGACGGCACGGGGACACGGGGGTCAGGCAGGTCCCGCGGCGGCACAGCGAGGCGCTTCGGATGGATCCACCTTGACTGAGAGAGAGCGACCAGGTCCGTCCCTGTTGGGTCATCCGCAACATTTTCAGTGGTTAAAATCGCGAAGAGGTGAATAGACTGCGTGTAAAGACACTTGTTCTCTGTGTTTGTGCGCCTTGTTGTGAGCGTGGACTGTTTATGGAACTCCACATTCATTTGTGTCTAGTGTTGTTTTAAAATGTTATATAATAGTTTGAAAATGATGGGGGCGACTATGGGTCAGTGGTTAGCAGGTCCGTCTTTCAATCAGGGGGTTGGTGGTTCAGTCCCCGCCCTAGTCGATGTGTCCTTGAGCAAGACACTTAACCCTGAGTTGCTCCCTGTAGCTGCGTCTACGGTGTATACATGTAACAGGGTTGTAAGTCGCTTTGGATAAAAGCGTCAGCTAAATGACATGTAATGTAAGAAATCCGTCAAAATACATAATGACATATACAACTACATTCTTATTAGTGAGATACACACATGCACATACACACCGAGAGTAACGAGATGCATGTAGATGTAGATGAATGTATTTGAAGTATGTCGATGCATATTCATCCTCTTTATGTGTGGAATGTATGTGAATGTGCATGTGCGTCACTTCACTCTGCACACTGCGCTCCAACAGCACGCTTGACCCATCTTCAAAAGAAACAACATGTTTTTATTAATTATTCACGAGTATAGATGTTGTGTATTTTGTTTATATGTTTACTGATTAACTCAACATTCCCTAAAACTGGCTTATTGGCCTGTAGATGTGATTTTCTATGCGCATAATGCGTGTCCAGTAGCTGCTATTTATCATGTTGTCGATGCTCCTCATCCAATCTCACCTCTGACCTGAAGATACCACCGGATTAGTGCTTCTAAAGTGGGCCTAAAATACAGTCAACTGCGGTAACATATAACCAAAGAAGAGACAATGGCTGCCAATTCAAAAAACGTCCCAGTTATGTAAGTGGATAGCAGCAGATGCTATATTGTAAAGTACATGTGTCTTTGCATTGCTCTCATCATCTCTTGCTAATAATTTTCAACCCTTCCCAAAAGATGTAATAAATAAAAATCATCATAATTGTGTAGCCTCTGGCTTGAAGAGCAACATATTGATCACATTAATAAATACCACACTATCTTACCTTGACTTTTACATGGGATGTACACCTCTGCTTCACCACCCCCCTCGCTCTCTCTTATCTCTCTGTTTTATACTCTTTACACTTTTGCCCTTTACACACAAAAAAAACAACTAATAGAGCACCGCCTCAGTGGAAAGCCTTATCAAAGAGCACAAACACAGCAGTGGCACTGAAAACACAACGCACACACATACACACAATGCAGCTGGATGAATGGCCCGGCCTCAACACAATGAGGCTAAATTAAATCACTGATCCCAGAGTCGCCAAACGCTCTCCCCTCAAACATCACTCACTCACTTACACACATGCAAGGGTTGACTAATAGGGACCTCTTTGTTTTCCTGTAATGTATTCTGGATCAGGCGATATCAGTTAGGGTTGGAAGGTGCATATGGTCAATTTCAGTTCATTATGCAAATCAGCATTGAAACAATTGTTCTCAAGCCGCCCTGGAAAGATTACTGAATTCATAATTTGCTCCCTGGTCCTCTTCATATATTTATTCAACGACGTCTTCATTACCTTGATGCGTCCTTTATTTCAGCTGCGTCTCAACAAAGGCCTGCTTACATAAAAAACACACACACACACACACATTTATTCCGCATTGATTATTACAATGATGTGGACATAGACGTGCCCTTTTCTGGACTTTCTCCACATGGGGACAGAGTCGGCATCAGGTGTTGTTAGCGAGAGCGCAAACACACCCATTACTTCCACCGCTCCAGCCCTGTCCCCGCTGCCGGCATCAACCTGTCGAAGACGAGCATGTTAGCAAACAGCCCAAACAGGTGGCGACGTCAGTGTCAGCCGAGCATCAGCGGCCCCAGCTGAGCTCGTCAGGGCGGGAACCTTCATCTGTGACCTTAAAACCGCACACAGCTGCACTGATGTTCTTAACCCAACTCGCATATGGACGCGATCTTTGGGATTCAGGCCATCGGTATAGCAGCAAACAATAATTTGCTTTGCAAAGAGACAGTGGAGTCTCCCTCTGTGTGTGTTGTTATACGGATTCTCTCTGCTTTGTTGACATAGCCGGGCCGGCCGCATACGCCCTTCAGTCCATGTTGTTGCATGTGTGCGTGCCCTACTGGGTAACTCTGCACTGTTTCCATTCGGCTCAGCCATTTCCATGTAGATAACTGTTGTGAGGCAATATAAATGCTCCCAATTTCATACAGGCTATAGCACCTTTTTAGCATACTTTATAGCATCATTTCTAAGTTGGGGATTGATCCATCTTTTATACCTGCCTTTGCTTCTCAGAGTTGCGGTGGCCTGGAGCTGGTCCACCTTGGGCAAGTGGTCAGTTGATTCCAGGGGTCATCTCTGTGATCGACTGACCACAAAGATAGAGAGATATTCGCTCACAATGCAGCTATGACAACAACGTGTCACATTGACAGCACAGCTTTTTGGTCGTGGGAGGAGGCTGCAGCACCCGGAAAAAAAAACAATAACATGCAGGCATAAGGAGAACATGCAAACTGCACAGTTCTGGATCTGAATTGAGGATTAGATTAGATTAGATTTTACTTTTTTATTAATTCATTAATTAATTTCTAGAGGCAGCAGCAACACATTTTTTTACAAATATACAATACAATAAAGTAAAAATAAAATAGCAGGACATATTACATTTACAAATTTAAATAATAAAGGAAATACAAATTTAAGAAATTAAATTAAAAATAAAGTGTAAAAATTAAAGTGTATATACAGTGTCTCTAATGTATAAAGTGACAGCGGTGCAAGGTTTATTGATGATCAATTTGGGGAGGATCTGGCCAGAGGTAATTTATTATAACGTCTAATAGCAGTGGGCAGGAATGTTCTCCTGCACCTGTCCTTGTGAAGCGGAGCTGGAGCAGTCTGTTGGAGAACGTGCTCCGCTGTCCCTGCAGTAGGTGATGGAGAAGGTGGTCCTGGTTTATCCAATATGGAAAATTATTTATTCTTTGTCCTGTTTGCAGCCAATGATGGAGCCGGCCTTTTTCACCAGTTTGGTGAGTCGGTTGGTATCACCGGCTCCAATGCTGCTCCCTTCGGAGAAGTACAGCGCACTGGTCCAACAGACTATAGAACATCTCCAACATCTTGCCGCTCACATCGAAGGATCCAAATTTCCTCAATAAAAAGAGTCGACTCATCCTTTTCTTCACCACAGCGTTGATGTTGGCCTTCCAGTGCAGTCTGCTGTTGATGGAGACACCAGGAACAATATGGCCTTTGCCTTTGAAGCCTTTAAGGTCCTGTCAGGGGGAACATGCCATGTCACCTGCTGGTAGACGCAGGGGCCCTTCCCTCTAAGTGTTACTACAGCATGAAGTAACACTTTCATTGGGAGGGTATAAATACCAGGTACACCGTGGGACTCCATCATTAGCAGGAAACAGCCATCACCATGGATACTGATAGATGCATTGCTTGCTCAGCTGTTGGGTTTTTATGCAGCTTCCCTTGCCAATGCATACATCCCTACAGAATGAAATACAATCTAGCCATTATGATGTGTTTTTCGGATGAAAAAAAGGATTTAGAAACAACGTGATGCTTTAGTTTCCCTGTTTTATTTTAATACCATCACATGTTCTTATGTTTTCTAAACTCACCATGAAAAAATACAGCAACAGGAAAATGCAGCACATTCATGCAACGTCTCTCCAATTCTCCAGTACAGCACAGAGCGGTTTTATAGTCCCCTTCCACTATGCTTTGGGTTGGCCTTTATTATTGCGAAACCTTCCACAAGAGCACACGCGGAGGCGGAGTGGATAGGGCGAGAGTGTAGTGGAAAGAATGGGACGGATCGTCCGTCTGTCTCCACAGACACTCACAACGCTGCAGCATCCCAACATCACCAGGTGCAGTGGAGCAAAACCTACTATGTGTGTGCGTGCGTGGAAGGGAGAGGGGAGGGGAGAGAGAGGGGGGCGTTGTCGCTGGGGGAAAGATGAGAGAGAGAGAGAGAGAGAGCGAGAGAGAGAGAGAGAGAGAGAGCTGGCAAGGTGGCGGGATTTTGCGTTGATGCCTCTGCTCTGCCAGACATGCGCAAGAGCGTCAGCAGCAGCAGCACCAACAGCACCGCTGCGCTGCGTTTCCGCCTTGGCTGAGCGGCGCACAGAGCCGAGAGGGGAGGGGAGGGACGCCGAGAAGACGAGCGGAGCCCACCGAGACGCAGTGGGGCACAGCACGGACTCCGAGCAAATTACACCGACGCACCAACCTCCAAGCAGCTCCTCTCCAAATTTACACGTCAAAAAAGAAAAAAAAGCGATCTGTGCGGTGCGCGCCAGAGCCTTCCATTCCAGCATGGAGACTGCGCTAAATAACAATCACTCAAATGTGAGATTTACACAGGAGAGCAGAAGAGAGAGCGCTTGAGTGTGCGTGCGTGCGTGTGTGTGTCGGAGGGAAAGTGGCCATCCCCTTCATCTTTTGCGGGTGATCTCAATTCTGTGCTCTGCAGTCTGAAGATGAAGAAGTTCAACATCAGGAAGGTGCTGGACGGCTTAAAAGAGGTATCCTCCTCCACCCCGTCGGTCCAAGTGGGGCCACAGGAGAACCATCTGATCCAGGAGACCCTCCAGTCCGAGCATTTCCAGCTCTGCAAGGTGGGCGAGCCTGATGCTTTTATAACACAGCTCTAGTTTTTTATCACGGTTAGCCACCTTCCGCATGCATGTTGTTTAAATTATAATGCACAGTTTGTACTGCGCGTATCCCATCGCATTATACAGCAGGTGCAAGTGAGCTCCACACAATACAAATTGATAAATGAGTACATCATTTTTTTCTCTGTAGTCTAAACTACAACGAGCACCTGCTGGTTGGATGTTTATTTAACATTCGACAGTGATCCTGTTTAGAGAGGACCATCCCAGCGCGCGGTGCCATGGTGGGTAGCCTGTAACGTACTTGACTACAATGCGCATACTGTATGGCGAATGCGCGCTGGCGGCAGGACAATAAACACGAGGAAGTTCCTGTGTGGTTGCACAGTATTCGTGCAGTAATTTTGCTCGGACGTCTCAAAACCACTACATATTTCGGTTATGTTAATATAGGACTCTATCCCCTGTGAACATGTCATCCTGTGCTGCTTGGCATGAACTGTCACATCGAGGGGTTGGGCCAAACTGATCCCTTCTTGCATAATCTGCTGGGTTTGGATTAGCAAAACGGAGGTTTCTGGTTAATGTGCGCGTGTGAGTGTGTGCCATCCCTGTTCGTGTTGTCGTTTGCTCAAAGTGTCTCTCCATCCCCTTCTCCCCCCGCCTCTCTCTCCTCTCACACTCCTCTCTTTCTATCTCTGTCTCCCTAACACACACACACACACACACACACACACACACACACACACACACACACACACACACACACACACACACACACATACGCACAAACACACTACTTTACCTCCAGATCATTGATCCAATGGGGACTGATGGCGCCTGAAATGAGCGGGGCCTGTTTGAAGGGAGACCAACACACACACTGGTAGTTTACATGTTAGCCCACTGTAATGTTTATAAAGCATTTCCCCTTGGTGGGCCACTGGTTTGGTGAGGCCTTTTTATAGCCACCGCTTTGTGCTTGCTATTGATTTCCCCACATGTTTAACTTGCTCAATTGTAACAGGCTTGATTGTGGATTCTTTTGAAGGTGTCAGCGCTAAAGTTACTCGTCTAAAGCATTTGCAGGTTTTAATCGCTTTCTGACAAGTAGACTTGTGCAGGTTTTCTTATGATGCTGAATCCCCTTTGGTTTGGTAGCCATCGCAGCCCATGGCCATTGATAGGCTTCATCTTATTCTACAGTCTCTGTGTGGCTCGGCATAATGGAAGAGTCATGTGATTGTTGACCTTGACTGTTTTAGACACAGCGTCACAATGTGCAGAGGTCCAAAGCTTGGGCAGGTGAAGGTTTATGAACTGTAATCCGTTAGAATTGTGTTACAGTGCCCTGAAGTGATAACTAGAAAACTAGAATATATAAGCTTGTGTGAAGCTAACACACCTGAGAGCTTAGGGTATATTATTTCTGACATTGATCAGGAGCCAAGTATCTCTTAAAGATGGTCTCCTTTAAACAAGACTCCATCCTCCCTCATGCACTTCCACTGTCTGTCTGGACCCAAACTCTCCGTAATGTTTCTTTGTGGAGAAGGCAGGTGTTTCTGCTGCACTGAGTGCTTCTTATGTAACTAAGCAAACAAATCCAACCAGCCCAACACCAGCTGACCGGCGACATACAGCTACAGTCACACAGGCAAATATACAGGACACAACCCTAAAGGATGATGGACCCAAATTGAAGGCTATGCAAGAAATCAGCTGGTTTGCTTTTCTTGTTTTTTGATTTCCAGACTTCAGTGCAATCACGACTTCATGTGGGAGGCAGTGAGAGAAGAAAACAAGATAAAAAGAGTAAAATAGGAGAGAAGGAATCTCAAAATAGGCCCATGATTAGAAAAGGATACTAAAATGCAAAGCCAAATATCATCTATCATGAAGAACAGAGTAACGGTGCATAGAAAGTGCGTTTGTTCCTCTCTTTCGTTTTCTCTTGTCTGTGCAATTTCAGGCTTTACATTTACGCTTCTTAACACTTTCCACATCCATCTGGGTCTCTGTTTACCAAAATCAGGTGTGTGTTATCTTTCACAAAACAACACCCCTGCTGTGAAATGCAAATCGATAACATGTTCTCCTTTTGTCCTCCTTTGGCACGTCTTCCAGACTGTCCGTCATGGCTTCCCCTACCAGCCGTCGTCCATGGCTTTCGACCCTGTGCAGAAGATACTGGCCATCGGCACCCAGAACGGAGCTCTCAGATTGTATCCTTTTTCTCGTCGTGGCTAATGCGATAGGTCACCGCGGCCTGTGGCAGCTCCTTTTAAATCTCTGCATCTCTGGGAGGCGGCAGCAGGTAAGTGAACAGATGTCTGAGCTGCAGCAGTCCGATGCTGCATACCTCGGCGGGGTTTCGGGGATATTTTTAGAGTTTTCAAGAAGAGAAAAAGCAACGCAGAGCTGATGTCGAAAAGGGTGACGAGACGCGTCCCTAACAGGCCCATAATTAGCCGGATATGTATGTGCTGGAGAAGTAAGCGGCTGAGGTAGCTTCTGTCGTCTTTCTTGCAATGTTGGGACAACAGCTTGTGATGGAGCGACGCCGCGGGGAGTCGTACAGCTTCAGAGAGCGCCCGCAAGCCCGTCTGTGTCAGGCAACTTTTACAGGTCCTCCATGTGTTCTCATGCCTGTCCCTCAACCGTTGCCAGCTCATTACGGTGTGATGAAGAGCTGTCCACCTGGCCGTGCCTCGCTCCCACCGGCTGGCGGCTACGGCCGTGACTCATCCTTAGTCACCTGCACCGTGGAGGTGAGGATAACAACAGAAAGTCAAAGGCGGAGGAGAGGGAGCATGGCGTCAGAGACAGGTTCACCAGACTTCTTAAAAAGACGATTGTGTTCAGTGTGTGTTGTTCAGTGTGTGTACCTTCAGAGTGATTTCTGCTCTTAAAAGCAGAGAGAGGGAGACTGAAGAGATAATTCTGCACCACCTTTTTCCTGGAAAAGACTGGACGTTCCCAACGATTAACATATTCAACTGCTGCTCTGCTTTGGATGAAGGAATGCATGGTTTCTGTCAGTAGTACACATGTATCTCAAGATAGGAGATGAAATCCCTCCTTTTTTAGAAGTACGTAGGGGCTGATGTAGGATCTGGTGAATAAGCTTAATGGGGCTTATGTCTTGCTGGCTGGTACATTACTCCTGTGAGCTCCTGGCTTGGTAAACTAAGAATAAGAGAAATAAACCAGCCGTAAAAAAAGATGCCTATACTCATCATCTTGGGGATCAGAACTCCCTCAGACTATCCCTAGTTTGGCTGAAATGATCTCGTCAGATGGTTCCTTCGAGCTGAAACTGGTCACTTTGAAATTGAATGAGCAGGAATCTGTTGTTTGAGTGATGTGGATCAGATAGAGTCTTATCAGAGTCAGGGGAAGGTGAATTGGGAGTCATCCATCTTTTCTTTGGTTCTCTTCCGCTGTCATTTTCTGTTTAGTCAGCTCTGCCTCTTCATCTGATGACAACGATACCAGCGTGGCACAGATGAAAGGGACATAATGGATATCAGGATTCATATTATTGTGCGTTGCAGTTCTGCATCTTGTGTGTTTTGGGTAAGGTTTTATCCAGATGCATATTCTGTGGGAGACATCATCTCTTGCGCTGATACACATCTATGTCCTAGAGGTCAGTATTCATGCACTTAGAGAGGCAACTTGTGGCAATCTGTGTGTCTGCATGTTTGTGCGTATGTGTGTGTGTTTGCCTGGCTGGCGTGCCAGGACATTTGGCTGCACCCTTCTCCCATGGAGGATTACAGGAAGTGGCAGATCAAGGGCCGCAGCCTGGCAGTGTGGCAGACGACTGAGAATTACAGCAGGAACAGGAGGTGTGTGTGTGGATTTGTACATGAGTGCGAGTGAATTTCTGTGTACACGTCTGTGTGTGCGTGTGTGTGTGTGCGTGTGTGCGTGTGTGTGTGTGTGTGTGTGTGCGTGTGAATCCTTAGAGGGGACGGCTGATCCCTTCAGCCACAAAGCAAATCACATCTGTGATCCCCCCCAAAACTGCCCCGTGTTTGATGCCGACTCTGCTGCTGCTCCCACTGTCCAGCTGGGAAGAGGACAATGTCCCTTTGGTGTTGTCTGGAGGAGGGGAAGATGGGAATAGAGAAAGAGGTTGGCAGGAGAGAGCAGGCCGATAGAGCGGATAGATGGAATAGATCGGAAAGAGTGAGAGAGGCCGACTACCCCGGCCTCAAGATCTAATGGCCAAGAATAGAATCCTTATTGATCTGTGTGTGGTAATGCACTGAGACAGATATGCCCAAGTGCACACACTGCTGCTAATTGTTTTATGCACAATTTCTCAAGAGCAAAAAGAAGTTGGGTCATTTAGAAAAGAGATTTGTTTTTTTTAAACATGGCACACATATTAGCTATCTATCATATTAGCAGTGTAAGAAATATTCAATTTTCATCAGGAGAAGGTTGTGGACAGCGTTGGGTTCATGAAGCCGGTGAAAACAGACAAACAAGGTGGTGCTAATTCAGCATAATGAGCTGCAGCTACTTATCAACCATATTATGTGATGCTATTCTGAAGTTGATGTTAATTGAGATCCATCAGCCTCCAGAGAGAAAGACTTCATTAACCGAAGCATACAACCTAATCTAAAGGCAAACGTTTGCCATAATATAATAGTTGCAATAAAGAAAGGTATCTGCTACATCTTAGTAATTAGAATAATTGTAATCACCATTAGTAACCTATAGGCGAGGAATGTAACCTCAATCCTTCCAACCAAAATGAGAATTGAAGATACCTTGTTTGCTTAGGTCAGATATTTCCTTAATCAGAATATTTGGGACTAAGTGTATTTTATTCAAGCAAAGTTAATTTATGGCATATTTAAACTAACAGTAGCTACTATACGAATGCATTGGGAGGTTTTACATCATTAAAAAAAAAAAAAAATGTATTCCTCAAACTACAGTAAGGTATCTCATTGGAATGATATGCAAAGATTTGAAACAAGTAGGGCTGCTACCTTTTTAGTCGTTTAATGGTTGTCGAGATTTCTAATGTTGAATTTATTATGGTAATTACTTTATATCCTTTTGTCTGATTCTTTGTGGAGAAAAAGTTTCACAGAATTAAATCAACTAATTGATGAAACAATGATATTGTCCATGTGTTACTGTAGTCAACCAATAACTTAGGTGGAGGACAGCTCACAAACAATACCCAGAACTTGTATCCTGCTTTTATCCAGCTTTCCCGGATTTGGAAATAATCCATTCAGGATGTAAACATGAGTTTCTTCCTCTTTTTTTGTAATAGAAGAAAGTCGCCATCCTTGATAATTGACATTTATACTCTGCTGATTCAGTCCGTTTCTTAAAGCCAGAATGATGTGGGTGTAAATTACAAATTTTTCCAGATCACTTTGTAATCAGATATCCTGTCACTCCCTGACAGAAAACCTGCTGCAATGCCTTATTGGATAATTTTGCCTTCTCACCGCCATCAAACTGCAATTAATTGTACGTTATGTATTGTGTGTGTGTGTGTGTGTGTGTGTGTGTGTGTGTGTGTGTGTATATTAGCTGTGTGGTCTGCAGCTGTGTGTGTGTGTGACAGTGTTGCGGCTCATCTCTGCAGAGAGATGGCTCTTTACTGGTGGTGGCCAGGAGAGATGGCAGCACTATAACTCAGAGACTCCATGTGAGCCAGCAATTGATCAAATTGTCACTCCATGCTCTGCTAGATTATCTCATCGGAAGGCTCAGGACATCATAGGACTCACACATGCAATTGGGGGGACAAACACTGTACACACACTCACAAAGTATTTCACAATAGACATTCAGAGGTGGCATTGGTACCACACACAGGCACACAAATACACACACACACAGAGGCATAGGATGGTCGATGACTTGTCCAAATGTTAGTGGATGTGCGCACACACACACTGTATATGTACTGACATCCACGGGGGCCTGTGTTTGCTCAAGCGGCTGCACACAGGCGTTGTAGTAACTGTGGCCCTGTGCAGCTTTTGGTCACAGTGTAGATTGACTAGAACATACAGTATCTCCATCATTAATCGTCCTTCTGATTCACTCGGTAATGGTGCTATCCTTTAAACTGTGTCTGCAGTAGGAGAACCTCACGGAGCCATTAGTTTCTCGGACCGGACTACCGAACGGGAATCGCTTTAAAGGTGTAGATATCGAAGCTGTCGCTGGGATCTGGATCTTTATCGATATAAACAGGAACGTGTGCAATTACAGCTTACAATTTGTAAAGATGTGAACCGTGTGTGTGCATGCATATGCCTCTCTTTGATGGGACCTTCGGTGTGTTACAAATCCCTGAAGGATTTGGATGTGATTAAAGCCATTGTTTCCCAGGGTAGATCACAGATGCCACTAGCAGAACGCTGATTGTCGCCCATATTATTCCTACGTCTGTGATTGTGTTAATAGATTTTGATTGTAATTATTGTTTACTACGAGTCTCTGGCTTCCTCTTTGCGCATGTGTTGAGCATCGTCAGAGACGAGGGATAGCGAATGGTGAAAAAACATTCCAGTCTATTTCTTGCCTTCAATTCCCTTCCTCTTTTTTGCTCTCTCCTTATTGGGGTTGATGGTTGCGAGCTAACTCGTCTGGATGGCTCCCCAGGCCTGGGGTTATGTGTTAGTGACTGTGTTCAGTTATGCAACGCGCCGGCGATGAGGCCGACTGAGACGGCAACCGTCTCATCTGAGGAGTTAAGCTGCTGCTGCTGCTGTGTTGTTTACTGCGGCTCCAGCCTGCACATGCGTGATCAATACATATCTTTATTTATCATACACACCTGTGGTGGTATCCAGGGAAACTCATTCCGGTGTCAGTGGGTAGTGGGTTAGCAGGCTAGCAGTAGCATATGGGGGATACCTCTATAACACTAAATCAAGAGGTGTAGCTTCTCATCCTCGTTGACCCCAGTTCACTTTAGACACAAGTGGGAGGAGGATTTGGGGATGAGGAAAGCGACAGAATAGCTTGAGGTGAAGTAATCTTATCGCGTGTGATGAGAGAGTTTAATGGTGTGTGTGTGTGTGTTAAAAGAGTAAACTTTGCACTATTGCTGGAACACAGTACAGTATGTGTGCATGCGTACCTGTTCACTGAGGTGAAGTACTCCTAATCAAAGACCCCTCGTGTACCCGGTTTCATCTTTCATGCTCTCCAAAAAGCACTCAGCTTCCTCTGCTCTATTGGTTCTTAGAAATGGAAAACAACTTTTGCTGCATCAGTACCACAACAATATATTTGCTGCCTCTCGCTGCCCAATATCCTGACAGTGTGTCCTGCCTAAGTCCTTTATCCTTGACAAGCCCCAAATGGGATCCGGGTTTCGGATGATTTAAAGTCCTGTTGCCATGTTACTTCTCTTCAATAATTTAGTGTACATTTAACTCCAGCTTCTACTCCTCTCGCTCCCTGTCCTTTATCTCTGCCGGCTCCTGTCTTGCCAGAAATGTCCTATGCGTGTGCATTAAAGTGAGACATGTGAGTTTGAAGGTTATTTATTTCTTTATTATGCTAGTAAACAAACGGGCATGAATAAAACCCAGCAAAAAATATGCACACACACACACACACACACACACACACACACACACACACACACACACACACACAACGACACACACATACACACGACACACACACTCACACACACAACGACACACACGTACACACAACGACACGCACACAACTACACACACACACACATACACAATGACACACACAACGACACACACACACATAAAATTACACACACAACGACACACACACACACACATCCTTTCTTCCTCCAATGAGTCATCACAAGTCAGGAAGCCACGTGATATCTTTCCCTAGAGAGCAGTTTCATTGGATGACAAGAAATCCTGATGACCTCGAGAAAAGGTTAACGGCGAGGGCTGTTGGGCCTGAAAGCTAACGTTGTGGTTTTTCTGGAACAGTGTATGATTAGGATTATCATCGAACCGCAGATACATTTGACCTTCATCACATTTTGATACGAGAGGAAATAATGAATGCTCAAAAGGCCATTTTTAATTTCTACCAGTCGGCATACCAAAATAATCGAAAGCAAGCTGTGGAGTAGGGTGTGTGTGTGTGTGTGTGTGTGTGTGTGTGTGTGTGTGTGTGTGTGTGTGTGTGTGTGTGTGTGTGTGTGTGTGTGTGTGTGTGTGTGAGAGAGGTCACCAACCTGATCGCTAATTATTCCCAAAAGACGGAAGGCAACGCTTGAGCGGCTCATCGTAAATACACAGTGTCATGTGGGCTGGAGAGAATAAATGGGTTTAGATTTGTACACATACAAACGTGTTCAGAGGGCGGACTCGCTGCTCCGGCTGACGGTCGGCTGGCTTGTTGACATGTGAAGCGACATTGTTTTAGCTACGCAGATTATATAGTGTTTGCTGCTCGGGGATTAGTTGTCATTATGTTTTGAAGCGCTAATTCGATAGCATAAATTGAAAGGAAACACTAAATATCAAATTACTTTCAAACTTGTCGTGAAACCGGAAGGTCGGATGCCGCAGTTCTGTGGAGGCATCGTGATACACGAGTCGCCCTTTCACATAGTCGTTGTTGAGAACCGTTAGACTTCGAAAGGCAGTATTTAACTTTTACATTACATTACATCGCATGTCATTTAGCAGACGCTTTTATCCAAAGCGACTTACAATAAGTGCATTTCAACCTAGAGTACAAACTAAGAACAACAAGAATACAGAAAGTAACATTTCCTCATCATAGTCAAACTACAAAAGTACCATTTTAAGAGCCACTGAAGTGCTAATCTGTGTTTTAATCCAGGACTTGGCCAAGGAAGTGAGGTAGCGTGCAAATATCGTCCCGTTATTGCAGTTTGGATTCAAATGTTATAGTTTTGGCCATCATTCCTATTTGTAGTCTGAGAACATATAGGACTCTGCTGTAAAGAGGTCGGAGGGGTCGAAGAACAACAGACTTCTTATTTTGAAAAGGAAACTACAGTAAAATACCAACCTTTATTTACCCAGATACATCTGTTGTGAATAGCCATATTCAAATTGACAGTCACAGAAACTAAAGTATTTTTGTTGGTAGGATCAGCTCAAGTTTTCTGAACACTTTGCCTCTTTCCCATCTTAATTTTTCATCGGCCTCTCCACTGATTCGGGATTTACTTCACACAAATGCGTGTTCAGCCCAGCTGGGGTCACGTGTGTGGACCTTGTACCGACTGTAATTCTTTTGCACTCCTATTAGTCCTGGTCAATATGCTTCTCTACTGCAACCGCTCTCTGGTGACCGAAGGGTTTGACCACTGCCCCGGCTCCATACCACAGAGGTCCCTCCTCATCAAGAGTCAACGTTTCCAAAGTAAATGAGCCCGTGCACTCTATTGGATTTGTTGGCCGTCACTGAGCCCGATGTCTGATTCATGGGTTATGCTATGTGTACATCAGCACACGATAACACAATACCCCTTCCTATTGATTTCAAATTGTGGTTAATTTGTAAGTCTCAGGCTTTTATTACCCTGACACGTTGGGGACATCCCCAGGGATTAAATGCTAGTACTTCTAAAATCAAATTAACAGCAATTTCTCTACAACTGTCAGAAGAACTAAGACAAACGATGAAGGTGGCCCTTCGTCTATAAATAATCAGGCAGTGTAGTACCAGTTGTTGTTGTGACGGTTATGAGCAGCTTATGGCATGTATGATAGCTCCTGCCTGTCCAGTGATGGAAATATCACATCAATCTATTGTAGTGGAACGTCACTGTCATGTATCAAATCAGACGTGACAGAGAAGCAGCTGCGTGAGATGTTTTTGGGTTGAGCGAGAATGCGATGTCGTTGAATTACCGCCGGTATCTGCTCTGTAAGCGTGTGCTTGTCCACAGGTCTCGGACTGAAGCTTTCCCTATCGCAAAATAATAAAAATCAAAATTGAGGCATAGTTTCATGCCGGTAAACATTGTGACTTAAAGGACTAAATTGGGGATTTATTTTATTTATTTTAATATATTTATTTATTTTTTATTATTATTATTATTTTATTTATTTATTTATTGGATCCCCATTAGCTGACACCTTAGTGACCGCTAATCTTCCTGGGGTCCACAGAAAGGACAAAATACAATACATACAAAAACATACAAAACATATCGTGAAACAAACGGTTAAAATAGTACAACAAAGTGAAGAATAGTGCAGTCAGATGCACAGTACAGTCGAAGGATCAGATATACGTTATGTTATGCAATTCAACTTAATTCATACAAAGAAAAAGAAAAATCAGATGACTAAAAGTGGTGAATATTCTTAGGTGCACCTTTAATTGTTTTTTGAATGAAAAATGATTACTTATGTGAGCTAAACGAGGAGGTAGTAAGTTCCAAGCGGTAATTGCACGATAGATACCAGTACGTTTGAGGAGGTTAGTTCTTGGATTCTTTGTGGAGAAACTAAATCAGACAGTTAGTCGACAAAAACCTGATTTGGTGGACGTCGGGTCTCACTGCTCTGCCAGTGGGGCACGCTCCCTGTGGCGCTCATCAAGGGTCTGCTTTACAGAAGGCAGTGAAGCACAAAGGTTTTGTCATCTCGCTTTCCTCCCTGCCCTTCATGTGACCTCTGGGTCTCTGCAGGGCTATGCTGCTGTATCCCCCCCCCCTGTCTTATTTTCTTTCCATCCATCTCCTGTTGTACCGCATGCTGCTTTTTTTGAAAAAAACTCCTTTTTCAATTTACATTCCCCGCAATTGTGTCGTTGTTGTAGGACGGTAGGATTTTTCTAATGGGATTTATGTATTCTCCGTGCTCCTGGTCCCCCTGCTGATTCTCTGCAGCTCACTCATCTTGTCTAGCGGGTGTAGGTAATCTTCCACTGTGTCTCAGGGGGCTCGGCTCCCTCCCCATTTAGATTGTTTCCATGTTTTTTCTATCATTTTCTTTTTTAAACCCTCTCCACTCTCAAGTGCCTTAACCAAACACACAGAGGCTTACTTCTCTAAAGGTCGTGTTTAGCCACTTCATATCACATATTATACAATAGGTGGTATTCATGTGATTCTCATCTTCGTATGACAAAGCATCACATATCTTTCTTGTAGCGCTGAGATGTGTCAACGTCTAAACCGATCATCTACGCTATACCCAAAGGTTATTTAGTCGAAACCTCAAAATATTACATTCACACTGATTATAAAACAGAGACCTCCATCGACTTTGCTTGACTGTGACTACATGTTCTGTATGTCAGCCAGTTAATAGAGTGCATTAGTTCAATATAACATTGTAACACTGCATTAACCATTTTCTGAGCTGCCGTGTGCCCGCGGCGTAACAGGTGTGTGAGGAGACGGTTCTGGTTTGAATGCGTACCGTGAGCACCTAATGGCCGAGGGCTGTGTAAACGGTTGGTTCTGACCTTACCAACATCCAGGAGCTCTGTCTCTGTCCGCTAGCCCCTCTACACACATGCAGCTCCTGACACAGTCACACACACACACACACACGCAGAAGAGGAAAGACAGAGGTTCCCAAGGTACCAGACCTTGAGGAATTGCCTGTCACCACTCGTGTGTGTGTGCTGAGATGTGGGTGTATGTGTGTGTGTGTGTGTGTGTGTGTGCCAAGGCTCCTGCAGACAGAGATAGATGTGTATGCGATTCCAGCTGCATACATACAGTAGGTGTGTGTCCTTCCCTGGGGTTTTATACTTATGTGTAGTTAGCCTCAGAAAGGCCTTAATATCCAGCAAAACCAACATCCAGGTGAGACGTCTGTTATGGCAGACACTCTTTCTATAGTCTCCTTGCTTCAACGTGTCCCAGACATAATATTACCTCATTTGAGTCTGACTTTCCTATTTCATGCTTTGTTTTTTTACCTTCTTTGCTAAAGGCTCATTTCTATGTAACCAACTCCAGCTGGAGAATATGAGTGTTTCTGTCAGCTGTAGCTAACACGCCTACACTGCCAATGTGACCATGTGGGTATTAATGTTGCTTGTAGGCACATTATGGACTAGATAATATAACTAGATGTTTCACATGCTACTGTTTTAACTGCAGTAAATCCCCTAAAGCAGAGACGGCCCTCCGTGCAGCACAAGCTCCGTGTTGCACAATACATCTTAACTAGTAGAGTGGTTATAATATTCACCTCGACTAGTGTGATGTCTGGGTAGTCATCTTTATATTATTCTTTCAATTTCCCAAAACAAGTGAGAGCTGACATTTTATTCATTTGGTTCAATTCACAATTTACAGTTTATCTGCTACAATGAACATTTTTATATTACCAGTTGATCGCATGACCACTTGTATGAGAAACGGGTTATCACATGACTCTGCAGTTCCCCTACACAATAGTTTACTTTAGACTTTCCGGCCCACATTATTATTTTGATTGATTTGATTTTTGATTTCTCTCAGGAGTCAACTTAAAAACTGATTACATATCAGTTTTTTACAGCTTGTTTCTGCTGCCTGCATATTCTTATTGAAGGGTTAAACAACATGAATTTCAAAATGTCCAATTTCGCCCGGCTGTAGAGGAAACAGTGATTCATCATACAAGGTTGTTATATGATTAGATCTATTTGATGAATCTTGGATGCATCCGTAAACAAACTGGTGTACCACAAAGAGGACAACGTGTGTGTCTGCCAGCTTGATCACAAAGTCACTGCCATTGAGTTTGTCTCTTTCAACCGTACTTCATAACAGCGGCATCATAAACACATAAAAAAAAAAAGGTGGTTCCTGCCAGCCTGAAAAGATGACATTTTGTATTGGACTTTGCTCGGGTGAAGCCAATGTCCTTGACTAACTTTGGCTGTGATTCTTCCCAGGACCTTGCAACATAATTACTTGTCAATGAGAGCGAGGCAAATCTTGCCGGCGGTGATATTTCCCTGTTGCTCCTCGGTGGGCTGCCGTTTCATGTGCGGTCATGCCGAGCGCCTACAGGGAAGACGACACATGTGTCGCATGACGTGATGACTCAGACATTAAAGCCCTGCCACATGGCTGTCATGCGCACAGTCCCTCCCCCCCCTCCCCCCGCTTCAGCTCTCAGCCAGTTGGTGTGTGTGTGTGTGTGTAATATAGGCCTTCAGTATATTTAAGTGCATATGAGAAGGTTGCTGTCCAGCATGTGCGTCTGTGTGCGTGGAACGTGACCGGCCGAGGGGCTGTTTGTGCTTTTCCGTCTGATTGAAGCAGAAAGACGATTAGGTTGTGATGTAAAAATGTGGGAACGGCGGGGGAGGGGCAAACGGGTTGAGACGGACCTCCCATGACTTGAGGGGGCGTGTGGAGAGGAGGGAGGATGGGGGAGAATGAGAAGGGACTTGACTACAGACAAAGCTCGATGCTACATTGTGCCGCTTTTGCTTTTGCTTCATCCCCAGTGGGAGTATCAGACTCAGAGTGATGCACGTTGCATTTTGTTTTTACACCACCAGAGACTTCTCCATCCACATGAGGC
The DNA here is from genome assembly GCA_036178185.1 of Liparis tanakae. Taxonomy (NCBI): domain Eukaryota; kingdom Metazoa; phylum Chordata; class Actinopteri; order Perciformes; family Liparidae; genus Liparis; species Liparis tanakae. The sequence continues at coordinate 8,951,889 of CM070101.1, read as the reverse complement.
AAATCTGCAAAAATACAAATACCTAAAAAGTGCTGCTGATGTCGGCGTCCTTGGTTCAGTCGCATCGTCAGAGACAGAAGGAAACGCAACGGGAAGAGAGGACACCCGAGTCCGCAACTAAGTTTAGAAAAAGTGAAGAGGAGGAAGAGAAATTAGGAGATGTCGCGTACTGTAGGAGTGTCTGCATATGGAGCGGCGCCAAGGTGGTCACAGTCGTTCAGCTCTGTGATTCAGAGCCCTGGTGTTGTGTGGGTAGGATTCGCAGAAATTGGAAGGGCAACACTTGGCTCTTGACCCACTGGTAATCAGAGCGCTGTCCAAGCAGGAGCCGCCACACGCCGGCTGTTTGCCCACTGTTTGATTAGGACGAAGTGGCAGACCGCGAGGAGGTTGGAGACGCCCACTTTTACCCTGCACACACACAGCACTGCAGACCCCCCCCCCCCCCTTGTCTCCACTAAACCATACCCAGAACATCCTTTCTTTATGCATGTATACGTCGTTGATCCATAACAAGTACAGTCTGTGAAGGGGAGGACAACCTTGCTGCTTCTGCATCGTCGCTTTCATTTCAGTGATGAAGCAGCTAATTTGTCTGATAAGCCAGAAGCCCTTTCCATCTCCCAGACACCAGGGCGAGTGAATGATGAATGGGCCGTGTGAGAGGTCCCGGCTAACCGCACCACTAGGCCCCCATTAAGCCTTGATTGGGTCTATTGGTGTGATTTCTCTTCCTGTCTGGTGCCTGGCGACACTTACTCACATTAGATGTGGGTGTCGATGATGGCTGATAACGGGGGGTGGGAGGACAACAGTCAGCGCAATAATCCTCGCTGGCACACCTGACAATATTAGCATCCAGAGAGATAGAGATACGGCGTGCTGTTAACCCTTTCAGTGACGGTTGCGATACGCATGGACATGCATGGACTGGCTTCAAGGTGATTGGCTCTCCTGAACATTGAATGAGTCTTTTGTTTATTACCTTCGCATTGAAAATGCAGAAGGTAATGTTTTGGCCGGCGTGTATTTATTTGTGAATATGTTTGTCCGTTTGTCCGTCCGTTATTCGTCTAAATCAGACAAAACTGAGCCGATTCTTATGAAACTTGGTAGGATGATTGGTCATGACCCAAGGAACAATCGATTAGTTTTTGGGAGTGATTGGGTCAAAGGTCAAGGTCAACGTCACGAAAAGGTGAAAAACGTAAATTTGCGATATCTCGGTTAATTGGCATCCGATTTGCGTGAAACTAGTGCCAAATTGTTCAGAATTCAATCTTGTGATATGCGAAGGTATGCGCTCTACCAAGTGCCCATGCTAGTTGTCTAATACATACATGACAGTGCGGTAGAGATGTTCACTCACGGAAAGGCAGTTCTCAGAGTAGCAATATGGGGCGACTATGGGTCAGTGGGTAGCAGGCCCTTCTTTCAATCATGGGGTTAGAGGTTCGATCCCCGCCCTAGTCGATGTGTCCTTGAGCAAGACACTTAACCCTGAATTTCTCCCTGTAGCTGCGTCTACAGTGTATGCATGTAACATGATAGTAAGTCGCTTTGGATAAAAGCGTCAGCTAAATGACATGTAATGTAATGTAAAGCAATCAGCTGGGGGTGGTGCTCATTTCTAGACGCTGTATTGCTATGCATTTTTAATGACGAAGGCCATTGTAGCAGGCTGGGTTCCGCATGTGTGTGCATGTGGCGTACAGCATGTGGGCCCTTGTGTGTTCACATGTTTTCACATCACGTGTGTGATCTGTAAGTATGAAGTAGCTGGAGCTCCAGCATGTAGAGAGGAGCCACGTAGGAAGCAGTTGTTTCTATGTGTGTTTAAGCATTTGAATACATGAGTGTCTGTTCCCATTTGGGTTGGTACATTGTTTTGTTTGTAACCCTGATTTGGACATTGATATGATGCGACAGCTTTGGTCCTTAGACACTCCGCCGGAATCATTTTGAGAGACCACTGGGGCTCGGATTCCCAGAGGTCTCTCTATTAATGTTTTCATGGCTCCTGCGAATCTCTGTAAAAGGAATTTGATGCATTTTACAGGAAACCGAAAACGTATTGTCGTTAAAAATATCTGGTTAATATATTTTGGATATACCACATGGCAACAACAAAAGGTTGCAACAACTTCAGAAACCAGCAGAACGTATGTATTGTAGTATATATGATTCAAGTTTTATATATTATTCATAGTATGCTCTCTTAATCCTCATCCATCTTAGTTATTTGAATATAGGGGGAAATAGATTAAACTTGAAAGCAGAATCCTTGGATATGCATGCTCTCATTTTGGAATACAGTATTACTAGAGAGCCGCAACCATGGCATATGATTGTATTTCTCCTACACACGATTGGTTGGCTCAGCACTGCGGCTTAAGGACATAACATGTTTTACTTTAAGGGTTAATAGTTTAAGCTCCGGAGCAGCATTCTTATATAAAAGCATATCTGAAAAGATTGAAAGATCAGGACAAATTGATGCAGCAAATTGTACATGAATTACATGCATCAGTAAATGCATTGCAACCTCTCCTGTGTCTCGGTTTGAATAGTTGTTGCATCAACTCGATGTGAATTTCAGTTTCATGCAAAAATGAATTTAAACCAAGGAACAATAATCTAGCATTGAATAGATGTATAAAATAAAGATTGTGACTTAAGAGGGGGAAATCAGAATGATTGTGGTTTCTGTTTCGTGGAGAACTACTGCATGAGTAAAACAAATACACATAACATCTGCGGCTCCAGTGGGAGCTTCGTAAAAATCTGATTTATTGCCTCAATTGATGTTTGACGTTCTTAAATGATAACGATCATGGGGTGTGAAGCTACAGAGTGAGTTTACCAGACTTCTAGACCTCGCTCCTCATCTTTGTTTGCAGCTTAAGGAATCACTGGACGCACCTGTAGAACAACACACCAGGTTCTCTGACCAACCTATTTGTGGCCATGTTGCATTGTGGGTAGTTGCAAGGTATTGACCAAGGATGCAGAATGTGTGGAGTAAAAAGATGATATCTCAGGTTCCGCTACACCAACATTGCTTTCTATTTCATCCTCACTGACCTCTACAGGGTTCGTACTGTCATGGAAAACCTGGAATTTTAAAATGGTCATTTCCAGGCCTGGAAAAGTCATGGAAAAAACTGAAATCATAAAAGTTTGGGAAAAGTCATGGACATTTGTTATGATCACATGTTCATTCACACCGAGTTTGAAATAATTAATAGTTTTTTTAAAGAAAGACGCTCAAAATATAAGCCGGCGTACGCTCTCAGTACACAAAATGTTCGAAATTGTTCATGTTTTTACCGAGATTTCAGTTTGGTCATGGACATTTGGTTTAAAGTCATGGAAAAGTCATGGAAAATTTATGGAAAGGTGACGGAAATCCATTGGTCAAAATGTGTAAGAACCCTGCTCTAGAAGCTTAACATTGAATATCATCCGTCACACGCACACGCAAGTCTTTATATCAATGCAGGACTTCTGAGGACACCGAACAGGTATACATTCAGGTGTCATCCCTGAGATCAGTCCTTTTTCATCTTATTACTTATGCAGGCTAACTACTACTTCAATTCCGGTGTCGGTAAAAAGAGGCAGACTGCGCCCAGTCCTGGATCGGAGGGATCTCAATAAGTTCCTAAAGGTTTTGCCCTTTCACATGTTGAGCACAGCAGAGGTTCTTTTGGGCTTGCTGTCGCTGCGCCCCGACAGAGACGGCTGATCGGCCTTCACTTGGAGGCCAAATGGTTTATTATTTCAACAGCTTTAATAGTAATTAATAATTCCATTTATTTTGAAAGTCAACCTTATTTATACATTTAACTTGAATAGTCCTTCCTGTTCCCTCTTAGGGAAGAGATGGAGAACTACAAATGGTTTGTGGTAAACTGTTAAGACTGATAAACGCTGCAAATAAATCAGTATGTACACAGATCCACACTCCATCCGCCATTATCTGGCATCCTGGTTTTAAAGAACACGACCAATGAGATGCAACGCAAAGGAGTCCCGTTATTGCCAGTCGAGCGTAATCCAAAACGTTTGTATGTATGCGTGTATTTGTGTGCTGAATGTCAGCTGTCACGGTCGAGCTACCGAGCAGGCGTCCTGGACGGGCGATGGAAAAAGAGGCAGGAGGAATCAGAAGAGGGAAAGATCAGACAGAGGGGCCATAGAGATAAAAACGGACAGAGATTGTAGCGGCGAGGCGACAGAGGGGATTAGTAGCAGAGCGAGGAATACACTCTTTCCTTTTCTTGCTCTCACTCCTTCCTGTGCTGTGTGTCCACTATACTGCACAACACATGTCCGAAAACCAACACACACACATTCACAAGCAGGGACGATGCTCTTGACTTATGTAACTGCCTTCGTTGCACTATATGCACTCGCTCTAGGCCCCTCCCTCTGAAGGCCTGCATATCGTGTGTGTGTGTGTGTGTGTGTGTGTGTGTCTCTGTTTCTTTCCAATCATCTCGCTTCTTTCTCAACCTGTCTATTATAATCCGTGGCGCTACAGAAATAAAATAACACCAACACATGCACTGTGGTGTTTGTGCATGTGTCATAGGCGCACATTTTTATATTGCACAGATGGACTAGTGAGTCATCAAAGTGCCGTCGTTTAATTAGGTGCAGGGTGTGTGTTTATGTGTGAATCTGTGTTCTTTTTATTAATCCTGTCATTCTGATGGCTTCCTTTTCTTCCTTTCTGCAGTCCTGAATGACTTAATCCAGTCTAATTCGCCACCTGCATTAATCCACAGCTACTCTTTCTCTCAGCTGTCCAGCCCCTGTGTTATCCCCTGTCGTCCTCCCTTGTGTGCGAATTGTTAGGTATTCTAAAATAGGGCGCTTCGCAGATGGTGGAAAACAGGCTTACGGACGCACGTGAATTAAGTTATCAACATTTAATGGCAGGAAGTTTAGAACAAACAATCAAAGCTCACACCGTGCTCTTCCTCGAGGCTGCTTCTTCCGCCTCGACCTTACGACCTCCATGTTACCTGTACAAAGAGGGCGATTTTTGTCGCCCGGGGGTCAAAACGTCATTTCCGGTCAAGTATTTTCACAATTCCTGTCTATTATTTTCGGTATTAAAGTCACCTTCACAATAAAAGTCCCTTGTTATTGTAAATCACGTCACGGATTTTAACTGGCTTCGTCGATCTATAATACTAACATACAGTCACTCTCATGCAACACACATTAATTCTTGCCATTTTACATTTTCATAGAGTAAACATTGCTCTTAGTCTTATGCTTCATAATACATTAATAACAATATCAATATTCTCCTTAATATTTTCTATTATAATATCTTTCTATATGTATCAATTTAAAACATAAGACCTCTGCAGATGTTATCAAAATAAATTACAACCTAACAGTATGCAGCCATAGATGGCCAGTTGAAGTGATTTCCATCATTACGACATGCTAGCCTGATGCTTTCAAGACTTGTATGTGCTGTATCTAAGGCAGATGTGCCGTGACTAATACTAATGCAACCAGGGGCCTCATGCAAGCCTCAATTCTGTGAGCATCGGGAGTCCCCCCCCCCACCCCCCCCACCTGTCATGCTACATCGGATGTCTGCGTAGATGTTCACGCAGTTGGTGCGTACGGTCTGCACAGTCGAGTGGTGCACTGCATGACCCTCGTAGCTAACTAGAGGATAAAAGAATAATTTGAGCTCCATCAAATGATGACCCCTAGTGCCATGCAAATCAGTTGCCCCATTACTTGAGTGGCTCTAAGAACGCCACGTCATTAGCATGGTGTATGCTCTTTCAAATGTGTTCTTGTATTGGCTTTAGATACCAGTTTCATACATTTTTATATTTCTTTTCTTGCATGTTTTTCACAAGGATCTCACTCGATGTCACTTAAGTAGGGGCAGATGGTCCCCGTCACGGGGGCTTCAACCTCTGTCCGGCAGTTGAAGGACATCCTCCATCCTGATTATGCCGTCCTGCTGTTCATGTGTGTGTCAGATATCAGAGCAGAGGGAGAACATGCAGATGTTCACAAAGTGCAACACTGCAGTACCTCTGTCCAGTGCCGGGTGTACTTGGCTTTCTGGCTCCCATTAATCAAAGCGCAAAGGACAGCGCTTCGATTCATATTTCATAAGACGCATGACGTTTTTGACAAGTCGCCCATCTCTGATGTGCTATTGACAAAGTGACAACCCCGCAATGTAGCGCACAAGTGTGTCTAATTAGTCCTAAAGCAGACACAACAGAATGCGTGCCAGTGGGGAGTGCCGTAAAGATAACTCAATCCATCAGTTTGAATAAATCTATAGATGCTGGTGTTGTAATGTTCTGCAATCTGACCTCCCTAAGTTTACTTGTGGAACGGATTTGGCAGAAATTGACCAACTCCAGGAAGGCGGGGTCCTTCGTGCAGCATTTTTATGCAAATTACTTTAACTTTCTCTTACACACACAGACACACACACACACACACACACACACAGGTTTCTGAAGTATAAGTATACAGAGTGTTACTGCACGGCTGGAAATATAGTGACTTTTGCGGCACTAGCAGCTCACAGGTACCTGCCCTTGAAAGTGGGGCCTGGCTCTGCTTTGGTTGGCACACTGAAACGCATTAGAGGCCAACGGTGGCTAATCTCCCGTGGTCCTACCTTCTGAAAAGATTTGTTTGATATCAGTGCCAGAGGGTGCACATGGTAACACACACACACACACACACACACACACACACACACACACACACACACACACACACACACACACACACACACACACAGTGGAGTACACCTGATTGCTTTGAGATATGGGGAGAATAGCTTCAGGAACTCTGCTGAATGCCTCTTTATGAAATGTTTTCAACATTGCAAATGATGTAACGTTCATTTGAATTCTCCTCACTTTCTAATAGTGTGTGTTAAGGTATAGTACAGTACATTACAGTATAGTACCTGGCCCAGTTCTAATTAACATTTGATTAGTATTTGAAGAGAAAGCTCCAGATGCTTTTAATTGCCTGTTGGTGCTTGTTTTAAAACAAAGAGCCACTATCATGCAGTGTGAATGTGTTAAAGGTTAATTTGGCATTAAGTTACATTCTAATAAAACATTTTCCTCCCGACCACTTTCAGAGGGTAATACATAAAGCCATCTAAATGCATATGCTGGCTCCCGTTCACCACATCCATTATTCATAGACAGGAGGAAACCCGGTCACAGACTTTTAGTCCTACAGTTGCTTGTGTCTTCCTCCCATCTCTCTTTCCCCCGTTTTTCTCTCTTTTCTGTCTACATAGCCAAACCATGTTTCTCCCCAGATTATTCTCCCCTTGTCATTTTAAATGTGCTCTTGGGTTTTGTCTTTGAAAAAAACATTGAGTACTTGTTTCCTCTCAATTGTTCTCCTCTCCTTACGGTGTCTTTCGTCTCACTCATTGATCTTAATTTGGTGGGATAGGAAGTTTAAATGTTGCATACATATCGTACAAGCATTTCATCTGGATCAATCCTTTTAATTGCCAAGTCACTCCTAATTCACACTATCCGATAATGAGCATGTGTCATTGTTAAACATTATGCATGCATGGTACAATTGATCAGATGTCAGGGAGGGGTTTGTATCTGCTCCTCTCTCTGGCCCCGCTGGCATTATATACCCCATTGTTAGTGTCTGCCAGTGTGTTTATAGATTAGAGAGCTGTGACCATGTTCAATATGAGCAATCCAATGATAACCGTGTGAATGCATGAGGTGAGAAAGAGGAATGAGGGAATTACCAGTCTCCCTTTGGAGGCCTGGTGGGTCATGTTTCATTCATGTCATACATTTAGTTGCATAATAAATGAGAAGTATCTATGATTGAAAAGGCTTGCCAATCTGTAAAGCCTTTAATTTTAAAAGTTCAGATTATCCTAGTTGTTAATAGTTTTATTTATAAGGTGCACAGTGTGAGTGGTGCAACTGAAGAGGGGTTTTAAACATTAGTACCATAATATAATCTTCAATAATTAATTTTTTTTTTCCACCAAGTTTAATATTAAATATCTTAACACAGGAGATACCTGCCAACACTACAGCAACACCAGTGAATACTCCACATTGATGAAAAAAATAAAAAAACATGTTCCTCAACCAGATGAATAAATTAAAAGTAAAAACCAAAAAGCGGGATGTTGAGCAGGTGCTATATCACACCAGTCAGGTACATCATTGGAGAGGAAGACAGGAAGCAGGGGGACTAGTTCAGGTGGGATTGAGTGCAGCAGGTAAACACGTGGCCCCAGAGGAGACAGATTGGAACAATTGATTCTCCCTTGCATTGTGAAACAGTTTGATTTTTATGGTTTTCCTGCACAGCACCAATGTGTTGCTGTCAACGCTCTTTCTGTTCCGGTCTTCTCCTCCCACACAGGGGCACGTACAGGGTTTGTCCTTTAGACAGGGCTGGTACGCTTTAGCCAAACGGTGGCATGTGTACCCACTAGAGAGGGTCACTGCTGACCCGTGATGGTCTCCTTCTCTTAGCTGTGTGCATTTTAAGGCTAAATGTCCTCCTCGGGCTGAATCCGGACTCAATCAGACTGACCAAACATGGTTAAAGTCTATTGTCAGCTAAATAACCAAACTGCTTGGTATTACATAGTTATAAGAGTCAGTGAACAATTTCCGCTGAAGCCTAAAACTAGGATTAAGTTATAATTCACAGAGGGCATATTTGATGTAGACTGCAGAGTGAGTGGAGAGCTTTGCTGGTACCACAGGTCATGCTGTAATTGGCCAAGTGGGCCTAGCGTGTTAGCAGCAGATGGAGTCCGTGTCCTTGGAACCATTCACAGGCCTGGACTTGTGTTTCATACATAGTCACCTTGCATTTCTGTGAGATATGCATGGAACAATGAATAAAACACACAGACCTGTCGTGAATATTACTCAGAGTAGTTTCCTTCACTCCGGTGTCGGATTGGCTCCACTAATCCTGCTTCCTTGCTGCTTCTAAATGCACAAAATCTTAATTTTCAAGCCCTCAGAATCAGTTCAGAACAGGCCGCGGCGACGCTAAAGTCACATTTTGAGCAGTAGTCGAGCCACGTGTTACTTGCAGACATTGTTTAGCTTCGTCGCCTGTTGGACCGTAATCCTTTAACTGGCTTTGCATTGCTATCACAGCAGCAGAACTTGTGATTTGTGTTAAGCCGCTGTCTGTCACACTCTGTAAATGAGAATATTAAGACCGTTGCAGTCGCAGAGCGAAGACATTGTCCAAGATGACCGAGCTTGTGAAACTAACTGCATATTCTTGTATTTAATCTCTTCTTCATTCACTTCTCTTTCTTCTGTCGCACTCTGTTTCTCCTCCCTCCTCCTCCTTTTCTCCCCCTTATATTTCTCATTTTATCTCCTTGGCTATGCATGCGTTCGCTGGAGGGTTTGGCCATAAGCTGTTTTGCTGACTCAAACCTTTTTTCATAGTTTTTACCCCTTCACTCACCCTCGCTCCTTCTCCTTCCTCCTTCTCCACTCCCACCCTCCCTTCCTCTTTCCCGCCTTCAATCTTTACAGTACAAGCCGGCGAATTTCTAAACCTTTCCTTTTCTTTCCCCACTTGTACTCTGTTCCTTCTCCCTCTCCCCCTCGCTCTGTCTCATCTCTCTTCAGAGGTTTGCCTTGCAGTGGTCGCACAGTAGCTCAGTGCTGAGTTGTCCTGCTAAAAATAGATGATTCACTTGGTTATTAGCCCCCTATACTAGCGGGAAGAACTGGCCCCACGCCAGACACCAACCATCTACATCATCCCGACAGCGAGGGGGAAAGGGTGTTATACTTTATTATTGTGTATCACCTGCCTCGCCTGTGGGGTATCAGGTCCAGACTAATTTACGGACAATATTTCCTAATTGAGCCGTGATTCTAGTAAAACTGCCCACACAGTTCTTTGTGCTTCAACACTGTGCTTCACTGCAATCGGTGAGGAAGACTATAAGGGCTCCAGAGGAAGGTGACTGTTTTGTTTTATACCTTCGCTGCAGTAAACTCACTCAAATCCGTGTTCAAGTTAAAAAGTTATCTGTGTGATGTCCTCATGCCCCTGTTGCCTTCCACCTGCAAACTCGTTATGAGGTGGATTTGGATTACTGCAAACGTTGAACTGTGCACCCCAGCAAATGGCCATCGTCAAGAATGTCATCGAGATTAATCTTAGGGACAAGGGACTACGATAGATGTGTGTGTGTGTGTGTGTGTGTGTGTGTGTGTGTGTGTGTGCGCGTTTATGTGTGCTTCCCAAGGTGAGTGTGTGGAAGCTGAGGCAGCGACAAATACTCAGCAGCCCCATCGCAGTTTAATTGTTTGCCTGCATAATAAATCAAATGTGTCGAGGGAGATTATTTAAACAAGGACTGTGTGAAACAAATAAATCACCAGTTTGCTCAACTCTAGGTTTTTCCTCGGTGCGTGGCGCTGTGCGTCGGGGCCTTAGGATCCCTTTTGTGAGCTATTTGCATGCATTTCCGTATGATTGCACGACAATACCCTTGTTTTGTCTTTCCCCCCGTCATGTCTCTTCCATGTCAGCGAGCGTGGATCTCATAGCTTCCTCACGCTCCTCTCTGTCATTGATGGATGTGCCGCTGTGCTCTGCCGGAGGGAGGGGAAACGAAAACAAATGAACACAAATAAGTCTTCGGGGCTCTTTAGAGATGCAATGGGTAATATCTCTAAAAGTCAGAGGGTGAAAACCTGCATCCAGAGAGCGGTTTATTGCTCGCACTGGGCACCAGCATCTTAGTAGGATGCTATTCATTGTTCCCCGCTGTTGCTAAGCGACAGATGAAAACCTGTTTTAAAGGACATTTTTGTTCAAGTTAAGACTCCTGTTTCACTGACCGGTGTTTTGCTCAGCCCTTTCTGTCCAGAGCATGTGTTCCGATCCAAATAAACCAAGAAAACCATGTCAGCGTTGTAAAGTGGACTCCCTTGTGGACACACAGCATGTGCCCTTTCTCCAGTGTTGCAAGTACTAGAAATAATCTAGATTATTGTTTATCTGATACAGGACATTTCCAGATGCATGTGTTGTGACCAACGCTTCAATAAAGTATGGCTACAGGAATGTTTCAAAACAATCATCTATTGACTTACAAGTCCATTCAAAAGGATTTGCAATACAACTATCCATAACTATACATTATGCCCTTCAAAAAAGCTATCATCAAAAGATACAAACAACATCAAATGTGCCAAGTCAGGGTGGAACGCCCAAAAGGATGACTTCAGGAAGGTAGCCAAGTGGTAACAGCAGAGTGCCGGCGACAATGCGGGGATGGATGGAGGGATGGAGGGATGGAGGCCTGGAGGGATGGAGCTGCAGCCTTTCAGTGTGACAGCCGGAGGGACGGTGGGAGATGAGTGACATGGAAGCTATTAAGCATCTTGACGTCAGGTTTTGGAGCCGTATTATGGAAGATTTGAAGGATATCATGTCTGAGTATTGAGTGGACACACAGCGGAATAGCTGAAGTCCTTTGTGGTTGCTGTCATCACACAATGGCCGTGTCTGGAGGCGACTGTGCTGCTCCTTGTTTTCTGACATTCTCCTTTCCCCCGATCTTGCTCCCTTGTCTTTCACTTTCTCTCTCTGTCCTCCTATGACTTACATTTGTGCATTGCCTATCTTCTGTTCCTTCGCTTTTCTGCCGCCCAGCTTTTATCGCTTCATTGCTGTCTCTGTGTCGAGTGCAGAGCAGCTTATGCCCCGTGGCCCCGCCTCCCTCTCTGGCAGGGTGATGTATGAGTGGCTCGCTTTGACGTCACTTCAGGCCTAACGTCATAGCAACTCAGTGCTCCCAGTATTGCTCTTTCTAATGCTTTCTCTCAGTGCCTCTCCCTCATTCCTTCTCATCTTCCCCCTCCATTACTCACCTCTTTCTTCTTCCTTTTTCTCGTCGTCTGACTCTTCGACAGTGACATCGCCTCTATTTTACTGTTCCCCCTTCTCCGCATCCACAACTGTCTTGCTCATCATTTTTCATGGCTCTGTCTCATGTTAAAACATGCCTCTCTTGTTCATTCATCCTCTTCCGTGTCCCATCCTTCTGGAGCTTTCTCATCTCATCTAGAGCTGCATCCTCGTGACATGTTGGGAGTAAGCAGACAAATCTTCTCCCATGTGAAATACAGGCTCATCCCTATTCGATTACACTTATCAGGGCCCACTCTCTCCTGGATAACGCAGTTTCATAAAACCTGCAGTCTACTTTACTCAGACGATTCTCTCTGTGACAATTCTGCTTTGCCAGATGCCCAATGACTCACCTTTATATATCAGGGGAGTTGCCTGTGGCTTTGAAAAAAATAAATACAAAGAGGAGCAATATAAAGGTGAACTCTGACTTCCAGAATGGCACAGGAGAATGTCATCGGGCTTGAATGAAGCTGCCCCACTTTCTTCTTTCGCTCTCTGTCTTCCTGTCTTCTTGTCTCGCGGCCCTTACCGCCTGCGGTCAGTCTGTCCGTCCACTCGTAGCGTTGGTGCAGTGTGGCAAATAGAGGCTTCGCTTGGTTGAAAAGGAATGAGGAACGCTGTTGTCAGCAATTGTGACACATTTCCTCCTGAGCCTGTCCCGAGTGGATGGAGTCGAGGCACTTGAGCACAACGCTGGGTCATGTTTGTTAAAACACTGGAAAAAACTTAAGATGTCGAGGAACTTTTCCCGTAAAGTGATACGGGTGATTTTATGATTCAGGGAAGGTCTATTTGTATTTTTTAATGGCATTTGAAGAACTCGGAGGACTTGGAAGGACATTTTTTTTTCAGCAGTTCAATATAACTTGATCACATGACCAGTAAATGTTAATCTCATTCACATTTTTTCAATCTTTGAACCCAATATAGCAAAATTAAATGAATGACTTTCTCTGTGCAGGATGATGCACCTTCCCTTTCTTATTCCCTATCTTTCTTATAAATGTTATTGTAGTGTGTCAAAAGCCAGTGATGTGAAAACAACCCACAGAAAGGGGAATGATGTAATTTCCCACGCTGGCGTTACATGGAGGAAAAGGCACACTGCCAGAGGAAACATATTCAGAGGAAGTATTTTATAGGAAATGCATTTCGACACAGCAGAGAAAATGGCTTCCCAGTGTTGAAGGTTTACAAACACAAGTCAGTAATGAGTAAAGATTGAATTACCTTCACATCTTGAGTGCAGCAAATATATACACAGACAAGGTGATGTTAACCTTGTGTCATTAAATAATGAAGGAATATTGATTTGAGTGTTTTTTTTAATTTAAATGCTTCATGATTGTCATGGTTCATTTGCACGAGTATGGTTTAATTCCACTTTCTCACATTTTCTTCTTATTGACACACACACTTCTCTACCTCAGCCAAGATTCAAGAACATCATTTGCATGATGTCATCTCTTTTTCTCTCTTGTCTTTCCAGGTTATTTTATGCACAAATTGGAAATGCATAACAACATGTGGGTGTAAAGACTTAAATCAAAGAGCATTGAGACATGCTTCACTCAGATACCCATGGACTGAACATATTCGTCTCTCTTAATGCAATGCATGTAAATACAGAGATACGGAGAGGAGGAGTAAAGAACGACAACTAACTTGCTTGTGGGGAAATTCAGTCCATGTCCAAATTCGTTGCACATTCTTTGTCACTGAAGCCAAATTTGATGTCTTGACTTGGCCTGCTGCATTTTTATGATCATTATTGTGCCAACATCCACTTGAAACATGAACAAAATCCATTTTTGTTCCTCCTTTGATGGTTTGAATTTATTTCGCAGGATATTTTTATTATTGCTGATGTGCGCTTCAATATGATGTGCTTGTGGGACGGCTGAAGTGAGCAGTTTAGAAATGCACAACCTCTCACTAAATCCTACCCTCTCTTTCTGGGAACCTGGAATATTTGCTTGACAGGCAACATTACTAAAGAATTTGCAATTACGTCATTTTGGGTGAGATGGATTGTCGCTGGGCGAAAAGCATCCCGAAGAACACCGCAGCGTCACCGTCGCATGTACAAACAACTTCAGCAACAGAGGTGAAATAAACTGCATAGAGAGGTTGTCCTGTTGATTATTCCAGATTTATTGGACAAATGGGATGTTTTTGAGTTGTGCCATGTGGTGCCTATTAAAACATGTGTCAGGCATTCAGGAAATATAACCACACGGTGACCTACAAGTAACGTGACTGCATTTTTGCCATGAAAGTCAGTCTTTACACAATTTAGGGAGCATTTCCACTTTATCTCCAGTTCATGAAGAAGATTAGCCAGCTCTACTAATTACTTGCATGTACACCCAGTATCTCGAGTGACACTCTTGTATTTTGGCAAACGGCAATGACACAAGCACCACTTTCTCTCTCATCACTTGTACCCCTTTGAACTATTAAAAGCGGAGTAATTCAAGCTTCAAGGCATACCGTACTTCACAATGTTCACGAAATGAACTGATCTAAACAAGCTTTCTTCTGCCTACCTTTACATGCTGGTCTGTGACGGTGGAGCCAGCAGCGACATCCTTGAGCATAGCCGCCATGTAGGTCAAGTGGAGAGCGCATCGGGGGCCTCTGTCCTCTCGTCCATCGGCCCTGACACTGATCCTGTGCGCGCTGATGACCCTTCTTTCCTTTCTCTTAAAGTCAGAGAATTTGTTTCTTCTTCAGTTGAGCAGTGACCCTGTGTCACTCTACATATTTCACGTCCTCTCCTCCTTTTAGAGCGTACTCTAAGGTCTCAGTTGGACTGGTGTGATTGTTTTGCATTTATTTCTGACTAGATGAACAATGAAATGTATGAATTTAAGTGCTTATTTTTTTAAATTTTATTTATTGGATCCCCATTAGCTGACGCCTTAGCGACCGCTAATCTTCCTGGGGTCCACAGAAAGGACAAAATACAATACATACAAAACATATCGTGAAACAAACGGTTACAATAGTACAACAAAGTGAAGAATAGTGCAGTCAGATGCACAGTACAGTCGAAGGATCAGATATATGTTATGTTATGCAATTCAACTTAATTCATACAAAGAAAAAGAAAAATCAGATGACTAAAAAGCAATAGAATACGCCAAGTGGTGCTTATGAACATTGTTTGTGACTATTCTAAAGTAAAGTCTAAGGTGCCACTACTGTGACAGTGGACGTGTACTCTACATGGTGGCTCAATCCCAAGGATTCAACATCATGCTGTGATTCACTAAAAGAAACTCCAAAGACTGCCAACCAATTATTCCGATAGATCCCACGTCGTGTTTTTGTCGTGAAAGGTGACACTCCATTTACTTTGGGAAGGTTTAAAGTGGAGTGAGACAGAATTAAGAATGAAGGTTTATAGACCTTGAATTAGTGAACATGAGAGGTTTTATGTTTATTTCATATAGGAGAGGATTCTGATCATCATTGACTCGGTGGCTCTCTCCAGGTGTAGTAGTTTAGGTTTGCTCAATCTCTCTGTGGGATTATGGGCTGAAATCCAAAGAAGCTTGTAGATTTATCCTGGTCAGGGACTCTCTGCCTGAGAGCTGAAGTTCTTTTATTGCCTGTCCGGGATGTGGAGGTCAAAGCTTAATCCACCTGAGGGGCTGAGGGGCAGCTTTTCACGCCGCAGAGTCCACAGAATCTCGCTGATACCTTTAAAGGTTAAACATAACTACTGTATTTGATCGGGACTTGTCCTTTAACTCCCACATAAAGCAAATCTCAAGGACTGCATTCTTCCATCTACGTAATATTTCAAAAATCAGGCACATCTTGTCTCAAAAAGATGCAGAAAAATTGGTTCACGCGTTTGTTACTTCGAGACTGGATTACTGCAACTCCTTATTATCAGGCTGCCCTAATAAGTCTCTTAGGTCCCTCCAGTTGATCCAGAATGCTGCAGCTCGTATTCTCACTAAAACTAAGAAAAGAGATCACATTACTCCTGCACTAGCTGCTCTGCACTGGCTCCCTGTAACATCAAGAATCACTTTTAACATTCTTCTCTTAACTTACAAAGCCTTAATTGGTGATGCACCATCATATCTTAAAGAGCTTGTAGTACCGTATCGCCCCACCAGAGAGCTGCGCTCACTAAATGCGGGGCTACTTGTAGTTCCTAGAGTCTTAAAATGTAAAATGGGACCCAGAGCCTTTAGTTATCAAGCTCCTCTTTTATGGAACCAACTTCCAATTTCAGTCCGGGAGGCAGACACAGTCACCACATTCAAGAGTAGACTGAAGACTTTCCTCTTTGACAGAGCTTATAGTCAGGGCTGAGTCAGGTTCACCTGGTCCAGCCCCTGGATATGCTGGTATAGGCTTATAGCTGCTGGGGATGTTTAGGATGCACTGAGCACCTCTCTCCTCTTTTCTTTCTCCTATGGATGAATCTTCATCTCTCCATCACACATGACTAACTCTGCTTTCTCCCCGGAGTCCTTCTGACTTCACGTCTCATGGGGTCATGTGACCCTATGAGACGGCATAGATCCCATCTGCTGATGGACCATCGATGGTTGGATCGTGAGTTCCTGTCACCAGCTGTGCCACTGCCCTGCTGGGACTCCGCCCACTCCTCCACTCGGGAGGTCTCCAAACTCTCCATCGTGGAATATGCCTAAATATGAACTATTGATAAACTCTGTCAGATTCCTTGAATGTATTTTAACTCTAAATATGTCCTTCTGTACACATTACATCTATTGCATCTGTCCATCCTGGAGAGGGATCCTCCTCTGTTGCTCTCCTGAAGGTTTCTTCCCTTTTTTTTTCCCCCTGAAGGGTTATTTGGGAGTTTTTCCTGGTCCGATGTGAGGTTTTGGGGCAGGGATGTCTATGTGTACAGATTGTAAAGCACTCTGAGACAAATTTGTAATTTGTGAAACTGGGCTATACAAATAAACTGAATTGAATTGAATTGAATATATACGAAATAGTAGCCAAATGAAAGGAGATTCAAATATTGGGTCGAATGATGTTAAATATGAAGACGACAGGATGAAAATACGCACATACTTCATCCGTTGTGGAAAAAGGTGTCAGATGATGGCTCCGTTGATGAGATGGCTTTATTCATTGGTATGGTCATAACACACCTCAGGAATGATCATATGCATTACAGATTAATACATTACACTGGGGCCTGTCTGGGAGCTGAAGACGCAGTTTGCACTGTGGGAAAGGAGGACTTGATTATTGATGTTTGAATTATATTGTGAGGACTCTGCTTGTTCTCTTGTTGCTATTGCTATTATTACCATGTCCAACATACAAAGCAGTTTTGTTCATGATTAAGGGAATGATCTCTTTTCCCGGAGTCTTTCTTTGTCATATTTTCTATGTGAATCCATAAAATAGATACTCTGATAATGTTTACATTTAATCCGTTTTCATAATTTACTGCACAGTTCAAACTGTGTTTGACTTGGGAATTTACAGCCGCTGGCCATATGCATAAGGATACAACCTACTACACGCACACGCACACACACGCACACACACGCACACACACGCACGCACACGCACACACACACGCACACATAAACAGACTAACTGCTGATGAGCAATAGTATCGCCCCCAGGCTGTTACACCTCTATGTGCCCCCTGTATGAAAGATGCCCCCCCCACCTTAGTCCTAAGCATCATGGGAAGAATGAATGGGTATAATCAGTAAGCTCACCCATTCACTCTCCTCAGGAAGAGCAGCCAGTCATTCTCCGTCGGTCGCTTCTCTCTTCCCTCATCTCTCCATTTCTCGATCCTCCCACCGCTCTGCATCCTTTCTCTCTCCTCCGCCTCTTTTATCAGGGTTGCCGATCTCGGTATAACTGTATTCCCTCTCTCTCTCTCTCTCTCTCTCTTTCTCTCTCTCTCGCTCCTTCCATGCAATTATTTTCTCATCTGCTCACATAATATCCACCTCTTCTCTACTGATTCATTTATATAGATTTGAATATCTGAATTCTCCCCCTCTTTCCATTTGCTCGCCCCCAATTCTGCTACCTCTCGCCCCCCCCCCCCCCCCCTTGCTGCAGCACTGCCAATGTTCCGGTTTTCTTTTGACCCGATCTGTATTCCTCCTAAGCACTTTCTTCTGTTTTTCCAACGGTTACTGCAACCTTAATAATAGTCTTCGGTGACTTTAATATGGGAACATATGCTCTTAAAATAATAAGTGTGTCTGTAAAACTAAGCCCTACGCTGTATAATTACAGGGTGTGGAATAGTGAGAATAGTTCCCAGACTGAATGTGATTGAAAGGCCTGTGGGGCGTCAGAAAGGCTGAAGTCCTGCCGCTGGTGGATCTGTTCAAGCTGTGTTGGTGGAGCATTTAAATTCACTGTGAATATTCCACTTTCCTCCCGAGTAAGGAACCAGTTAACTGATGTCATGACCTTTTGTATTCGGCGGAGCAAGGAGCAAAAGACCTTCAGAATAACGCTGTATGAATATTCGCCGCATGCCGGGCCGCCTTAAACAAACAAACACGAGTGCTTCGGCGTGTGATTCTGTACGTTCCTTGACAGAGAATCTTTCAGGTTTGGCCGTCCAGGCGTGGAGTGTTACTGTCAGCATGAGAGCGGAGCGGCCGTCATCCAGCTCCAGTTTCTCATCAATGAGGTAGGTCACAAAAAAACCCGAGTCAGAGATATGTTTATTACTCCAGTGAGGCGTCTGTACTCACCAGTCAGACCAGCGCTGTCGTACGGAGCCAAAGACGGGTAACTCTGTGGGTAAAGTCCACTGTGCTCTATGTCTTTAAATAATCACTTCATAAAAACTCATCACTGGTTATCACATTTCACCCCTTAAAATGTTCCACAAGTAGTCCCCACTGTGCTGTTGGAGGGGAGGATGTATGATGATTGTACTGGTAGTGTGGAAGTAACTCGCCTTCCTTTTCTGCTTATCACCCATGTCTTTCCATGTTTGGGGGAGTGAGCAGTTTTCTTCCTTATATGTAACAAAAGTAGTATTACCCATTTTGATCCCGTGGTATTAGTGAAGCTGGGTTTTAATGGGACAAGGGCCGTCACAGAATGCCTGGTCACACTCGTCAGGCTGTGCATGTGTTCAAATTAGTCGGAGATGCTTTGAGGACTTTGGCATTTTGGATTGAATTAAAAAAGAGAGACAAATGTCTTTTTGGTGGAAAAAAGAAGGGTACCGAATAGTTTAACCAGATTCTTACCAAGTAAAAGTTAAATACACTTAAAAGGTTATTGCAGTGGGCATGACTTTTGGGGTTCTTATTGATCCAACAGACTTGACAAGAACACTTTTGGGTTTTATTGACAACTTAGAACTATAGAAATTGTCAGGTGATTATAACTCGATATCAGCTGACATGCTGAAAAGATTTTAAAAATATAGAAATCCTACAGCTGCATGATTCATGTGGCAAGTTTTAATTATTTAATCTTATTAAAAAAAAAAATGTCATGCATAGCTGTGTGTGTGTGTGAGACTGTGACAATTCCAACAAACCCTGAGAGAGATGGAGATGGTTTTTAGTGCCTCCTCCACACACACTTACATTTATATACATCTTATGAGTCATTGCTGTTAACTGGGAGAACGACGCCTGACACCAAATCAGTTCTCAAAGAGTGCAGCGTGACTCATGCGCATCAGGCCAACAGAGTCTGCAAAGCTCTTGGTGCACTCTGCTGTCGTTATAACCTGCATGCAGTTCAACGATGCTACCTCCGACATCTTTAAACATAAAATGAAATGACTCTTTTGTGTGACAGGGAGCGCTGGTGAGTGCTCTGGCTGACGACAGCGTTCACCTGTGGAACCTGAGGCAGAAGAGACCAGCCATCCTCCACTCCCTCAAGTTCAGCAAAGAGAGGTAAGAGCGGCACACGCAACCGCCAATAACCAGAAAGACCTTCTGCTAACTCGATGTGTCCGTCTTGCTACCACTCTCCTTTTCTCCTCAATTACGCCCTCACACTCGCTCGGTTGCAACATGTCTTTCTGCGCAGCGGCCCGTGTCACAGTTTGCTGCCCGTGCGAACTGTTAGTTCTCACTGACTCTCGTGCTGTATGCAAACAGACGGCATTTCCTTTGGCAAGTGTGTCTCTGCGCTCGCTAAAGTGTGCGCGGGGCAAAGGAGGTGACATGGAGGCGCTCTCCGTGGGTCTCTGACTGAGCGCTCATTATTTGGCTCACTAACTCTGCCTTTGAGGCTTTCCCACCATGGTGGCACACGTGTGAACCTGCCCCCACACCTGGAGGTTTACAGCGACAGGTTGTAACACACACACACACACACATACATACACACACACACACACACACACACAAACACACACATAGACAATCAGACTTTAAACAGAAACACACACAAGCAATTACTATACACAAGTTTAAGATGATGGATGGTGTTTGAAATTAAAACTTCTGAGACTTATATTTATGTGATAATCATTATGAGAAAAACATTTATCAGACAATTACCAATCGAACCATGTGACCATATAAGTTCAGGAACCTTTGGTGCATGTCGCCCCCTCTCCCGCTCCACCTTGATGTAGTGTCACCCTTCTTTATGCACCGTACACAGTTGTGTGATACAATTTTCAAAACTTTCCTGGGTGGTTAATTAAGGATAATCCAATATCCAAGGATTGTAAAGAAAAAGAAAAATACATATTTTCTACTGCCTCACCCCAAGGAAGTTTCTGCCCACTGTCTCCTCCAATCACAGAGGCAGCGATAAACCATCACAGCCAATCATATCATCGCCCAGTGATCTGTCACAGTTAACAGCGGCGAATGGGTTAAACGTCAGAACCGATGACGCGAGACACCGCTGATGTGAGCGGCAGGTGGCCGCCAGCGTCTTTTAGGGCGGGTTATGTTCTTGCGTAGGCGCTTGACCGCCTCTGACATTTAGTACGCACCGGCGTCCGACGCTGCTACCTCGAGAACGCGGCGGCAGAAAGGAGCGACGTCGCTTCATCTCAAGATGCAAAGCGGCGTGAGGCGTTTGGAATGGGAGGAGAACGTTAAACTGCAGCTGTGGGTAGAAGTGAAAGAAGAGGCTTGAGAGGAAGAGCCGTGGCCTTCGGGAGAGTAACGGGATTGTATGAAAGAAGGAAAGAAGAGGAACGGGTAACACAAGAAGAGGAGGTCTGGATGGGGACCAGACGTCCCACTCATTGGCTTTTCTCAACCCATTAAAATATCAAGAGGACGAATGGAGCCTCATGACTGAAACCAGTTAATCTGAGCGCTATATATCAGTCTGGATGTTACATAATACTATTCTATATCTCTGTGACTATTTGGGAGCCCTCAACTTAATAACAATAACACATTTTAATCTTTTTTTAGTAGGTTACTAGTTTCCTCCCACATTCCAAAGACATAAGTCTCAGGTGAACTGGAAACGTAACTGTCTTTGTGAATGTGTGTGTCCACTTAAGCTTAACGCTTACCAGCTGCGTTGCAAGTAATTGCATCATCTGCCGCGCATCATTTTATGCCCATAGCGCACGCGCCATAGAGACACTGATCCAGGGGGTTAATGCTGGTTGGCTGCGGTCGCACAATGCTCCTGGAAATAGAAAATGAGCTAATCCCGACATGTTGTCGGGCTCCAACACGAAGACGCACAGACCAAAGGGCAAGGTTGCATTGATGATGGTCATGATCGTTGTATGTGTTGCCCGTTACTGGCCCCTAGTCAAGGGTCTTCCGGTTTCTTTCGGCCCAGCATGCTGGCAGCAGGTGTTGATAGTGAGTTGTATCTCACCAGTACATTGGTATCATATTCTATATGATTGCAGCCTCTAAGGGACCATTAGGTTCTAGTTGAGTTCCCATTTCAACTTTCTATCACACAGTTTAGCCAAGCGTCTTGCACTCTGAGAAGCTTTTAAGATCTCTTCTGGCTCCAAAGGCTCCAAATAGCTCTCTGCTTTGTATATTTGTATACAAAGTCTGCACACAGTGGTAGCTTTGTAACATAGTTGTTACAATAAAATAGCTTCCGGTTACATCCTATTAACAACAATGGTTATTAGAAGATCACGGGTTGAAGTGTCATCAGAAGGTAGGAATGGATGTTGAAGTATGTAGCAGTGTAATGGGTTTATGGGACAGACTCATTGCAGGTCTGAATTAGACAGATATGTACAACCTATACGAGTCGTAGACACCCACTGCCACTCTATCCCCTCTCCTATGTTTTTATACCTTTGCTCCTTTACTCAAAGCTTGACTTTAGTTTCTCAGGGTGTGGAGGACCCAACTATAGCATCATCCAGCCTTGACAGCGTCCTAATAAGGTGCACTAGAAAAGATAAACAAAAGACTCATAAATCAATGTTTCCTGGCTTCTCAGGGCACCATTCCAATACGTAGAAACACCTTCCTCTTCTCTTCTCGCCTTCCTTCGTCTGATCAGTATTCGAGTTGATGGTGAAAAGCAGTGTTGCAGAAAGCCCTCCAGCATCAGCAGACATTCACATCAGATCACAGGCACTAGGAGAGGAGAGAGGAGAGAGGAGAGAGGAGAGAGGAGAGAGGAGATAGGAGAGAGGAGAGAGGAGTTGAGACAGACTGGGCCTCAGCCAGAGAGCAGTGAGTCAGTCTGTGAGTAGGAGTGTGGGGATGGAGGGAGCGCAAAAGAAATCCTGCCGAGTCATTCTGGCGTAGGATGCTCTCGTCACCTCCTGGCCTAACAAGAGTGCACTGCAGATGTGGAAGCTATCCTCAATGCAACATACACACACACACACACACACACACACACACACACACACACACACACACACACACACACACACACACACACACACCGGTACACAGACAACATAAATAAGACCTCCACTGTCACTTGTTCTCTTGTATTTTTGAATATTTTATTTCACTACTCTAACTAATTGTATTCATGATACATTTGATTCGAGCTGCTTGAATTTTGGCTTTCCGAAGCTGATCCGAGTCACTTATTATTGGAATTTTCTGGGGTACCAGCTAAACATAACTGCTCAATAGATTGTCGGCAAAGCTATTGCATCAATTCTATTAATTGAGACTTTATTGAGAAATATTTGACTAATTCAGTCTGCTAACTAACCTTCTATATTTGCAAATGCATAGTAAAGAAGTGTGAAGGTGAGTTGATGAAGCCTAGGTCCGGAGTGTGTGTGTCTGTGTGTGTGTAGGGGGGGGGCACTAGATTTTTCTTAATTGAGACTCTTTTCGTAGATTGGTTTCTCTAAACTCTCTGATACATTATTTCTTACTGTCAGCTGCTTCCCCTGCCATTATTGTGCATGAATCTTTAATAGATAGTTTGAATATATTACATTTTTGCATAATATTTTTAAGTGTTAAATAATGAGTCACGTTACCGCTCTGCTACAGCAATAGCATACTCATTACTGAAACTAAATCATTGGGTTTCCGTAGGGTCTAGTCAGCCCGTGTGTGATCAGTGCTGTGCACAAGACCAGTTTAATTAACTTATTATTTTTATTATTAAATCAATAAAATAAATCAAGTCTGTATTCGAGCAGATGGACGTGACTTTCTAATGACGGACAGGCACACATTACTCCACTTGCAACGGTCCTCTGATAGAAACACCACACAAGAGCCAGCGTTACAGATGCCGTCTTTCTAAAGTACCCGCCTCTCGTTTGCAGCGGGCCGTGCTCTCATGCGTTGAGCCCCCAGTGCCGTTAACCTCCGAGGTGTGTGTGGCGGGCGTCTGTCATTTCTGAGGCGATGTGTTTGGCCCTGAGCCTGCGAGCTGGCAGCTGCCTTTGTGTGTCGTGACCACTTGAAGCAGGACACTCATGCATGCACAACAAGTGTGAACACAATGACACGCACATAAGCACACTTGCTCAAACAATTAGTTGCACACAAAGAAATGCAAACACACACACACACACACGCTGCTGAATTGCGAGCAGATTTGTATAATTATGCTTCTTGCCACTGCCTCTCAGTCGGCCCTCTAATACTGGCTCGAAGAACACTTCATCAGCTCGCTTGTATATAATACACAATTCTAATGTATTAAACTATCTACACACATGTACAGATCCAGCGTATTTATATACAACCGTAGACTTCATATAAGAAGTAGATGTCGGTATCGTAACGTCAGCCATTGGATCTGCATCTTGGATCTGTCGCCATGTTGTTGTTACCTCAACCAATGAACATAATTACCTTCTCATTGAAAATGCAGAAGCTAATGTTTTCGCCGGCGTTTGTGAATATGTCCGTCCGTCCGTCAGTTATTCGTCTAAATCAGACAAAACTGAGCCGATTCTTATGAAACTTGGTGGGATGATTGATCATGACCCAAGGAACAATCGATTAGTTTTTGGGAGTGATTGGGTCAAAGGTCAAGGTCAAGGTCACGAAAAGGTGAAAACCGTAAATTTGCGATATCTCGGTTAATTGGCATCCGATTTGCGTGAAACTAGTGCCAAATTGTTCATAATTCAATCTTGTGATATGCGAAGGTATGCGCTCTACCGAGTGCCCATTCTAGTTTAATAATAATACATGTCGTAATAATAATACATTTATTTCATAAGGCGCCTTTCAAGGCACTCAAGTTCGCCGTACAACACATTATATAACAATTACAGTTCAGACAACCGGAGAGCGTTCGCTCCCGGAAGTGACGAAAAGGATGAAAGATTACAGCCCGACATGAGGGTAGAGAGGAGAAACAACCCGCAGACTACGCTCCTATAGGAGGACAGTGTGGGAGCAGGAACACACACACACCTCAGCACATAAGCACACACATTTAAACATGACTTGCAACCGCAAACAGGCGAAGGCGTGGGATGGGGGCGAGGGGAGTGAATGCATATCAGTGTGTTGAAAGTTTGTGTATGAGTGGCTTGTCTTCTTCCCCCAGGCCACAATCAGACAGTTCTCAGATCGCAAGATGGTCGTGGAGACAGCCTTGAAAAGGTCCCGTGAATAGTCAACAGTCCACAGGTGTCTGTGGAGAAGGGGGAAGGAATGCGAGAGATTCTCACTTCAGCGAATTTCAGGGGAGTTGCTGTTCCCAACCATTGGCCCCAAGGCCGAGCTGGCTGAAGGAGCCGAAAGCAGATACAATTGGGATTATTTGGTCTTGTAAGTAGCTGCATTCAATTTGCGCAACTACTATCCCAACATTTTCTTCCCATTTTCCAATAGGTTTTCAAATCGATTCGGCAGCCTTAGGGGGCTTTCAACAGCTGTCACCGTTTCCTTAATTTTCCGATAGCCAGGGCAGTGCCAGATCCAAACAGCAGCAATCCCGTAATCATAGTTCCGAATAGGTAGATGTCTTCTACGTCCTCTACGGAAAGGGCCGCTAGGCACACGACACGCCAACGCTCCCACCCGTCCATCGTGTCACCAGCTGCCAACGTCCCGGCAGGACGGGCCGGTTCCCCCCAACCCGAGCTTCTCGTTGAGAAGATGATGTCACATGCGTTGAGAGACCAGTTGATCAAATCCATGTTATGTAGTTCGAAGAGCGATGCGGAGAGAGTCTCTCAAGTACAAGACAAGACAAGATTTGGCGATAGGAGCCAAGCAAGGATTCTCATGGGGAGGAGAGGGAGAGAAAAATGCGACCGCCTTCGGAGAGAGCCAAACGAGAATGACTCTCTTAAATTTAGCATATTTGTAATTCGGAAGACTGACGTTGAGACGTTCAAGACTCTAGTAGCGGGTGCGAGCTGTTGATCACAGTAAGCCTGCCCTAAAGCATACTTTGTTTAATTTTATATTTTACTTTGCAATCTGAAACCAGAGGAGTCGCCCTCTGCTGGTCATTAGAGAGAATGCATGTTTTAACTTAAGACACTTCTGCAGAACCGAAGGTCGACACTTGCACGCAACATGCATTCACAGAACATATGTAATACTATGAGTTCATATCGGTTGTCGAGAAGCATGTGCACATGCAAAAATACACGTGCACAAACACATGAAAAGAGACATAAATGCACAGTGTTTGTAACGCCGAAAGCCAACACGTGCACTCACTCAAGCCCTCCGATGCAAAGATGAAGCACCTCTGTTTCTGCTGTTGGAAAAAATACATTTAATCTAACGGACAGTCCGCCACAAGTTGTCATGAGAAGTCCTGTGGCTCCTAGTCATCTCACCTGTAGTGAGTCTGTAGAGGCTGATCAACTGTTAAAGGTACAGTAGTAAGTCATCATGTTCTCATTTGCAAGACTACAAATGATGTTTCCTCCACTATGTTTTTGCAAAAGCACACGGGTGATGTATGAATACATATTTTGTAGGAGAATGCATTGCAAGATAGTGATGTTGCTCTTCAGCTGAGCATGTACAGCCCTTCCCGTATTATGATATTCCTGTTTATAAATGTGCAGTGTATTGAGAGTCTGTGTATATTTTGGACTATGCGGGTGACATTTCTGTTAAGTAGCCCAATTCCTCCCCAGAAATGAATATATTCATGTTTTGGTGCAGAGCTGTGTGTGTGTGTGTGTGTGTGTGTGTGTGTGTGTGTGTGTGTGTGTGTGTGTGTGTGTGTGTGTGTGTGTGTGTGTGTGTTACATGCATACTGTCTACTTCTAGCATTCTTTTGCCAAATATGTTCAGGAGGAAAAATAATTGCTGACTAGATGACTTGAAGCCTTTTTTTATCTAGGAAGTGTAATTTTCTTGCACTTTGCAGGTATAAATCACATGACTTTCACACCCGAGACCAGAGACCAGCATCATTGTCTCTTTCCCTATGAACAGGTGCCCTGAACCATAAACATGTTAATTATGCTTTAGTTGCTAGGAGTGGATATTGTAGCGGAAAAACATTACATTAGTTGATTATGAATGTTTTTCATATTTATTTAATTAAAATGTGTTTAATATGTTGATGTTTATGTTGATGAACAATCTTATTATACATAGTTGCTTGGAGGCATGGTTGTAATGCCATGTAGTTTGAAAAGAGTACTTGAAGCATAGGGAAATAGGTTATTTTGATCTCTCCTTGAATACTGCACAGGGCCTAGTCTTAAGTCTAATGCCATATGTGTTGTATTAATTCATCTAAAAAGAAAACACACTATTTTATTTGTCTGTATCTAACATTTGGACATTCAACTTGCTGTGTAGAGTGATTCTGTTGCTAAATATGAGCCAATCTTTCATGACCAGAGAGGAAATATTCCAGTGTGTCCTTCCTGTTGGAAGTCATATATACAGAATAAAGTACTGTCAAGAGAGATGGATACAACTTAATTTCCCTCCTTACCAGGGTGGTGTGTACCAGCCGGTGTGTACCGGGGGTGTTGTCTTATAGATAAAGGCCTCTGAACTTCACAAGTGTAGCTCAAGGCACCGCGCGGTATAAAGAGGATCTCTGGAGGAGTTTGGCGACCTTGAAATATTAGCACGGTAGATTACCAAGGTTGTACATTATTATTCCTCAGATGTATTGAGGGTTGAATTGAAAGATGGATGAAAGAGCAAAATGATGAAAAAGAAATGAGAAGATGAATGGATAGCCATAGCTAAGGAGGGAAGGGTTTCTAACCTCTCATTAAACTTAAGTCTGATGGATGGATGAAAAGAGGAGATGGGGAAGTGAAGATGAAAACTTGAGGATTCTCTGTGTCTCGTTGGCCTCGTGTAGCCTGCAGGTCTGGATGGAAGGTGGCTGATTGAATGACTTTAGTTTCCCACTCTTATCATGTCTTCTGCTTCGACCTGATTGAGTGGTAAATAATCCTCTCACAGTTTAGCATAATTTTTCTCCCGTTATAATAGGACGCTGATTGATTTGCTAGAAGCTTCTGTCTCCCGGCCGTCCGTGTCTTTCTCCCTGGTTTCCACCTGGTCCACCTTCCTCTTCCTCGTCCTCTTCCTCATTCTCTGCAACACTTTTAACTCGTGTCTCCTTCTCTTCACAGAATAACTTTCTGCCACCTGCCCTTCCAGAGTAAATGGTTGTACATCGGCACAGAACGAGGGAACATCCACCTCGTCAACGTGGAGTCCTTTATGCTCTCAGGCTACGTCATCATGTGGAACAAAGCCATTGAACTGTGAGTGTAACTGCCCACGTGTCACCCTCTGATGTTGCCTCCCACTCCCAATGCCCTGCATGTTCCTTGCATTTCCTCTCCTCTTTTTCCTCTTCTTCAAATGCTGCCAACTTATCATGCTGCTGTGCAGGTTTCTGTGTGGTGTGGAGGGGGTTCTCGTCCACATTGCATCCCTGATACACAGATCAATAGTTGAACTCTGTAGGAATCAAACTCGTATCACTAGGACTGCAAAATTGACCCCGGGGTCTATTGACTCACCTTGCAGCACTTAAGTGAGGGAGGTGATGCTGTGTAATCAGCACTGTACCCTTTCAAAAGGTTATTGTGGCTTAGATGAGATAATGAGATAAGAAATAATTAGTGTATTGTTTTCAGGCACATGACAGACTCCAGGTAGTGAGCGACTCGTCTCTCGGCTGTTTCAATGGATCTGTCAGTTTGACAGGCTCCATTTTGGTTCCCCATTGTAGAGACTTAAATTATTCACTGGAGCGTTTTGCTTCACGCTACCCCCCCCCCCCCATCCCCTTCTGTGCAAGTGTGTGAGTGGGAGGAGAGGGAAAAGATGGAGGAAGGAGGGAGGGGGTGGAACAGGTGTCTGCCGACATCAGTGTATGGTACACACAGACGCCTCGTCTCGTCCACAGGGCCGCGGGGAAGTAAAGGAGCGAGTGAGTGTGTATGTGTGTGTGTGTGTGTGTGTGGGGGGGAGTGTGTGACATAGAGGAGGAGACGAGCGTGGAATGGATGAGACGTGGCTTTTGCCCGGGGTAAAGGACATGCACCGGAGGAAGGTGATGGAGGAGAGGAACGGAGTGGTGACGGAGGGATACATGCAGGTAACAGAGGGCAGAGCAGAAGAGGAGTTGTGAGGATGAAGAGGCGGAAGGGAAAAGGTTTTCAATAAAGAATAAAAAGGGCAGAAGGACGGATATTGATGAGAAAGAAGGGAGATGTGGGTGATAGGATGGAGAGGTAGATACAGGAGTTCTTCTTGACTAAAGGAAAAGCAATAACTTTGGTGGACTGATTTCTCCTTTATGGTACCGTTCACTCCTCTTCCCCTTGCTTCACCTCGATGTCAATCCACCCCGACCGTCCTCGTATTATTTTAAAATATCTCCTCCATTCCAAGTTCCTCAAAGTCAAAGTTAATTCATCTCTAATATGAACATTTATGAATTAACAATTATGAGAATATTTTCTGAATGTGGAAATAATATTTAAATGAACACGCAATTATTTAAATAATGTCCTGCTTTCATGAAGTGCTTCTAGCATCTCATTCACCTGTTCTCACACACATTTGGAGAGTAACGGTGCACGGGACTGGCCACATAAGAATGGGGTACGCCGGGTGTCACACCCCAAACACTGCAGGTACAAGACGGCTGGTTCAACCTACCAAACCTCAGCCGGCATACCAAGGAGAGATGAGTCCTTTCCGTAACACCGGCGCTTGTATAAGAATTAGAAATCGAATACTTCTACACAAAACAAAAAGGTCCCACAGCCTGTAAGTGGAGATTCAGAGTGGCCTTAATATCCCCGTCTCCACATCACAGGTTCCCGAAGCTGTAAACATTACAGCACATTTACCATATAGATAGTCCAGGATAATATAAATGTAAATGCCTATTTATTTTTGCCATAATACATGTCCATCCAAACTTCAGCACTGCACATTTATTATTTACAATGTTATTATTAATAAATAAATTATTTACACATTTTTTATTTACAATACAGTATATTTTAGTTCACAGTCATGACCTGATATTTAGCTGTATACATCTCTACCGGACCTCCATTTCAAAAGCTTTGTTTAACCCTCAACATGTTCTATGACATATTGTTGTTTCCATCCAAATGTCAGCCCTGCACCTTTATTGTGAAAGGATTTTTCTATAAATTTAGGTTACGGCCTCACACACTCACACAGCCATCCTATGAGAGACTGTGTCTTTAAGACGGCGACAGTGCCATCAATTGAGTCCTGGATGTGTGACAGAAGCTCTCAGTTCATGTACATAGGCATGTACATGTCTACATTGTATTAGTGTGTGTCTGTTGTGTCTGTAGTTTGCTTTGACTCAGATCAGAGAGGTGCAATGTGATTCTCTTGTTCTTTCTCTTTTTGTTCTTTGGCAGGGTTGTGCTAGTCCAGGTACAAAAGCCTCTTTACCTTTCCCATTGTTCTTCTCTGACTCTGTCTTCAGAAGAAGGTCCTACTTCATCTAAATGAACAGGAACTATATATATTATTTAGGAAAAATGCTAAATGCTTTTCTCAGTTTTTTTTTTTATTATCATAACTTGATTATCTTTAGGTTTTAAACTGTTAAAATAATTGTTTTGAAGATTGGGCTTTGGGAACCTGTGCGGGGCATTTTCCACAATTTTGAAGACTAAACAAAACATTGTTGATGTTGCAGACTTCTAAGCTAAGTCCTATTTCCGTATCCTCAGCTGAATACTTGGAGTTGTCTACATTAGTATTATTGTGATAAACTGGTAGTGCTATTAAAAGCCTTTTTAAAGATTGCATTTTAAGGCCTGCCTTCCACACCTTTGTTCTTTTGTAATTGCTGCAAGGAGTCTAGGATACGATGTGTACCGTGTTCATCTTCCCTTGGCCTAATTGGAATTCCCTGCTATTTGGAGACGAGCTGCAGTGGCCGTGCCGGTGGCCCCAGGCCTGGCCTGGCTTGGCCTGGCCCAGCGCTCCGTGTGTTTGTATGACTCACATATATTGCAGTGCATAACAACTGCTAGGCACTATAGTTCACTCAGTGCTTCAGGCATTAAGGAAATTTCCATACGGCCACATGTGAATCTGTGTTTGTTCACATGATGCATCGTGTTATTCATGCTCTGAATATGCAACAATATCTATAGTTTTGTACCTGACAGCATCTGTGTGTGAGTTTGAATTTGATTCAGCAAGATGGTCACTGGGTACAGAGGGCCGGAGAGAAGTGGGACAGGAGTGGTGAAATGTTAACGGCTCCCTATGACACATAGCTCACATGGACATGTTGGCCCGAGGTCTATTCTGTCCTCTTTTATTTTCTCCCACTCTCCTAGTTACTTATTTCTCATGCTTAAAACCTATGTTCCTGCATACTGTCGTATGCATATTCGTGGTCCTCAGCTGGTCCAGGAGTGTCCTACAAGGGAGCATCACAGTATCCAGTATCCTCAAAGCCATTTACTGTGGCCCCAGAGCCCCAGGCTGCAGGTGGAGGAACAGTGACCTTTCCCGGGGGACCCATCCTTCAATCATCCTATGCATTTGGAAAAGGGCCATTACAGATCATGTTGAGTGTCTATTTATTCAGTACAGTATAATTATGGTGCAGTTTGTACATTGGTTAGCATGCATTTGTATTTGGGACTACAGATGGAAAATAGCCTCTTGTCCCTTATTAAATAAACCATATAACAAGCATGTAATAATGCATTAGGTACAGTCTTGGATTCTAAATCAACACATTTCTCTATTTGGTTACAGTAAGTTTAATACAAAACTAAACCTATACAAGCAGCAGTATCGGGAGAGACTCCAGACACATTTGGTCCAAAATACAGCGGACTAGACTTCAGGATGCAAACCTTTTTAGAGAATTCATGTTACAATGACAGATTTTATCGAAAGTCAGGAGTTCACTATTCAACTCGCCTTCTCCGCTCGCGGCCAACAGACACAGCTGGATAGCTAGTCTGGTAGTTTTCAAATAAAACCACCAGACTATTGATTTTTAATCTTGTTAGCATGGCATTGTTCTCTCTTCGCTGAGCAGACTAGAACTATTTCCGATGTAAAGTCATATCTGTGGTTTGTCCTATTTACTGGAGCAGTACATGTTTCATTGCATACACAATTTGTAGGATGGTTGATGTTGTTCCGGGATTGTTAGCAAAGCCTCCGGGGGTTAACGGGGAAACACACGGCACGGCTCGAAAACAAGCCAAACATATGTGTATGTAAATATAAATAAATGGTCTATTTGAGATTTCATTGGCAAGTGTACATGGTAAAAGCAGGATAATGCCCTTCAAGGTGGCCATTATCAGGATTTAATAGACTGAGTGGAGGCCAGATCCAGTAATTCCTGATTATGAACACCTCGAAGGGCATCGTCCCTTACTTAACTGAGAGATGATCCCAAATGATCTAACCCCTTTAACTGCAACACATCCCATAATGCTTGTTTCTGTTGCTGTCCTTTATTTTAAACAGGGAGCAGAAATATATGTTTGATATCTGAGCTGTCAGCGGCCTTATCGCTCCACAGCAGGAGGGCACGCAACAAGCTTCTGTTCTGGTCAGGGGATTTAGTTTTAAAGTTTTGTTCTTCCACGCACTGAAAATGTTAGCATGTCAGCGCTTAGCACTCCGCACAGCTGGGCCAGGACTTTAATCTGGAACGTGTTTGTTCTCTGCGTTAACACACACACACACAATTACAGTCCAAGGTGACACGCGGCCATGCTGCAAACGGGCCTTTCAAGCCGTGTCGCTGCGGAGACATCGTCATGGTGACAACAGATGCTCAGAACTTCACCGTGCGTGACATGCATGGCTGTGTATGTCGTTAAGTCCTCGTTATTTTGTTTCTTATAAATCTCTTATTAAAAAAATAATTGTATGTGTGCGGGCGCATGTGTGTAAGTCTGGGATCTGAACCCTCCCTTTGGCTTAAACATCCCCTTTGCGTCATCTACACACCCACAGACATTTCCTCTCTGACGCATATTTGTTCACACACGCACACACACACACACACACACACACACATGGTTCACTCTTTAAAGTACCGAAGGAGTCACTGGGTTTCAGATGAATATTTGAGATGCCAAGAAGGGTTTGGTGCAATAAAGGTTTATAGAGTATTACTTATTTTACTGAAGGTGCCAAGGGTGCCATATTTTAAGTGTTATATTTCCGATGAGGCATTTAGTTTAAATCCAGTAGTCGTGTGAGTGTGACACAAAAGACCTTGAATCAGTAATTGTGAGAAAAGAATGTGATACCCATAACTGTGAACGATGCCATCAAAATAATGATGCAAACAAGTATGCATAGACATACACAGTAGTAGAGCAGTGTGCAACACTGAAGCATCTACATTCTACAAGCTATCACACACACGTTATTTTATTCACTCCTCCCCATTGTTCTTGTCCCCAAAGACCTTTTTTATCCTGTATGCAAAAAGCGGAGTCATCAGCAGTACGCAGTCAGAGGTGTGTGCTTACAGGAGTGAGTGTGTGTGTGTGTGTGTGTGTGTGTGTGTGTGTTACATGCATACTGTCTACTTCTAGCATTTATGTGTGTGTGTGGTGGATGGGGGGGGGGGGGGTTATGGCAGAGTATGGATGAATTTTGGGAGCCTGTCTGTGCTCTGCCCATTCTGCCTCTGTTGCCATGGTGACTCCTTCATCTCCAAACCTGAACATGTATTTTGAGAATGTGTTCATACATGTCAGATGTATTTACTGTATAACGACAGGTTTTAACAAACCAGATTAGTTTATGGGGTCTCACGGAGGGAGATGGAGAACAATGCGGATAAAATCCTAAAAAAAGAGGAAATAAACCACGTGGGACAGGCGGCTTTTTCATGCAGGTTGCATTTTGTAAATCACCATGAGGCTAATTGTCTGTTATGGATGTGGGTTTTACAAATGAGGCGGATGTTAAGATGTCTCTTAACTGTGCCGACATGCAAATGTGTGTGTGTGTCTGTGTGTGTTGTTTGTGCGCATGAGCGTTCTGCTATGGACGACTGTTAGCTGAAAGACAGGCAGTGAAGGGGGATTAGATAAATCAACAGCTCCAGCTGCAGCAGAGCTTAGGTAATAAGGCTCTGGCACAAACAGGCTAAATATAGAGACAACTGACTGACTGCCTGCCTGCCCACTAACTGCTACCTTTTAACACACACACAAATGCATGCACACACACACACACACACACACACACACACACACACACACACACACACACATGACACACACACACAAAAAAGCAGACAGAAGATGCTATCCTTCTCTGGCCCCTTGCTTATACTTAATAGGCAATTTGTTCATTTTTAAAACAGGGGTCATCTAAACGCAACTGGCAAATTTCTATATATATAATATATAATAAATATTTTTACATCGAAGCAGGAATGTAGCACAGCATGAAAGCAGTGATCTCTTTATGTAAATGTGGAAGTGCAATACAAATATTTTTTTCACAAACTTGATCGTTCACCCCCCCCCCCCCCCCCCACCTGCTATCAAGTTTGGAGTGTATAATAATAGGTCAAAGACTGAAACTGTAAAAAGGGTGGGACTCCAAAGTTGCCGTTGCGATCCCTTCTGCTACTTCAGCACCACGGACAGCGCAGTGGACTCATCTGTACTCAGCAAAGTTAGGCTGCTCATATTTCAGGGCCACGGTCGGGGCTTTAGATTCTAAACCTCAGATAAAGGATCAACGAGTCAGGCAGACTAGATTCATATATTCAACGAAACAACCCCTCCTCCCCTACGCTCTCGCTGCTACTATGGGATGGTCATGGGGGGAAGGGAGGTTAACGAGGAGCCTTTCAATCCATACACACAGTCGTTATATAGTGTCACCAGCATGTCTAGTCCCACCCTGTGCGACTTACAGATGAATACACAAACCAATGACCTCCTTCTGTATTATCTCGATGTGGTTGCAGCTCCTCACATGTCCTTCTCTTTTTGGGGCCCCCTGCCCTTGGGCCCTGGTGTTGGGGTTCATGTTTCAGGCTCTAAGGGTCCCTCTTGTTCAGCTGTGACCTTCTCTGGCGCGATGCATCATCTCTTTAAGGCCGGGCAGGCTAGGTCAATTCTGCCGCCACGTGGCACGTAGAGAGGAGATTTGCCATACGGCTGTCTAGAGGGTAAATCACAGACATGAGGAAGAGAGGAGGGGGCAGTCGGGCATTTTGTGCTGTCTCCCCTGACATGCAAATAAATGGTCGCACACACATCAACGGACGCAGGCACACACACACAGCCATTGGGGACTGCCTGGCCCGACAGGGCCGTCCATCACGACCTTAACAGAGCTTATGTCTTTGAACAGGCTTTTAGAGCCTTGTAGTGATTGGCAGCTCTGTCCTCCCTGGACCCCTTACATGGGTTCAAAGATACTTGTTTCCTCCCTTAGTGCTCTCCATAAATCACTCTGTGATGAGAGAAGTATACGTCTGTGGCCTTGTTTTAATGTCGGAGTACTGCATCACAGCTTGAAGAGAAAAACATGTATGTCTCTCTCTTTGTCCTCCAAGGTCCTCCAAGGCTCACCCTGGACCAGTTGTGCACATAAGTGACAACCCCATGGATGAGGGGAAGGTAAGCAACAACACGTCCACACGCACATGCAAATACAAATAATGTATGTCATCCTCTCTCCCATAGCAGTCATACATATTATTTATATATATATATATACATATATATATTATATGTTTAAATATATATATATATATATATATATATATATATATATATATATATATATATATATATATATATATATTCCACATTAACTGACTGTGTTTATATGATCACATACAAGGGGCTTTGCAGCCTCAATTTCCCCCTGCACATGTCAATACGGCCCATTATGTTCAGTTGATCTGCTCTGACACATATTCTATATTCTATAAATAAGTCGAGACAACAACTCACACTTTATGTTCTAAATAAACTTTTAGCATCATGTCTTGTGACCCAGGGTGGGCAGGTTTCTCCGTGAACCACCACAGCCTGCCTACACCTGGCGTCCTTTCATGCTGCGCGATAATGTCAAATGTATGACTTCATCTTCCGCCCTTCATGAGCTCTATTCTATCTACTCTCAGTCATCTCTTCTAACTATCTCACCGACTGCCTGTCGCTCTTCCTCTCCAGCTTATAATTGGATATGAGGCTGGGATCGTGGTCCTATGGGATCTGAAATCAAAGAAGGCCGACTCTCGCTACACTTACGATGAGGTAGGCACATCTTCCCTATTTTCTTTCTTTTGTGACAGTTTGAAGTCATTGCTTCCACTTCTGTGCAGTTTAATGAAGATGAAGCTGAATGTTTTCTTGCCAGAGGAGAGTTTTAAATCCAACACTAACTGGATGTGTGCTATCAAACTACAAACATAATCAAAATACTTTCTAGTTAACTAAAAGTAGTTAATCAGAGGTGCTTTTAGACAGATTTAGCATGTCTTTATGCTATGCTAAGTAAGTAAAAACTTACTTCAAGCTGAGTTGCTTCGTTAGAAAGTATTGAATCTCTAAAATATGACTAACAAACATCGTCTGTTTGGTTAGTGCTGCAGTCACAACTAAATACAACATATTTGTTCTCATTTACAAAGAACAACTGAATGCAAAATGCATCATTTAACAACATCTTGATTCATAGTGTCTCCGGAGTGATGTTGCAAGGCTGCACAGTGGTTGAGCGTGCATATTGTAGTTGTAAAAAGGGAAACATTTTGTAAAAGGTAAAGCCATTTTAAAAAGTCATTTTCAAGCTCTGACTCATGCGGCTTCATTGGCTTTCCCAGAGGCAATAATGTGCGTCTATAAATAAAAGACAATAAAAAAAGAGACAGGGTGTCACAGCTGCTCAGATGTCTCCGGACCTGGCATGTGTCAAACCAAGACCATCGTCTGTCATCCGTGACCAGATTAGTGTTAATACAAAATATGATCTCTGCTAACATAGTCGCTGTATTTGGATTGTTTTTATGTGATATAATTGATGTAATAAAATCTTGTTTATGCCGGTTATAAAAAAACTTTTCATTTCCATTTACTCCAAAAGGCTTCTATAAATGAATATGATAAACTTGTCATTTAGGTTTTAAGGAGCTACATTAGAGATTTACAGCATTAATAAAGCAGCAAACAACTATTTGCTATGTAAATAACTGCAAGCCGTTGCAATATAAATGCTCCTAATCTCACGTCTTTTTTTTTCTCACATTTTGCACGCATATGCACAAATGCAAATCGTCCTACAGTGGTGACCGCAGCCCTTAGACACGGAGCCAGACCGCCTGTTAAAGATGATACGGTTATTGTAACACTCATGCCGGTGCTCACCTCATTGGCCGCGCTGCCGTGAGACGCCGAGATAAGATGACGGTAGATTGTGTACGTTCGGTCTGTGCAGTTCACTCTCGCCCTCTCTCTCTCTCTCTCTCTCTCTCTCTCTCTCTCTCTCTCTCTCTCTCTCTCTCTCTGCCCTTCCTCCTTATCTCAGATAAGCTAATATCCTCCTGATGTTCCTTGGGCATTACATTCCCTCATATTGAATTTCTCAAGGGAGCTCATCTCTTCTCTCCAAAGCCCTACAGTAACACCTCCCCAGAGACCTGGGGTTGAGGGGGAGGGGCCTGCTCCTCCTTTTGCTCACTATTACACCGACGAGGAGAGCAGCCCGAAACACACAACCCTTCTTTCCTCTCTTTTGGAATGGCTCGGAGGTTTTCCTCTAGCTAATTCATTCAAATGGTTATTAGATTCAAATATATTTAAAGATTAATTTGCCTCCCGATCTTCGCCTGAAGCCAACCTTGTGTTCTCCTGTGCGCCAGTGAAATGTGTTTCTGATGGTCGGGCGGTGACGTTTCTCTTATTATCGCTGCAGACGGGGCTGTAGAGGGACGAGTGAACACTGTGGAGGAGGAACACACCGGGGCTTTGTGAGGGAGAGGGTGGGTGGTGTGGTCAAGAAATATACGATCTTGATATCAGTGTGTTATGATATTCACTTGGACCCAGCTCGAGAGAGAGAGAGAGAGAGAGAGAGAGAGAGAGAGAGAGAGAGAGAGAGAGAGAGAGAGAGAGAGAGAGAGAGAGAGAGAGAGAGAGAGAGAGAGAGAGAGAGAGAGAGAGAGAGAGAGAGAGAGAGAGAGAGATGCCTGTCAAGCAGTCTAGAACATAAATATAATGTGAAACAAGACATTATTTTCACATTTCTGATTACTTTTTGAACTACACAGAACACTGCGGAAAGATGCCGCATTGACGGATTTTGTGTAAATGCAGCCGAATCACATCTTCATCCTGCCTTCTGGGCTGTGTGTGTGTGTGTGTGTGTGTGTGTGTGTGTGTGTGTGGCTTACCCTTACTGTTGGTCACACAGACCTGCAGCTCTTCATACATCATGACACAGTCAGTGCTGAGGAGAGAGACGGAGACAGCAATGTGATCTGGTTGCGACCGTTTTATAAAGTCCCGACCCCCCTTGTTATTGGCTGGGGGGGTTTCACCCCCACCACCCCATAGGCCGACGCCCAGAAACGTCTCCAACGCAGCACATTAATAGATAAAGTCCAGGTAGTAGCCAGACTCTGCCACACACTTCTTAGTGTTCATTTTAGAGGGAAGACTGTTTCAGTACGAGCCATGCATTTAGTTATGTGAGGGGTTTTGCTGTTTAAAATAGTAATAATTACGGGGTCACTGAAGGCTGAACTAAATGTCCAACATCAAGATGGTTGCTGTGGAAACATGAGTCTAGTTTGTTTTAACTGCTGAGCCCATTCCTGCCATCACACATATATTCAACATTAAAAGCCATTCATGTTAAGTGCAGTTAGTACAATTGGAATTAGTTTCCGTCATAAATGTCTGAAAATTCCATTCTTTACTTCATCTGCTAATAATACCGTACGATAAAATACGTTTTTACATTTATTAAATCCATTGCTAATTGAATTCTTCCTGCTGTGCACTCTTTTTCCTGCTGTGCACTCTTTTCCCCGCTGTGTGCTTTATTAAAATACGATTTACCTCGTAGCTTGCCCCCAACGATCAAAGGTGTCAACTGAAATGAACAAGGGGTCTTTTCCTCTTCTCCTTTTTCAACAGTGGCGTACGCCAGTGGACGAGTAGTGATGGATTCAGGCTTTGGAATGATTATATCTTAATGAATATTCTAGTTTTGATGGAAATGCGCGTGTTCAAACAAGTGAAAGGCAGTCTATGTTCTCCCATTTCAAAGGAGACAGATGCATGTTTTCTGTGAGTGATGTCATCTCAGAATTTCTTGGCAAATCTTAAACGATTCTTTCGCTCACGCAACGTCAGCATGAGAGGTGCGCACGATGGAGATAATGAAATGGTTTTGACTGGAATGACGGCAGCTGTCGAGCTTAAACCTGGCCCCCAGACAGCAACACCGTATACAGACAGCCAACAGAGGCTGAGCGGGCGTACCTTCCACTCTGTGTCTATCCGTGCGTCGTCTATTATCAGCTGTGGATGGGCAACATGGGTTTCCAGTGAGTGCTACCCACAGAGCATCCGTCACTCTGACCCTGCTCCGCTCGGCCCCGTCTGACTCAACACCTCGGTCAGACTCCGGGCCTGATGAATGGATGATATCACAGACATGTTGTGATTTGTTCCCTCCTTCCTTTGATGTATGTTTCCTGGTGGCTGTCTGTCACTCAAAGAGTGCGTGGATGATTCTTCTCTTTCTGTGTCCTTCAAAAGAGACATTATTCAAACTCACTAATTCACTCTACAGTCTGCTTATAAAACAACCTCCCTCCTCTTTTTCTTCTATTACAACTTAATGTTGTGTTTAATTTGCTACATTTCCTTCTGTCAGGTTTACTATATTTATCTTATTGTTTTGTATTTCTCTTTTTCTTTATATATAATTTTGACCATTCTCTTTTACCTTGCCAAATTGTGTTATTCTGACTCTTTTTTCTCTTTGTCAAATCATGGAAAGGAACCAGTAGTTTTTGCCCAAAAGCCAAGACAGCAGAGATGTTTGGTGACCTGTAGTCTGACTGACATAACCAGACACAGTTTGTGCGCACATGCAACCCACAACATGTTGTGTTTGAATACAAAATACAAAATAAATGGGTGAAACATTTTCCTCAGAGCAAGACACACTTGTTGAAGGCCAACAATTACATGGTAAAAAATGAAACTCTTCCTACAAGCACTCTCAATTATGTCTTAATTTCCAAGCAATACAAATAATTTAACAACTTTGGCTGTGCTGGAATGTGTCTTATT
Organism: Liparis tanakae; assembly: GCA_036178185.1. Classification (NCBI taxonomy): domain Eukaryota; kingdom Metazoa; phylum Chordata; class Actinopteri; order Perciformes; family Liparidae; genus Liparis; species Liparis tanakae. Next base: position 8,911,694 of record CM070101.1, on the reverse strand, counting down.
AACATATTTGAACACCACGTTCATATTGTAAATAGCCTTGACTGCTGGATGGAGCTTCAGTCAGATTTAAAACAAGTTGTTGGAAAAAAAAAATGAGTGGCACTTTTTAAAATATAGCTTGAAATGGGTGAGGTTGTCCTTGGATAGGAAAATGCACAGGAGATAAAGAGACGTTTCTGAGGTATTCTCTTTGATGGACAGCCTAAGTGACTCTATTTGATATGTCTGCATGCACCAAAGCCCCCCCGCTCGGTTGGCTGAGAGAATAAAAGCAAATGCTCCAATTCTTTCGCATACGCTTAGTGACATAAATCTGGCTTTATTAAGGAGTATTTGATTCTCCCCTAAGACCTGTTGAGGATTCAGACGGATACCGTTTCACTGCTGATTGCTCATTTGGCAAGTCTAGCGCGATGTCCATTAGATGGAGAATATCGTTCTTTATATGATGGTCAGTCTCTGTGGGGCTTTATGTCAGGATGTTATTTTTCATTATGCTAATTTTATCCCCTTGGTAAGAAAAAGATGAAGACATTTGTTTTCCTAATAGTTAAAGTTGGGGAAGGGGCTTTTGTTGTCCAACAGTAGAGACATGTCACTCAGTCGGTCCAATGCTTTGATCCAGATTGAAATATCTCAACCATTATTACCTGGATTGGATGGATTAAGGATGAGGATGAGGTTGAATCTTTGAGCCTTTTACTACTTATTCTTTCCCCTGTGGGCCGCTAGCACCACCGTATGTAGAACAACTCCATATCTCGGCCTCGAGCAGAATGCTAACAACAACATGCTAACAACAACATGCTAATGCTCAAAAACAATATTCACAAACCTGTGTGAGGTATGTATAATACTGACTATGTTCATATCAAGAGTGCTTTGTTATAAACCCAAGGGTGTGTGTGTGTGTGTGTGTGTGTGTGTGTGTGTGTGTGTGTGTGTGTGTGAACAACTGAATTATCTCATACTCCAAGGACAAGTCTGTGAAAACTGACCTAATTTAATAAATCATAAATGATTTTTGATTGGCATTGTTTGATATGATGAGTACCGTGTGTTCTGATTAACCTACTCATTTACCAATTAGAACCAGTACAATGTTCCCTGTTGGGACTGTCACAGCAATCAATGACGGATAGATTTTCAGAACGTATCCTTTCAAAGCTTCCCTGAATTCTTTTCATGCTACTGTGATTCAGTTGTAGCAATTAAAGATTATCTGCACTTCATATCCTGTATCTGGCTTACAGTCAACATAAAGAAACATCTACCCCTAACAGGAACTGAATCTGAAACTAATCAATAAAGAAACCTTGAACAAGACCTATCAATCATTCCCTAATGTTCACACCGGTGAATCACTTCTGGCATTAAATCGTCGTCAAACCCCCCCCCCCCCTATCACTCTGCCTCGTGCCAACCAAAACTCACAAGCATTGATGAGACACCTGAGCCATTGCTCATTATGGCTCCGGTTATTGCCAAGAAAACAATCGTCATGAAAAGGGAATTTAGAAAACTCCCGGACTAAAGAATGCTGTTTGAAAAAGAACATGTTTGATTCTTGCATCTTTGTGGGAGTGAGAGGGGATGAGTCATCGACTGTGTAATGAGATAATGAGAGTGTTCTCGGCAGCATGATGTCACATCTCTGTATCCTCGAGCTCACGGTGACCTGGAGTCTTTTGGAGAGAACCAGGATAATGAGACCTTTGAAAATCCTCACGGCGGTGAATCCAGAAACACCCACCGCAGGAAGTTCTTTATCGGTTTCATCTTTGTGAGTCCGTAGTCTGACCAAGCCAGACTGGTGGTTTACATACTTTACCAGCAAGCAATAAACAGGGTTCATTACCCCTCACAACATATAGATATGATACAATTTACTCTGGGACGGGTACAATTAGAATTGTTGTGTTGATCAACATCACCGGTGTCACATGAGCAGGACACCGTGTCATTTAGCTTTTTTGGGGGGGAAAAACACATTAAATGAGCCCACCTTTAATAACACACCAGAGGAAAAATGTATAAACACCTAAACAAAGCGGTTCAATTGGAAGAGATTTACTGAAGCTGTCGGGTGAGTGCTGGAGATATGAGGGCAATCAAAACTAAGTTCACACATAAACAATAAGAGGAGCATAAAGATGGAAACAATGTACATAAGTACAACCAATACTTTTTTCTTTCTTAGACTATACCTAATTGTAACCCTTTTTCAGAGAATATGTCCAATTACTGTATTTCCCCTGCCATGCTGCAGGTGTTCTGGGTACAACATGCCCCCCCCCGGCAGAAATCCATGTGACAAGCCTCATAAAAGTGCTTTGGAAGCCGTCGTTGAGCTTCACACAGATTTGGTGCACGTCATCATATTTACTCGACGTCAAGACGTTCACTGGGTTAAATAATGAGCGATGAAAAGAGCATCAACAAGCATGGCAGCCCTTTACTGCGGCATACACACTTCAGGCATGATGCGTTTGTGTTTTCAATTATTGCTTGTCAGTAGATAAATCATTGTGATCCGGGATTAAAGCCACACCGACACTAGTTCGATAACGGGGAGAACAATCAGGAAATGTTGCTCACTCTTCCCTTTCACCCTGAAGGAAAGAGCGGGCAACATTTCCCAAATTCTTTCCTGTCTTTCCGTATTCTTCTCTCGATGTTTGTGCTTGTCTCTGTATACATTTTCCCATTTTTAAAACGGTAAAACAAAAGTTCTTTTAATACTGTAGGTATTCAAATTGTGATCACTTTCATTTTCAAGATTAAACTTGCGATTGTTTTTTAACTTCCTTACTTTTTAAAAACACATTACTGACTAAATGTTTTGTTTTTAATGATCTCCACTAAATAACTATGGCTCTAAATTACAACAGTTTAACCTGAATGCACCAGATATATATATATATATATATATATATATATATATATATATATATATATATATATATTTAAATTAGGGTAGATTATGAATGTTGTGGACCATTTGTTTCTAACATGGTAATAAAACCTTGCTTCTAGCATTCCTGAACGAAATGACCGTTCCATGTACCGGTATGTGTTTTCTCCACACTCGGCAATGGGTCACATAAACAGGTTTTAATCCTTCTAATACATGCATTTATGCCACAGGAAATACTCTGAAGTATTGTAACACGTGTGAGGTGTAGTGTCAGCAGGGTTCGTATGGTCATGGAAAACCTGGGAAAGTCATGGAATTTTAAAATGGTCATTTCCAGGCCTGGAAAAGTCATGGAAAAAACTTAAATCATAAAAGTTTAGAAAAAGTCATGGAAATGTACGGCAAGTTTGAAATAATTAATATGTTTTTTAAAGAAAGACGCTTAAAATATAAGCCGGCGTACGCTCTCGATACGCCACATTTTCTAAATTGTTCATGTTTATACCGAGATTTCAGTTTTGTCATGGAAATTTGGTTTAAAGTCATGGAAGAGTCATGGAAAAGTCCTGGAAAAGTCCTGGAAATCCATTGGTCAACATGTGGAAGAACCCTGTGTCATGTAATGAAGTCTTTTATCTCACCTACCCCACCTGTTCAAGAGTCTGTAATCCAGAGTCAAGGACGTTTAACCCCCTCACATTGGTGTGTACCGTATGGCTAACACACTTGTAGCTAAACGTAGAAGGAGGCACATGATGCTTCATCTTGCTGAACCACTGACCCCCCCCCCCCCCCCCCCCCCCCAACCTCTCCACCTCTCCATCCTTCTTGCATGTTGTTTCCTAGGCGATCCACTCAGTTGCCTGGCATCACGAGGGAAAGCAGTTCATTTGCAGTCACTCAGATGGAACTCTGACCATATGGAACATCAGAGGCCAGGGCAAGCCCATACAGACAATCACCCCACACGGTAAGGCAGGGCAAACACACACACACATATACACACACACACACATATACACACACACACACACACACACACACACATATATACACACACACACACACACACAGACACACACACAATCATAGTAGACTATTGAGGGAGTGACTTTAACGTGAGAGATTCATGTCTTAACCGACAACAACTCGGGAGGACCTCACATTTTAAAACTTTTGGTTGTGAAGATAAAACATATTATTAGGAGCTTATCTTAATTTCAATTAATTTCTAACAATTTATGTGTCAATTAGTATTTTAAAAAATGCTGATAAATCGTTTGAATAAACCCCAAGATGGGGTTCATCTGCTCGACTTGCTAGAACCCGAAAGTGTTTAACCTCACCAACAGTATTAATTGTCATTTATTTACTGCCCTTTTATTTGTGTTTTTTTACTCTCTTTTATATATACATATATATATATTTATTATTATTATTATTTTTTTTATTTTTTTTATTTATTTAAAGAATTTGTCCTTTTTGATTTGTTTCCAGCATTTTGTGTATTTCTCATCCATTATGAAGCACTTAGTTCCTGTTTGACAATACATGATGCATGAGCCTTCAGCTGTTCATCATATAAGTCACTCGATACCACCCGAAAGATTTCCCCCCATCTTTTGTTTTTACTCCCCCATCTTTTCCCTATTTCAATCACAGGATTATTGTCAGTTCAATTATGTCCTGCCTTTTGTTTGCTTTACTTTGTGTCTGCACATCCACACATTAGTGCCGGTGCTCTGTTTATTTCCTGCAGAACAGCAAGTCTGCTCTTTTGAAGATGCATTTTAATCCCTCCTCCTCCGTCTCCCCACACACCCACTCATCCCACAGAGCACTCTGACAAGTCACTCAGATGAAGGGACTGGAAGAACTAGACAGTGTGTGAGTGCAACAAATGGACAGAGAGAGAGTGCGAGAGTCAGAAAGAGGAACAAAGAAGGGAACAAAATTAAAGGAAATAACTTCGAACCAGTTTCCCAAGCTGGTCTTGTGTGTAAGGGATTGCAGAAAGGATTTACCCACACAGGCTTTTTAATTAGCTGTTCCTCCCACTGCTGCATACATAATTACTTTGCTATTTAATGTGCATTACGCACATGCATTTGACAGATTAAAGTAAGATGTATGTGTTGTCCTTTAATTTATCTTTTAGATATCTGTTATTTAGATGTAGTTATTAAAAGCAGTTATTTAGTATACATACCTGCCTTGTATAAACCTGCTAACCAGCTCACTTTGGCTTAATAGAAGTAGTGAAGATATGTACAGCCACTGATGCATGTGCATTCTGATACGCATCGGGAGGCACACCTGTGAGGGATGTGCAAAATAGATCCATGACGTCCACAACTTTGTCTGTCCCTTCCCCTGCATGTGTCTTTATTCTTTCTGATGAATAGCCCCATTGTTATTTGTTTGGCTTCTGATCAGAGCTGCAATTTAAGTGCAGCTCTGATCAGATACTAGGGGGGAAAAAATGACACGAGGAACAAGAAAAGAGTAGGTGAAGAGAGATGAACTGACAAACTAAAGTAACTTCTGTTTGTTCTATTTTTAGGAAAACAGCCCAAGGACGGGAAGAAGCCAGAACCTTGTAAACCCATTCTCAAAGTGGAGTACAAAACCACTAGACTTGGGTAAGGTTTCTCTCTCACACTAGACACACTAAAGGCAAATGACACATCAACGTTGACAGGAGGTTACCGCCTGTTGCCAAGGCAATGAGAGTGACAGATGCAGTGCATGTTCTTCAGACTAGCAGATACCCAGAATCGATACAGAGACCTCTGCAATCGCTTGACAATTAAAAAGATTGAAGAAAACACCACCTCTCTTTGAGTCATGGCATCATGTATCAGGGTTGTTTCTCACATACTTTGTAAAGTTAATATCGTTGAATTTCACCTGTCAGTCAGCTGTTAACATAGTCCTTACACCATATTTACAGTGTACAACTACAATGGACAATGCACAACTTTAATGGCCATCGGCAGACCAATCAACATCTGTGTTTTCCGTGGTTGTAGTGTAAATCATATTTGTAGAAATCCAGCTAACTGTTCATACCTGTGCTTGTGTGTGTGTGTGTGTGTGTGTGTGTGTGTGTGTGTGTGTGTGTGTGTGTGTGTGTGTGTGTGTGTGTGTGTGTGTGTGTGTGTGTGTGTGTGTGTGTGTGTGTGTGTGTGTGTGTGTGTGTGTGTGTGTGTGTGTGTGTGTGTGTGTGTGTGTGTGTGTGTGTGTGTGTGTGTGTGTGTGTGTGTGTTGCAGGGAGCCCTTCATGATCCTGTCCGGCGGTCTGTCCTACGACACGGTAGGACGGCGTCCCTGTCTGACTGTAATGCACGGAAAGAGTACCGCTGTGCTGGAGATGGACTATCCAATAGTAGACTTCCTCACACTGTGTGAGACACCATACGCTAACGGTACGTTGGTCTTCATTGAGCTATAAGCATGTCTGTGCTTTGTGTCACACACACACTCATTTACATTTTTTGCTTTTTAATTATGTGGAATTATTCTGTGTTGGTGTGTTTCTCTGTGAAATAAGAAATTTCCCAAGGGGAAGAATTATATTCCACTTTCATTATCTGGCATACATTTTCATTAAATTTATTTGTACACAATATACATCTGAATTATATTATGATCTTATTTCCTGCATAGTTGAGTCTCAACAGCTAAAAAAAGCCAAAGTGGAGCTGAATGGTATGGGATCCTTAATGTATATGTTCCAGTCTGTAAACTATCTGGCACATGTACCGCTCCAGGCAAGATTAACGGGTTATGTAATAATGGTGACGTCTCTCTGGCAACCTGATGTCCCCACCCGCTGATTTTATTTAGTAATGGACATCACTGGGTCTTTGAATTACACAATACATGTCTGAGTGACAGTCTGTGTGTTGGCACGCTTCAACCAGCGTCTGTGTGGAGAGGAGGTTTGATAATCCTCAAAGATGTGGCTGCAGATGATGGAGCGACACCACGATGTGTCGGAAGGAGAAAGCATATGACAGACAGCCGTAACGCGGACAAAGATTCAGACGTGAAGTACAGCGCATAAAAAGAAATGCAAAGCATCAGTGCGTCATTCTCAGAAAACTAGATTGGATTTTAAGATTTAAGATTCATTATTCACTTTGAATATAATCAGATTTTTTTGTAGCTTTCACCCACATCTCGTAGCCCTCCTCGAGAGAGTGTGTCGTCGTCTCCCCCCCCCCCCCCTCCCAGTGCTTAGAAAGGCAAATAGACTTGAAAGAGATACACACTCATAATTTATTTTATTTTTTTCTTTGCCGATAGCCTTGTTTTATAATCGTCTTTTTGGAAATCCGCAGTAATCACGGTTGTCCATCTCAGCTCCCAAATGACGGACGGACAAAGAGAAACTGTGCAGTGATCTAAAGTTACATGAGATAATAATAATAACTTTATTTATATAGCACTTTTAAAAACAAAGTTTACAAAGTGCTCTACAGATAAACAAAGCATAGACACAAGATGTCACAAGAGAATGTGCATCCCTCCTCTGTGTACTCTGACGACCAGCTGCTCTCACTCGTGGTTATGCTACATATCTGAATGGTCTCTGTATGGATCGTGAAGTCGCTTCCAAAGAAAACATCTAAAGAAAGAGGAAATGGAGGCCTGAGCTCTTTAAAGCAGTGAAGTCAGTCTAAGCTTTAGGACAGGGGACAATTTAAGGTCAGAATGGTTGTTTTTACTCTTACCATAAATGTGTGTCAGGGTGCCCTGCAGCAGAGCATTTAACCCCTGCTACTCCAGTTGAGGTATTTGGAGGCCAACCATATGAGGCAAAAAGATCAGCTCTGGTGTGATCAGTGGGAACTTATGAAAGAGAGAATTCCCATGCATCCTTTTAGTAATTATTAATTAACATGTTCTTTCTTCATACTGCATTCACACTTTTTCTTTTGGAGCTTAATTCATTATTTATTCATTATGTCATTGCTGGATACACATGTCCCCTTTATAAGTATTTATTACTTTTCTCAGGTGTTTCTTTGCGTCAACATATATGTATATATATGTGTATATATATATATATATGTTTATGCATACATATATGTGTGTGTATGTGTATATATATATATATATATATATTTGTATATATATATATGTATATGTATATATGTGTGTGGATAAAACCAGTGCGATACTTTTGAATGGAACATTTTACTCCGAAATCAGAGCGATTATATTTAACCAGAGCACTATCCCCTACAGACATAAATGAATTTGAAGCGTTACGTGTTCCCAGCCTCACATCTTCAGGACACAGATATGATAATAACATTTGCCACAGAAAGTCCCCGTGGTTTGCAGATCTCAGGGGAGTTCTCTCTCAAGGAATTCCAACAGTGTTGAACATGTGGTTTGGTGAATAACCTCGCTGTTGCTCTGCACAGATTTTCAGGAACCGTACGCTGTGGTGGTCCTTCTGGAAAAGGATTTAGTGGTGATCGACCTTGCACAAAATGGGTGAGTCTGACTATTAAATACCTCTTCATCATCTTTTGTTTCATAAATTTGGGCTGAAAGGTCATAGTTGGCCTATTAGTGCTCGTTATCTTTATTATATAGGTAATATTCCCTCCGTGTGATATAACTTACTTTCATCAGTCGTGTTCTTTAGCATACATGCAGGACTGAATGAGATTAATGCAGTGATGCTTGGCAGACAGACTCACCTTTTTAAAAGTGACTTTGTCTGCGCCCTCTTGCTCACAGTTACCCCATATTCGAGAACCCCTATCCTCTGACTATCCACGAGTCTCCTGTGACCTGCTGCGAGTACTTTGCCGACTGCCCTGGGGACCTCATACCTGCACTTTACTCCGTCGGCTCTCGGCAGAAACGACAGGGCTACAGCAAAAAGGTACTATTATATAAAAGAAGTGTTTCTGCTGTGTCACTACATATTGTTATCGGTGTTGTGTTATTGGGGTCATCTAAAAGGACAATATTTTACCTCTTTAGTGGTAAATATCAGGATTTGGATACGGACCCCTGAGAATTAAAGGTCAAGGACCTCTTTCCACATTCACACGTTTGCACAGGAAGGGAAGAGGAAAATGGGAAATAATGTGTGGAAGAGATATTAGTTTATTTTTTGTAGATTGGAAGTGTTTTTAGGTAAGTTTTAGAGAAAGGATGGAAACTATTCTTTATGGATCGGGCCTTAAAAGTTTCTTGGATTGAAGAAAGTTTCCTGATAAGATGCATCATTTTCACTAATTATAGGTGCGGTTGGAATTTCTTTCCAAGAAAAGCATCATCTAATGTGATATTATGCACAAACTAAAATACTCTCTTAGTTTCACTGGCAAATACATCCTTTTAATTATAGAAAACGTATCAACAGAAGTATATTGCTTATTTGAGCCAGTACTTGAAACTCCCATCAGTCTTGTGCCAGTTTTTAAACTCGTGTGGGTGTTTACTTTTAGTCTATTCCTATAATTCGTGCAATTACCAATATGCCAAAGATATTTACAGCAAATTATTTCTGTAAAAAAAGCATCTGTCTATCGCTTCCGAAGTGATTATCTGCTGCTTGTCATCACTGTTTGTTACCATTTTCTTTAAAGAAGCAAACTACTACACATCAATACTACTTCCTAAAGAATAAACTTTTCAAACACATCTCCCATCACAGTTTAATGATGTGTATAATAATATATATATATATATATATATATATATATATATATATATATATAAGTATATTAAATGTAAAGTAGTATTAGTATCCCAGGGGGATGGAAATTTCCTTTGTGCCATTCTTAATAGCAATGTCGTAAAAGAGCTAAATTATAAATGTGAATGTTCAACACGAGGCCCTCTAACCGTACTCAAAGAACAACAAGGTTACTGAATGAAGGACACATTAACACATACTAAAAACTGCATGCAGCATGACTTGCTTTTCTATAGGTGGTGTTAAAGTTTATTTTTCAATGTTTGTGTGAAGCTAAACACACAATATATCAGTGCCATATTACCTAACAACCATCCTCTCTTCTCTACACCTCCTTTCTCCCCTCATTCTCTTATCCCTGTATTATCTAAGACGGACCCCCTGCTCTTTTAGCCATTATGTATGCCTATGTTCTTTTCCCTGTCGCCTTGTTCTAGCTTTCTGTTGTAAATGTCAGCGTGGACTGAACCAAACTGGCTGCCTAGCTGCTGCTCTTTTTCTCTTTTTTTTCCTGTTGAGCAAAGACCTGGATGAGCTGCGGGAGGGCATTCTCACATAAAGATCACCATGAGTCATCCTGATGACCTTTTGTATGTGTCAACGTGTTCAAAGCCAAACCCCCCGCCAGCACTCGCACACGCTTTCAGACGGAGACACACACTCATTGACGTGCATAATGTATAATTGCGAGACACACTGAGAGGGTTACACAAAAGACGGCAGCCTTTTTCTCCCATGCACACTCACCCAGGTGCAGTTGCATCATGTCATCTATTTCTAAAATCATTGTGTATTGATATTGACGCGCTGCTTATTGGCATAGCTGTAAGTATATCTGTGGTCTCTCATTCTCTCTAATGCACTGTGTCTGTGTCTGCTGTCAATCCAGGAATGGCCTATTAGTGGTGGAAACTGGGGTCAAGGCACACAGAGCTACCCAGAGATCATCATCACTGGGTAAGACGATACTGATTTCATTAGCGTCGTCGTCTTGCTGCACCTCACTCGTTTGGCCTCTCCTGCACCAGTAGCTCTCCGCAGCAAAGGAACTCGTCTTTGAATATTTATTTAGCAAATATAGATGTATATATTCCAATCATGTGCACTGCGCTCATGTTTATTATCCCACTCTAACCTGTCATCAAGGGGAGAAGGGGCATCTTTAACAGAACACACACACATGGAAGAAGTGACTTTGAGGTATAGCTTTGGTACTAGGAGGCTTTCACTCATCTCCTATCTCTCTCTCTCTCTTTCGCTCTCTCTTTCTCCCTTTCTCTCTTTATCTCCTTCTAAGAGTGCCACAGATAGTAGTAATATAAAATAATAACTCTGTCCAACTACCTTTGTCAATATAGTATTCCTTCTGGTTACTTCCAGGTTAAACAGCCTTTATTTATTATTAGTACGGACCTTGTAATGAGGAGATCTATGGCTGTGTTCAAACGATTAAACAGGGACCAACGTATCTAAGTTCATTGATATTCGATTTGTTTTTATTTACTACCTAGACAACAGATTTCAAACTGATTTATTTCGATCAGCCGAGAGCTCAACGCCCGGAGTCAAGACACCAGGTCACTAATTGATATTCCTCCCTCTCTTGTTCCTCTACTCGTCTCCTTTTGTTTCCTGCATCTCTTGAATTCCAGGCATGCTGATGGGACTCTGAAGTTCTGGGATGCCTCTGCAAGTGAGTTCTCTCAAACACTCAGCTTTGTTTAGGCTTCAAGACATTGTAATTATGCATTGTTAAACTTAAGAGAAGGAAACCACTTAGAATTTGGAAATAAACCAGTAAATAATATAAAAAAACTACTGTTGAAAAGTTTTTTTAATGAACACTTTGATCACAAGCTTTCACACTGTAAATGTAAACAAACACAGTAGTGTTAAGATTAAGTCTAGTGCACATTAATTACTTAAAGTTCAGCACATTGCCTCTTCGTATTTTTCAGGTTGAATACGTGTGATTTCCTCGGATTGCAGCTGATGCTTTTCTCCTCTCTACCTTTGTCCCCTAGTAATGCTCCAGGTGCTTTATAAGCTCAAAACAGCCAAGGTGTTTGACAGAAACCGGTCCAAGGAGGACAAGGGCAGCACCGAGGTGTCGGATGAAGACCCCTTTGCCATTCAGATCATGGCCTGGTGCCCCGAGAGCCGAATGTTGTGCGTGGCCGGGGTGTCGGCCAACGTTATCATCTACCGCTTCAGCAAACTGGAAGTAACTACCGAGGTGGTGCAGGTGCGTATCGCTTTATCAGGTCTAACATTGAACTGAATCCGCTTCATTACAATGACAGAAATTACATCTATTTCCCCTCATCTTCTCCTTTATCGTGAGACTCTTGCCACCACACGACCGTGGACACAAATGAGGGACGTCATGCAACTCTCTTTACACAAATACATTTTCAATTCAATTCAGTTTATTTGTATAGCTCATTTCACAAATTACCAATTTGTCTCGGAGTGCTTTACAGTCTGTACACATAGACATCCCTGCCCCAGAACCTCACATCGGATCAGGAAAAAACTCCCAAATAACCCTTCAGGGGGGAAAAAGGGAAGAAACCTTCAGGAGAGCAACAGAGGAGGATCCCTCTCCAGGATGGACAGATGCAATAGATGTAATGTGTACAGAAGGACAGATTTAGAGTTCAAATACATTCAATACATTTAGCTTGTCTTCGTTATTGTCGTCCCCCTCGGCACTCCCTCTCTGTCCTGTTGTTATTTGCGGAGACATGTCCACAAACACACACATGCGCTCTAATATCTGCCTCGTCAAAGGCAGTACGGTTGCCATGCCAACAGACGGAGCAATGAAGCTGGACTCTCATTATAATCTGCCTTGATGGCGGCGTGAGTGCTTATGGGAGTCAATGTTTAATGATATACTGGAAAGAGAAATGCTGTTTAATCTGTGTGAGCATGCTCACAGCTCCTATATTACAAGTGCGTGCGGGTGGTTCAAGCCGAGTTTCAGCTTTGCGCTGGAGCAGCAGAGTGTTAAATTGGAGACATTTTATGTATATCTAATGTTGGCAACATTTGTCTTGTGAAGGCGTCACTGCTGTGGTGTTGTTGCTCGAGACTTGCTCGAGACAGAGGTCGCTTGTCAATCAAAGTGTGTGGGAGCTGCTGTGATGTGGTCTTCCTCGCAGGTCTGTAAGTTAATTTAAAAAAACGTTTAGCTGGAGCACTAAAATGTGACTAGCACATTTTGTTGTAACCATCCAATTATTTTGTTCAGCCAAGCAAACAGCAAAAGTCTGATACAAATCAGCCACCTTTCCTGTCGGAAGCTGTTCCTCTGAATGCCGGTGAGCGCTGATGCACGTGTCAGAGAAATCTCAGGCCTCTGCTCGAAGAGTGCGACTGTGAGGGGGATGAGGGCTAGATATGTAGCAGCAGAGAGCTGTAATTAGGAGAATAGCCTCCCTTCCAACACGGTCGAACACCCCCGTAACCTCACGGAAATGAAGGTGGAGGAGGACAGAGGCAGGCGGGAGTGAGCATCCGCAGAAGGGCACTCTTCACTCCCACATGTCAGTGGGGCTAATGAGACTGACAGCATGCAAAAGAGAGAGCTTATGGGCAACGTGTGTGTGTGTGTGTGTGTGTGTGTGTGTGTGTGTGTGTGTGTGTGTGTGTGTGTGTGTGTGTGTGTGTGTGTGTGTGTGTGTGTGTGTGTGTGTGTGTGTGTGTGTGTGTGACTTTGAAGGAATGGAATATTTAAATTTAGAGGACCTCTCTGACTCTCAATCTGCCTACACACAAGCACAGGCACCTGTGTCGAGCATATCTCTATATTCCTCTTATTATTATGAAGTGAATCTATATGGTTGTCACTCACGGTGAAATTTGGTTACCCATCCTCAGATGAAGTCATGGGGCAGAGTTGTTTACAAGAGTTGTTGTACCTTCATTAGGCTTTTGATGATGTCCCCTTTGAATAAATCCGCTAATATTTCTTTCTCCTCTCTTCTTCAGCTACTAGAGGTGCGAATGCAGTACGAGCTGAGCGACATCGAGTCTCCAGACGGCGGGGGTGGAGGAGGAGAACAGACATCGGCGCTTCCCACCCCCGGTGCGTCCCCTCAGACGAGCGGCCCACCTTCACACCCCTCCACCAGCAGCAACAACTCTGATGGAGGCAACATGCCCTGCCTCAAGTATGAAGCACACACACACACACACACACCGATTACATCACCTCCCATAAGCACCAGGAGCACTTGCACACATTCTCATATCCAATCATACACACAAGAGTCTTGTTTTTTTTTACGCCTCAAGCACTCTTACACAGACTTAGTCAGCGCCTGAAGCATTCTCAGCATTCGCAGCCCCCCCCCCCCCTTCCTCCTTCATCCCATTCCAGCCTCTCATGCCAGACCCTCAACACACAATGGCTTCAGAACCGCAACTGCACACCTTGTCAGCCTCTTTATGAAACCTCCTTTTAAATGTTTCTTTCTCTTTCCCCTTTTGTTTTCTTGCTCCTTTATGTCCCCCCTCCCCCCCCATCTTCTGCTCTCCAGAGTGCGCAGTACCCCTTTGAAGCAGTCTGCAGGTTACCAGGTAGATTTGGTGGTCCAGTTGGTGTGGGTGAGCGGCGAGCCTCCGCAGCAGATCACCAGTCTGGCCATCAATTCCTCCTACGGCCTGTAAGTATACGAACAGCAGCTCTGGAGTCGGGACTAGAACCAGCTCCCTTCTGTGCTCACTGTTTATCCTCGTGGCGGTATCATCTGGCGTGAAAAACTCAAATGAAAATCTATGAAAAACACTATTTGCTGTTCAAAGTTCACATCTAACGTAACAACCAGGCCTGTCGACCTGACTTACGACTCCCGGAACAATTTCGATATTCCTGCTGTTTTTGAGCTCTAAAGATTCAATTTCAAACGTATAACAACGTTGCTATAACACAATTAGAATTTTCTCTGCCTTTTCGTCTTTCTTCCGCTGACTTTGCCCCCATCCTGCTTCTTCCACTTCCTCCACTGACTCTGTCCCCCCTCCCCCCCTCCCCCTCTCTCTCTCCAGTGTGGTGTTTGGCAACAGTAACGGCCTGGCGGTGGTGGACTACGTCCAGAAGACGGTGGTGCTCAACCTGGGCACGGTGGAGCTCTACGGCTCCAATGACCCCTACCAGAGACAGCCCCGCTCGCCAAGGAAGACACGACAGCCCTCTGGAGGTAAGAAGAAAAGGGATGAAGAGGAGAAGAAAAAAGAAGTCTCAACTTTTCTGACCGCACACAGCAGGAGATGTTTTATTTCTCGCCATTATAGAGCAGCCTCAAGGAATAACGTTTCACTTATTGTAATATACCTGCTGTTTAATGCCCAGATATAACGTTGCACTTATTGTATTACTACCTGCTGTTTAATGCCCAGAAACTAAAGCTATTTATTTTAGGTGGCACAGGCAAAACTGATCTGTTTGTTCCCTACCAGCTCAGACTGTTTAGCTACGCACTAGAAAAGCTGAACAAATTTATTTATTTTGACCCCTCTTGTTTTTTTTAATTCCTGTCATGAAGCTAACATTGTGTCTGAGCTCTACTGACGATGCTCAATGGAAACAGAATCTGCAGATCCTGTTCCTGTCTGACTGTCTGAAGGGGAAATGAGACAGTAGTCCAACAAACAGTTTAGTTATCTTTGGCAAAATAACATGAATACAAGATCAACTGAATCAATGAAGCACATACCCACTACCACACAGCGATAATACACACGCACACACGCACACACACACACACACACACACACGTGACCTAAGAGCACTGGCTATAGTCAGTGAGCAAACCATTCAGTGCTTTATAGATTGTTAGCGGGACTTTGGTGGTGGTTCTTTATTGTACGGGGCCAGTGGATGAAGGGATTTCAGTAACATGTCCACGTTTTTGTTTACGTGTCACGACTCCTGATAGAGCTGGAGTCGTCCTACGAAGGTTTTTGCATAATCCTGCAAATAGAGTGCCACAGTAGTCTAACCTGCTTGAGATCAAATACATACAGGCAGGCCGCAGTTTATGAGAGTCAGTAGAATATTTTGTTGATAAAACGTGATATTGGTATAGTGCCTTTTCAAAATGTATATCAGTATCCAGAATATTAGCAGAGTTTCTGACTTGCTCACTCTGTTATCAGTCTTTCCGTGAACATTATGACGAGTTTCAATAACTCCAAAGGTCCCAACGTCCCTGAACTGATGTGAGAATGAATGAAGTCCGAGAACAACACATTTAAAATGCTGCCATCCTGGCTCAGTTCTCAAGGCCGGAACACAGCAGAGACAAACTCTTTCCCTGTCCATCTTCTCTCTCTTCTCATTCACACACACACACACGCACGCGCGCGCACGCACGCACGCACGCACGCACTCTCACAGCCCATCCCTTTTACACACTGCAGCCTCATGGTACCACTGATAGCTATTAAGATGCTTTCCTTATAGACACACTGCCACCCTGTGTTGGATGGCGGCAGTGCAGCTGCGTAGAGGATGCCGCAGTGTCATGACGACGCACTGCCCATGCTTAAGCCAAAGTTTGATGGATGATTTAGAAAGATGTGGCTGCTGAGAGATGATGTATGGAGGATGTTTTTGATCGTCTATGCACACACATGCACGCACACACAAGTACACATTCACTCGCAAACACTCACTAATGTACATGCACGCGCACACAGAGCATCTGGTGTCACTGACTGGTGGTTGGCACCTGTCAGAGCTTGGCAAGTGTGAACAGTAATCAGGCATCCAGCTGTGTTTCTATGCCAACAGAGACTTTCTGCCTCTCAGGACAATGTCACACACACACACACACACACACACACGCATAAACTCATTAATACACAAACATGCACATGGAGGACTTTGACTTGGAACTGGATGAAGAAATATTAGTAATTAAAGAAACACAACATCTTCATGGTGTTTGAAACATGAGCTGAACCCACTCAGGGCCGGTCAGCAGGTCAGAGCTACCAAGTGTGGAGAACCGTAAACATGGGAACTATCTTTCTGTACTTCAAGTCCGATCTCTGAGAAACAGACAGCAGTCCCAGTTGTTATTGCAGTTTCTCTCTGTGCGTATACAGGGAAAGGGCTTGTGCTGTACTCTCTTAGAATGAACAGCCCTGACATCACGTTGACTGTATGATCTCTGCTGCAGGTCTGTGCGACATTAACGAAGGCTCAGCCACATCAGAGGACCGCTGCAAATCCCCTACTTCAGGTAACATGTCCTTCAACGTCTTATTCAAGAACAATGGGAGAACTATAGCGGAGGCTTTGTGTTATCGAGACGTGAAAGCCAAGCGCTGGATCAGAACAAAACATATATATATATATATATATATATATATATATATATATATATATATATATATATATATATATATATAGGTATTATACCATGTAATTAATTGCAAGAGGAACATTGGAGTATGATTCAAGTTCCTAAAAAGCTTCTATTTTTAATACTATTATATTGAAATGGTTGCGCATCAAACTGGAACTTAACAGAGTCGATTTCATTCCACCACAGTCTTTAGAAATGCTTTTTTTAGTTTATTACCATACGTTTATGGGAGTATTTTCACATTCATGAATGCTCTCTTTTACCACTTTGCAGAGATCAATAGAGAGGAATACATTTGTTTTAATCTCACATTGTTTCCTGGAAAACGGGGTTATAGGCTGTGAAGGTATCCGATCTCTCTGATGCTAATTCAGTGTGACAGCTAAGAATTATACATTCAATGAAACCAAAAAACGACATTCTAGTAGAGAAACCCATTCATTTACATTAATTAGAGAATAAGTACAAAAAAGTAGAAGATCAACTGGAAGGGCCTTGGGAAGTTTCACTTATTTAGTAGCTGCATAATTGGGGGAAATATACTCCACTTAAATGTATTAAAGCAGTCACACAATGCTGTGAATGAACTTTTGAGGAAGTATCTTCTTTTAGTTTCACATTTAAATGTGTCTGGCTGCCCATCCACCCATCTGTTCAGAACATTATTCTATTAAGCAGTTGAATATCAATGAATATGATGAATCACAATCCATTTTCACTTAGTATATCCTGCACCACAGCCACAGAAGACCTTACTCCGTCCTGCAACATGAAGATGCTCGGTCGCTCTTTGCTTGCCTCCTTCTTAATCTACATCATTAGTAGTTCAACTGAAGGTGCTTGAAGAGAGAACAGCCCAGATCCATCTCATTAGGGGTAACTGGGCACTGAAAACAAGAAGCGTTTTAAAAAGGTCAGACAGAAAACAAATCTAAAAGTCTGGAGTCCTGCTGCAGAGATGATGTCTGTCCCAACCCCCCAAGTCTGTGCCAGCCGGCTATGGTCTGATAAAACTGACTGCTCTGCATTATTCATATATATTTTGTGTTTCTGCAGAGAAAATGTGCCCTAACAATATATTTTGGGTTTGCTTCTACCAGTGGAAGAACCATGTTTTATATCTGTTTACATGCAGATTCATCTGTTTCACCTTGACATCAGAACATTACTGTAAGACTCCATTAGTGCCAGGAGAGTGTCGTTTAATACAAGAAAGACCTTGGATTATTTTTTCATTTGCACTTAAAATCTCAGTTTAAGTTTGCCAATGCTAAACCACTTATAGTATTAGGACGGACACTCTTGATTATGCATTCAATGTTTTCAGGATTTACACAAAGCACACTAAAACTAATCAGTCGTCGATTATTACTCTCTAAGAAATAAAGGAGTTAACAAAAAGCATAAAGGGTTCTGGAACTTGTCCTTAAAGGAGTACCTATTTTTGGTTCCACCTAGAACCTGGACCTTTTCAGAGGCTTCTGCCTAAAACCCAAAGGGCTACATCTAGAGGTTCCACCCAGAACCTTCGCTGGCAGTTCTATTCACTACCTTTCCGCCATCTACGGTTTGCTAACAAGAACCCATCTAGGAAATTCTACAAAGATCATTTTTGTACTCCGAGGATGACGTTCCACTACCTCAAAGGCCCAGGGCACCACAACCATCATGGTTCACAATCGGGCTGGGGGGAGGGGCTGGATTGTGGGCGTATTTGAGTCAAACCAGAGTCCTGAACATCAGAGTAAAGAGCGACAGCTTGTGTGTAGTAATAAGCCGAAGGGTGTTTCTAACTGCACATTTACTCTACTTTACTCCCCCCCCCCTTACATCCCCAAAAGTCTTGATGTCAAACAGCAATCTACAGCAATTCTACAATGGAGGTGGTAGAGGAGGTAAGATTGGCCAACGATTTTCATTCGAGGCTGTGTAGGAAAGACAACGTCTAGATGTGTCCCCGCTGTCTCTGTCCTCCGTGTTGTGGTCTCCCCAGTGGGAAGGAATGGAGTAGAGGAGAGGGAACCCAAGTTCAGCTTCCCTCCTGGGTTAGCTTCTGTTCCGCTGCCAATCGGTTCTCACTGTATTAAATTACAAACAACATCTTTTTCTTTTCTTTTTCTTATTAAAACGTCACGGTGCTCATATTTTACATCTGTACTTAAGTACATGGTTTAAAAACCGTACGCCGAGAACTGAAAGCTCATAGAGCAGAGGCCAACTTGGGAGCATGCAGGACTTCAGCTGTCTGTGTACACACACTATAGAGCTTCGTTGACCCGTAGACACATACTGCATGCTACATGTACGTAGCACGAGTGTCATAGTGTAAATGTGCCTGCGTGTGAAATCTGTCCTGACCCCCGACAACAGGTTCCCTGTCTGCATTATGAGTGACGTGATTGGCTCTGTCCATAGTATGACGACAACACGAGCAGAGAGAAACTCATCTGTCCAACTGTGTCTTCTCTTGTGTACCTTCAGTGTGCGTTGATGATTTAGATAAGGACATATCAGTTGTGTTTTGTCTGTGGAAGGCCGGGGTTTGGGATTCCTTCCTCTTTCTGATCCAGGTGACAATGAGTCGGCATCTCAAACGACCGCAACATCGGAGACTGGAGTTTTGGCCACTCCTTCTCAAACCAACGTCATAGATTCTTTGAACTAGCCTGACCTCATTGAATTGGTCTGACCCTGTTAAAGCTCTGCTAAAAGTTTCACAAGACATGTTTTTATATATATTCTAAGCCTGAGAATACACAGCATCTTTTCCCCATCGTTCCTATTGGCTTTGTTGCCCCTGTAAGGGCAGAGACCTGAACCCTTTGTATTTATTTTAGTTTGATGGAGTTTGGTGACCTCATGTAAATCCCATCGCTCCGTTTAACTTCTATTTCGTCACCTGCGTGGATACGCAGGGCCCCAAAATTAAAGTAGGAGTAAGCCATGTGTTCCCTGTAGATATGTGTCCATAACTTCTGGATATGAGCTGGACAACAGCAAGCTTTGAAAACCGGATTATAGTTTTCAGTCATTAAAATGATGTCTCTGGCACTTCATTTTAAATAGAAACAAAAAATGTAATCAAGTTAAACCCATTCCAATTTCAGCTTGAGGATATTAAGGATGTCAGGGGTTTTATTTCTTAATTTGTCATGATGGATTTCTATCACTTTTGGAACTTGCCAGCCAGACATTTCTTAACAGAAGATGAATGTCCCCATATTTTCATATAGTTTCTTCTATTTCTCCTCCTACAGACAGAGAAATAACATCAAAGATCTTCATTCATTGTTGTTTCTATTTATATGTTTACTCTTTTAAAAGATGGAATAATTTATCAACTTTATTTTGCACGAGTAAATCTACCTATGTTTATTAATAAAATAAACACAACTAAATAACATCTTTATAGGTGATCAAAGTGTATCTATCCTACAGTAACTACCAATATACAACTTCAGTAAACATCTTTTCCACTGTCTTCTTCCATCTCCTGTTCAGTATTTCCTGTTTTCTGTTGCCTTCCTGTTCTTGGTGCATGCTCTCCGTGGCATGGAGGTCCTGAATGGTTGTGCAGTTTTGATGTATCTCACTGTATCAGTCCTCTCTTGCAGGGCATTGTGCAACCAGAGGTCTCGTTTTGTCTTTCACAGCATGATTCTGTGATGTACAGGGTTGTCTTCTGCAGTATCTTCTACTGTGTAAAGCATCCTATAGTCAATGCCAGTTATCCAGCTTTGCATGGCACCGTGTGTTAGTGTAGACGTGTCTTTGTAAAGAGGGATGTTCTCTTTTTTCCAGCAAAGATGTCACGGAAATTAAGCTTGCCTACTGAGCTAAAGCCAGACTTGGGTAAGCCTTGACTTGTCTCCAAACAGATTTTATGCAGTATATCTTTCTCACTTCAGCTGGATTCACACATCCAATGTGTCCAGTTGTATCTGGTTATTAGCCTCAAAATTGGCAAGCTATGCGGATATTTTATTTAAGTTTGCATGAAACCAAAATAGCATTTATCTGACCCGAATTTAACTTGATTTGTTTGAATTAAATTCAGTGTAAAACTCCCACTTTTTGAGCTTGGTGGGGGTTCTATTCAAGGTCAGTGGTGCTGAGCTAAACTATGCACACTCCATCTCACTGTAATGCTTTCTGCTACGTTCGCAGCTTCCTCTTTCTCTTCTGTGCTCTTCATGTTTCTCCTTTCTCTGTCTGATTGGTGCCTTGCAAATTGTCCAAATAGCAATACTGTCGCTTCAAAAAAAAAAAATAGAGGTATATACAACATTCTTCTAAATACCAATACCATTGGATGGGACATTGTCAAATTAAAATGTGCAAGTGCCAAGACATTTACCTGTATAGTTGTTCAGGAGTTCCTATGTTATACATGTATAACCAAAGTGCCTGATGGACACTTCTTTCCTACTAATAAAACATCTGATGTGGGATGAAATCTTCCGTTGGTTGGCCCGCGAAAATGTGCAACTGCATATTTGCTCTGGATTTGTGTCTATTGTAGAATATATTATATAAAATGTGTATAATCTAAAGTCACCATCATCAAGGTTTCGGGTGATGCTGCGCTGATAACCAGAGAGACGCATTTAGTCCAGGCTTTTCTATATTCATCCTGAAAAAAGCCCATATTCTTGGTTTTCTCTCCCAATGTCCTGTATCTACATCGTCAGCGTCTTACAGAGTGCTAATCAAAATAGCAATATGTCTTGAGTGTGCTGTAAAATGCTGGTTATGTCCAACGTGTTTTTATTTAACAGGACGCTATGGCAAGATGTCCAGTATCCACATTTGTTGTGATTGTTCTGCTTTGCGAGTGCTTTACCTCTCTCTGTTTTCTCCTTACTGTCCTCCTGTCTGTATGCCCGCCGCGGGGTGCCAACCCATTAGACCACCGGGACAATTCTTTCAGCCGCTCACGCTCCTCCAGCGTCACCAGTATCGACAAGGAAGCGCGGGAGGCCATCAGCTCCTTCCACTTCATTGAGACCTTTGCCCGGAAGGGAGATAGCACTTTGACACCCTGCCTGTACGTGGGCACCACTCTGGGCACGGTGCTCGCTCTAGCGCTCACACTGCCCCCTGCTGGGGAGCAACGGCAACTGCAGCCCGTTATCATTTCACCGACAGGTGGGTAATGGGATATCAGAAGGGAAGCAGTGATGGAAAATCGAATAATGCGTAGCAGTTATGTCGCTATAATAGATGAAAATCAGATTGATGTGTGCAAGCTGTCTCGTGATGCTCGCAACATTTTCTATTATAAGTATCGGAGTGAAAAGGTTTTAAAACAACAAGATAAAGTCTCTGAATTTCAATATCGAATATCAGTAACAAGCCTTTTCTTTCCGATGATCAGGCATGCTGGTGCGTCTGAAGGGCAGCATCATGCGGATGGCTTACCTGGATTCTACAGGTGCCATGCTGCCCCCTCCCTTTGAGCCTTGGTTTGAGCCCAACGTTACAGCAGATGGCGAAGAAAGAGAGAAGGTCCGAAAGCGCCGACCCGTCTCGGTGTCCCCTTCCACCTCCCAGGACCTCAACGAGAGCCAGTATGCTGTGGTGTGTTCGGAGAAACAGGCCAAAGTCATTTCCCTCCCCTCCCAGACCTGCATCTATAAACACAGTATCACAGAGACCTCCTTCATCCTCCGGGCGGATGTGGTGGCGATGAGCCAAGGCGTGTGTCTGGCGTGTTTCTGCGCCAATGGCCACATCATGACCCTCAGGTGAGAAACATGTCTGTCTCCGTCATTCAAAAATAGCTGGTTATTATTTAAATCCATCAATCTAAGTCAGTTTGAATGAATCCTTTTTCTATGAATAGGTTTGAGTCGTTTTGATTCTGGTATGCTCTGTATGGTTTATTACTTTCACAGAGAACAGTATTCACACTAGACAAACAATGCTAGTTTAGTCATGACCAATAGAAGAGTGGGAGGCGGGCACAGGTGTCTGCTGATGAGCTCATCAGGGTCGAGCATGAGGATTGAGATGGAGTTGGATACTGAGCCATGTGTTGGCATTATCTGGGTTATTCTGAGCACACAGATGGGCTATGAATAAGTAGATTAGGCTGCAGATATAGTTTGAGATGTGTATTAACGTCTCGTAACATGAAACTTGTACTGTAGTTCATTTTAATGAGTGTGAAATCAAGCTAACCACAGCTTTCACCTTCGGTTATGTTGTAATATATTTTACAGCTGCCAGCAATCTATTGCTTATAGCATGATGATGGACATATCCTTAAAAGACTATTTCTCCCAGTTCTGGTTTTCTTTTATGTTATTCATTCTTAATTCTCTAGAATCAAACAACTGTTTGTTTCTGTTGAAGTGTTGTTTAACAATAGTATGGGATTAGCAGCTTGTCTTCACGGAAATATGCTGTCACCAGACTATTATGTCCTCAGTAAAACGTTTCTTTGTTGTTTTCAAAGTCAGACACCAACTTCTGTCCTCAGACACACCCACAGCCAACACTCATCCTCTGACCTTTATCCTCTTGTGACCTTAACACTGACATCATCCTTCAACCTCAAATTAACCATCCTCAATGTTACCTTCCAATTTAAACCGACTTGACAAGGCTAGGACACACACACACACACACACACACACACACACACACACACACACACACACACACACCAGGTTAATTTCCACGGGTGTCATGGTGGAATGTTGTCTTAGTCTGTTGCGCATTGTCATTAATCTTCATGTCCCGAGAGGAGAGAGGAGGAGACAGAGCAGCTATCCATATGGTCTGATGAAAGGAGGATGCCCATCTGCCTGCCTGTGCGTGCGTGTGTTTCACAAGTGTGTGTTTGCCGGTTCAAAATGGTGTACAAACATTGCCAGCAATGTTTCATGAGCATTGAAATGGGTGTTGAACCACGTGAGCTATATTTAGATCAACCACAGTATTCTCGTGTTTAGATGCTGACCACGGCTAACATGTCAAAGGCAGCATTGTAATATTCTTCTAATAGATCTACAATCACATGGATCTCTGTGTCCCCCTGTCTAGTGTGCCGGGACTGAGACCGCTCATGGATGTAAACTACCTGCCTTTGACGGACATGAGGATAGCAAGGACGTTCTGCTTCACCAACCTGGGTCAGGCCATGTACCTCTGCTCCCCCACTGAGGCCCAGAGGCTCACTTACAGCCAGGATACCTGTGAAAACCTGCAGGTCAGTGAGCATGCAGTACGCATGTGGATTTAATGAGTCATGGTTCAGGATTTGGCATTTAAATTTTGACCTTTCCATATTATATCTCATGTTTTGGGAGCATGAAAGAACAGCATATTGTACTGCACAGCATTAACATGTATATACACTACTGTTCAAAAGTTTTGCGTCACTTAGAAATGTCTATTTTTCAAAGAAAAGCACTTTTCTTTTTAAGAAGATAACATTCAAATAATGAGAAATACACTCTATATATAGTTAATGTGGTAAATGACTATTCTAAATAGAAACATCTGTTTTTTAATGAAGTCTCTACATAGGTGTATAGAGGTCCATCTCCAGTGTTCTAATGGTACATTGTGTTATCACCTTAGAAGACTAACGGAGGGGTTGAAAACCCTTGAAAACCATTTGTATGTTAGCGCAGCTGAAAACAGTTATGCTGGTGAGAGAAGATATAAAACTGGCCTTCCTTTGAGCCACAATTATGAAGAACAAAATTAATATTTCAAATTAAAATGATTATGTCTAACCTTGTCGATGTCTTGAATATATTTTATATTCATTTTGCAATTCATTTGATAAATAAATGTGAGTTTTAATGGAAAACACCACATTGTCTGTGTGTGTGTGTAGTGTACTGCAGTGGAGAACAACACACTGTAAACATGGACACAGACAGTCAAACTGTGTGTAGCGGGATTACATGTGTGTGTGTGTGTGTGTGTGTGTGTGTGTTGACGTCACAGGAGATGCTGGGGGAACTTTTTACACCAGTGGAGACACCAGAGGCTCCCAACAGAGGGTTCTTCAAAGGCCTCTTTGGGGGAGGAGCACAGTCACTGGACAGAGAGGAGCTATGTATGGCAAACCTACACATGCCCAGATGCACAGTGGTTCAGATCTTGGTCGATTCAAACTCCCCCTCACATGTCTCTCGCTCTTTATTTCCCCTTATCTTCCTTCTCAACTAAGTTGGCGAGATATCATCTGGAAAGGCATCCCGAAGTTTGGCCCAGCACATCCCAGGCCCAGGTGGCATTGAGGGCATGAAGGGTGCAGCTTCTGGTGTCGTTGGAGATCTGGCACGCGCCCGAATAGCACTGGATGAAAGAGGCCAGAAACTGGGCGAGCTCGATGAGAAGACAGCTGCCATGATGGCCAGCGCCGACTACTTTTCCAAACACGCTCACGAGGTAAGCACAACGGGTTTCCAAGTCTGAGATCTGGAGGGAACAGTTGGCCCAATGTGACGTCACAGGAAGGACACTGTGGTCGTTCCTGGTCGCACGAAAATGTGTCTGTGCAGTGCCTCACAGGATTAAAAATAAATATATTTTGAAATCTGAAATTAATGTTTTACTCAGAAGATTTCTTCTAAGGGTAGGAGATATTTATACAAGTTTGTATATTACATTACATTACATGTCATTTAGCAGACGCTTTTATCCAAAGCGACTTACAATAAGTGCATTTCAACCTAGAGTACAAACTAAGAACAACAAGAATACAGAAAGTAACATTTCCTCCACATAGTCAAACTACAAAAGTACCATAATAAGAGCCATTCAAGTGCCACTGAAGTGCAAATCTGTATCTGTATATGTGTTGTTTCATCGGTTTTAACTGTTTACAATAGCTGTGAGTTGAACAATGTGTTGGCCTTAATAAGAGAAGAAGAGCAGAGACTGTTTATCAAATGTGATGAACGTCAGAGTGATCTGTCGTCTCAGATTATTTTAGAAATCTTTCTCACTTCCACTCTTCAGCCACTAGGGAGCAGTACGTGTCTGTTGAAAGGTCAAAGTACGATGGCTACTATGGACTTTTTGCCTTTGAATTAATCATGAGGATCATGGATCGTGTGTACATGAACCGTGTGCTCACTCTAAAATGTCCTCTGTTTTCAGATGATGCTGAAGTGCAAAGACAAAAAATGGTACCAGTTCTGATCAGTGACGGGGGAGGAGCAGAGCTCCATGGACACAACTGTCACCTTCCATTGGCTCATTTGGACTCACCGTGACCCCCGCCCATCCGTCCGTCCATTCATCCATCCCTCCAAGCCTTCTTCACTGGGACACGTGGGATTTTCTTCCCTAGCACAATGTTGAATACTGTTCTTACCTCAGTCTTATGGTGGAACTGAGGGGTAGACTGGGGAGAAGGACAACCTCAGAGGGAGAAAATAAATGGTGTCTTTTATTATGTTTTTGTCTCTTTGTTTATCACTGTTCAACCTTCCTCCGAGGTAGCCGATTGGCCCACGCACCTTGAGATTCTTCATTCTCACATGCCAAAATATCCTTTATTGTTGTCTCCACTCCGAGCCCATCGGGGCCAGTATTCAAACCGAAGAACATAGCTGAAAAAAAAAGACAAATACGTAATGAAGAAACAGACTACAGAAAATTCTCAAAATGTAAAAAGAAGGAAAAAGAATATAAATACATCATTATATATACATAAATCTAATATATGTGCAATGCTGTATCCACTTCAGAGTGACAAGTACAAAAGAAAGGAATAACCCATCGAGGAGACAGGAGGTCGAAGAAAGTGGTGATAGAGAGCCACAGGAAGTGCTGTGACAGTGACGCCTCCTCTATGCAGAGAGTCAGGGGGATTAAAGCAACCTATTTTGATGTACACTGGATATTTCGTCATCTCGCTCAACCTCCAGACTCTCCTCTGTATCTTACAGACTTTCATATCGTTACCAACAGTGTGCGCGTGTGTGTGTCTGTGTGTGTGCGTGTGTGTGTGTGCGTGCGTGCGTGTGTGTATGTTCAATTCTATTATCTTGCCATTCCTCTATTTGTTATTCATTGGGTTTTTTGCTCTGTCTGTATTATTGGAAAATCTCTTATTTTTCTATTGTTGTGAAAGTGGATGATATTTGATTTTGTTGAAAAAATACGTTTTGTGGCTTATATCTAACAACTTAAATAATTTCTCCTTATGAAAAGGGCTGGAATCTAAAAAGGAGGGCAAGGATATAAAAGGCATATATCATTTAGTACTCACTGACATGGCGACATCAGCTTTCTTGACTCTGAAATCTTAAAGCAAGCACGTATAAACCACACATGCATTGTTTACCTGAGAATTTCATCTATTGACCTGATGTGACCTGCCTCCCTCACCCTCTAATGTCATACAGTTGGGCTTAGTCTGTGAGTGTGACTGTACACATGCTGATGCGATCATTGTTAAATACACTGATAGCATAACCAGCTTTGATGGAGTTTCCAAATTCTGGATGAATATGGCAATTTCATATACATGAGTTTGCTCTATTCATCCCCTATTTATGTGTATGCATACATGCAAGATAATAGAAATACAGACGTGTAATCCTTTAATGGCATCAATTTAAAACATACTTCAGGTTTTGCTGACAGTTGTCTGTATGAGAAAGTTGTCTGTGTTACTTATTTGTTAATATTTATTTATTGAGGAGCAAGAAACAGTTGTGTTTGGTGTCAGAATCGTTCAACTTCATGATTATCTTGTTTATATCCCCTTATTTGCCGTAAAGCGCAAATGTGGTGTATCTCTCTGTCTACCAGGCTTTTAACCTTTATTTGTATATAAGTAAATAGTTTGACAATCTAAGACCAACTGGAAAGTACATTTTGAGATTGCTTCAGCAACAGAAGAGGAGAGAGGCCATATTTTTTCTGACGCCAAAGAGTTGCTTTAGCTTTTCCATTGCATCATCATCTGGCTTGTCATTCCACCAGACAGTATACAGAAAAAAGTGTAATACAGTATTACAGACCTATAACAGGTCTATTTAGGAATGTTATCACATTCAGTGTTCAAGAAATGGAGCAAGTTGCAATGGAGTTCAGCCATTTATAATACTATTGTTTCACAATATGTCATCAAATGTACCATCTGGACTAATGTTTAATGTTTGCAGAGGCCTAACTGTTGGTTGATAAGGCTAATTCCATAAGACAAAAACCTGAACCATTCCACTAAAGCTCACAATATTCATGGTATTCATCCGTGTGATTGGGAATGTGTGTGTTGTATGTGTGTCAGGGTGTGCTCATAGAAATGAAGATTTTGGTTCTTTAATTATTAATTAATGTTGATGTCCTGGTCTCACCAGCCCAGTCTGTGTCCAGTTGAGTGTCTGTTACACTAACTAAAGCCACCAGTGGCGATAACAAGATACCAATAGGATACTGAGCATCAGAGGGTGACCTCTAAATGTAATGGTTTAATTTAACTGCCGCATGTTTGGTCTTTGCACACATGCTTGGACTCTCATTCACTTCAGTCTTTGCCTTTCTCTCTTCCTTCAGTGAGTCCTCCACTGACTCGCTCGGTTCCACAGCGACAGATATGGCCTTCTCCGTGTTTAGTAAGCATTGTAGTGTGGATGTTGGTAGGTAGCTCTGTCTTTAACCCCCAAGGTTAAGAAGAGGGGGAAAAAACTTCAGGAAAAATAATTAGTTTTAGCTAGAGGTCATCTCCAAAAAATCTGTTCAATGTCTTTCCCTCCGACCCAACTGTAAATTGTGTTTTTCAATTTTTTTTTTTTTTTTTTTTGTCAATGTCATATATATTGTTTTTCTTTTGCATCTGTGAGTTATTTGTTTCTTCTCCATACAATACAGTATGCAGTATTCTAACCCAATACAATCTAAACACTGAAGCAAACAAGAGGGAGTCCCGTCTATCTGCCATATGCCATCTTCTGTCCTGGAGTCAACAGTTATCAGTGGGTTGCAGTATTTTTCTCATTGTAGCCAATTTTCTTGTACAGTTTTATGCAACTTTCACATGGATGTTTATGACTTTATCTGCTGCCACAAAAATTAGAATTTCTGTAGATAGAGATTACTGTGCAATGGAAAATAAAAGTGGAAAATGTATTTTCTTTGTCTAAAAGCATCTTTTTTTAATTAGTTAAAAAATAAACATTTGAATCTTGTCAGATAGATAGATATATGGTTAGCATAAAGAATAATGTCAAGTGGGATGGTGTGCGTAGTGTATGTGCATGTGTCCATACTAAGACAAAAACTATTCCTGAAGATGAGGCAATGGGGGACATTGGTTCAAAGTAGTGCCATGTGTACATCTGTACACTAGATGGTAGCAAACTCACGCAGTTGTTGCTCCGTGCATTTTAGACTGAACAGGGAAAAGATGATCAGCAAAAAATAATGCAATCTTACTAATCTATGAATTATTATAGGGGATCTAATCAGGTGAGATTTAAATACATGTATAAATCAATTAATCATATATTGTAGAATTCAATTTCAAAGCAAGAAGCATATCTGTTAAATCTTGCAATTATGATGCAATGCATGTTCTAATAGTCACTGAAATAACTTGCTGTGTTAGCTTAGGGTCTGAAGTGCTCGTATACTGTATTGCTCCCTTTGTTTGAGCAACACAATCCTGTATTGATCACACTAAGTGATTCTCTGGTTACTTTAAGGTCATGACACAGGTGAAGATGTGGTGGAGCTCTTGAAGGTCACGTCTTTACAAAAGTAAAGGGCTAATTTTCCAAGCTTTTTTGTACTTGAATTACACACAATGGCAAAGTACCTCTAAGTGTCCCTGTTCGTGATGTTGGTGAATGTTGTGTCTTCCACAAGAAACGTAGTAATTGTCGTACACTGGGAAACTGTATACTTGTTTCTCTTATCCTCACAATGCACCACTATACTGTTAGGATGAACCTCTTTTTTCAGAGATAAAAGTGTCCTAATCACAGACATGTGGCACATGTGGGTCAGTAAGTTCACCTTATTCACAGTGACATATGGTGTAGAATAGATCAATGACTGCAAGGGCTTCCAGCTCCACTGAAAGATGTACGCACTGTACCCTAAATTGTCAAGACATGCTTCCTGACATCATGTGAGACCACGCTTGGTGTTTCAAAGTAATTGGAAATAAGGGCAAACAAGTTCTGACAATCAATACAAAGCAATACAGCAACAAATAAAGGTAACTCTTAGGCTGTATGAATGAATGAACGAACAAGTTAAAAACCTAAGTCCGATTGCAAATTAAACTATTGATTGCTGGCTGGAAGGATAAAGCAGACCATGATTGACTGTAGCTGTTTTATGATCAATCTAGTAAAAAGATATACAGCGTTTCATACATTTATATTTCCTAATCTTTTTACTTTTGAACCAAGGTTGTAAAATAGTCATCTGCTCTGCTAATCTGTTTTAAGAACAAATGGGCTCATCAGTGTTGTGCTGTCATGTAATGTTAACACATTTACAAACAGCTGCATTTGTATTTGCAGTTTGCTTCGAATATTTATATGCAATATATAGAATCCATAATGAAAAAGTAAAAAGTATGCTTGTACTTAGAAAGAATGAATCATCTATGCCATATATAATGTACAGGGGTACCTTGTCTTTACGTAAACAAAACTATCAAACAAAGTGTTGTCATAATTGTATTATGAATAATGTATATGCCTCTGTGCCTGTGAGAGGTTGACGGGTAAGTCAAGGGGAGGTTGAGAGATAGAGGAAGAGCGAGAGAGATCGAGTAGATGATGTAAAAAAAGGATTGATTTGTTCAATTTGACTGAAGCCATGAAGGGAGGGTCAGCGGGGAGACATGTTTGTTGATGCATACTGTTTCAACTACTGACCTTGTTTGCACATGCACAAACACACACACAGATATAAGGTTAGGCGATCCAGAGCTGTGCACACTGCTCAGCGAATGACACGTCAGTGTGACTGTTGCCGTGGTGACTGGAAACATGAATGACCCGAGCCATGTCTGCACAGCAGGAACCAGGGAACACACCTCAGGGGACCGTTCATAGGATGAGCTGGCCCAACTGTTTAAGCTGGATTTGTGGCTTGATCAGTCAGAAACACAAGATGTTTACTACGGGTTTATTTCTCACCACGTAATATTTATTTAACCATAAATTGAGAAAAGGCAGGCAACTGACAGGCAAAGGCAGGTTTTGTTAAATATGTCTATTTACTTTTAAGAAACAGAAACTGTACTTGATGTTCATTGATAAAATCTGCCACCAAAATAATTCTGTTTCTTGGAAAAAACACCAAAAGCATCCATGACGTCAGACGGTAAAGGATGCTGTTACATTTTCCACTTGATGGATATCTCATTTTCAGGGGCATAAGCTGTTCAATTTCATGCTTGGATATCCTGTTTTATTTAGTATTGGATCTTTTTCTTTCCTTTCACATGAACATGCTGGGTCAAGCCTGGATACAAATAACAAAAAGTACTTGTTTCAAGTAAATTTGCTTTTATTCCACAGGTCACATATTTAGATGTAGCTGTTATCCTTTTGAACTTAACCCTAACCCACCAAGCATACTGTTAGACTTTTACAGCACATTTATTACCACATGCCAAAATGAATGGAGGACAGGCTAGTTACAACTCTTGGTTATTTTATGTATTTATGGTTTATTTTAATTGTATGAAAGAATAAGGTAAACTAGATCCTGCTCTACGTTGCTCATACAGTACGGAAGCTGGCCGTACGCACCAACAAATTAACTAACTAATTTAGTAACACCGAAAAGTTTCTTCAGTAATTCTTGAAACCTTCATCGGATTTTCTTTTTCTTTTAAGTTATAGGTGACCATTTATTAGTTAGACGGACACAGGGCTCTCAAGGGTCACGCATTGAGCGTGAGACTCACGCATTTCGGCTATTTCATGTTTTAATGTGCCGCAGCGCAAACATGAGCTGCTCTCACCGTGGAGAAATCAAGCGCTCCCTGAGTTCTGCTGTGAGGTGCCACTTATCAGCCAATCAAAAAAAAAGAAAACAAACGTATCTGTTGTATCTGGGTAAGATTTAATCCAGCAACCAATGAAAATAAAGCATCCTGGAATTGCGCGCGACTGATATCCTAAAGTTTCGTTCACCGGGGGGGGGGGGGGGTTCGCCGGGGGGCACACGCTTTTGAATGTTTTCACACGCTCTCACGCCACACAAACAATTTCTCACGGCAAAAGAAATTCTGATTTGGGCCGAAGCGCGTTGGTTCCTTTTCAAACTCTGCGACGATAGATGGCGCTAAGGAGCGCATCTGTAAACCTGTTCGCTGCATACACATCTATTGACCCCAAAGAGTCTCGAAGTTAGCAGCAGAAGAAGATGTTCAAACAGACAACGAGCAGAGAGATTACGGTAGGGCCGGGCTCTCAAGTGTCACACATTGAGAGTGACAGTCACGCATTTTGGTCTTAAGTCACGCTCTCCCGCCACACATCGTATTTATCACGCTGAAAAACCTCTCGGCTATTTCATGTTTTAATGAGCCGCGCTGCCCTCACGGTGGAGAAATCAAACGCTCCCTGGAGGTCTGCTGCGAGATGCCACTTATCAGCCAATCAAAAAGAAGGGCTGGGCTACACAATAGCCAATCAGAAAAGAACCTATCTGTTGTATCTGGGTAAGATTTAATCCAGCAACCAATGAAAATAAAGCATCAGTCACTCTTACCTGTCTTTAGAACTTGAGAGCTGTTAATGACATGTGGTTCAGCTAAGTACTCACTCTCCTAAACTTTACATCTTGAAATAAATAATGTGTTGTGTTTGTTTGTGTGATTGTGTGATGTGATGTAAACTCAGCTGTCATAACAAGCAGGAGAGAAACTTGTTAACCTCTCGGTATACTGCATGCTCAAAACATCATAGAATTGTTTATTAAGCACTGCCCACATAGCATTTATCTTTTTATTTGCAGGCCTAGGAAAAGGACCCTCTCAATTTTTTTCAAAACAATACTTTTAACAAGTAAGATGTATTCTAAAGAATTTAACATAAAGACAGGACATTTGTGCAATATAATTAGGCATGTTTTTGTAAATGAGAGTAGAGTTATTAAAAACATTTTAATTATTTAAGGTAGCAAAGATGCCTCATAAAAGACATTTGCCAGGCCAGAATGAAGGTACAACATGGGTACAACGCCAAATTAATTCAAATGTCCTGATATTTGAGCCACCACCGCGTGTGTGGCTGCGTGCGCGGCAACATTTTGGTCACCCCCGACAAAATCTCACTCCAAGGTTTTTTGAAAAGTTGGCAGCTCTGCCTTAAAGCCAGACATAACGTTAGCTGCCTGTGCTAATACGTACGTTAGCTAACGTTACATCTTGATGTTCTTTTCGGGGTTATTTTACTGAACTGGGCTCTTGGGAATGTTCGAGTTGCCCGCACATATTTCTTCTTTCCGGCTAAAGCTGTCTTCCCACATGAAGTAGCATATACTGTGTTGTCATTTGTCATTGCTAAACTCTTTGTTTCACATTGGCATGCACAACACGGTGCTCTGTCCTGGCGTTAACTTGGCATAGTGATGAAATGTGAATAGGCCTATGCGCTGGAGTAATGAGGCAGAATTTATTTTTGAAACATATTTCCCCCGGCTGTTCCTGCTGCCGCCTGTTGGCTGCTTCTTTGAAGTTAGTGAAGGGTAACATTGAAGATTGGCTGTATGGGGATGTAAACATGAATGTTGCACACAAATCTTTCCCCTGTAATATTGGCATCATGGAGAAAAAGCAACGTGGCTTTTGTCACACATTTCCCTTCAAATATTTCTTTTTTAGTTAAGCTTGAGAGAATATTTCCGTCGCAGGGAAATGTGTTAACTTGCTTTGCTATTTATATCGTAATTACATCTAACTGCCAAGCTGCCGTTTCCTGGTGTGCAGTGCTGCTGCACTCAGCCACACGCACCGCCAACCTCCATATCATCATAGGCTACAAGTCATATTTTCTCTTCCAATAATTAGTTGAAGGCCCTGGTAGTTTCCCTATATTGGTTTGATACATTATGTTTTTGGATTGAGGTTCCCCCACAGTCCCCCACTTTCAACTGCTTCAATTTTAATTTTAATTTTAAAGTAAAAAATGACTGTATGAGTAGACATTCACAAGATAATGACCACACAGTTGAGTTCACATGCTGATGCTTGTTTTGGGACCTGTTTATGAATCACAAGTAAATTGTGGATTTGCAGACAAACAAGAGGGTTCTTCTCAGCAGTTACTCCTTGGAAGTTATGAAATACTGTCGGGAGCTAAAATTCAGCTCCTGCTTAAAAGGCCGCTCTTGTAATAAAGTTGCAGAACTTGAGTAGTTATTCAAGGCTCATTTAAGTACATATGTTTCTGTTTGGTTTAACTGTACCCCGTTAACATCCAAACCACACTTAACAGAGACATGTGTTAAAAGGATAATTTGTTACAATCGGTCAAGCTTAGAAACATCTGTTTTGGAAATGAGTGTAAGATCATCGGTATGCTCTCTCTCTCTCTCTCTCTGTGTGTGTGTGTGTGTGTGTGTGTGTGTGTGTGTGTGTGTGTGTGTGTGTGTGAGGGGTTTCAGACATGGGTGTGGTAGGAACTCTGACCTTGTAATTTTAAAGTGGCTTGTGCCTTGGTCAAATAGTCAAAAAATTACCTCCTAACCACTTTTCCTTGACCTTTGT
The DNA here is from genome assembly GCA_036178185.1 of Liparis tanakae. Lineage (NCBI taxonomy): Eukaryota > Metazoa > Chordata > Actinopteri > Perciformes > Liparidae > Liparis > Liparis tanakae. The sequence goes on along the minus strand of CM070101.1, from coordinate 8,876,946 downwards.
GGAAAACGTCACAGGGTCAAGGAAAGAGGGAAGGAGAATTTATGAGAAGACAACCGCACTGTTTACAGAATCCGACTCCACTTTTACTAAACTACGTAGTTATGATGCGACGGCAGGTGCATGTTATTGACGTCAGCCTGTAGCGGTGAAACTACAATGTTTGGGATGTCGACTACATAATCAAACGATTTACATAATCGTTTGTCGGTCATAATCGTTTGTTCGCGTGAGCGGCCGAATGTTGCGCCACTTTAAATGTTGCCGCCGCAAGGAATTGTGGAGCGGCATTATATCCTTTCCTTTCATAAAGGAAGGTCCTGTGTTTCCTATGCTAAAGTAGCTAATAAAAAGAAGTATTGAAGCTCCTTTCCTTTGCATTTAGAGAATTTGACCAGCACTTATCATGGCGACCACTTCCTGGTGATTTTATTCCATTAGGAATCTTCCAAACCAAATAGGACTATTTGACCTTAGCCCTCAGCTCAGTACTTCTCCCTGGTGCTGAGAACAGTCTGAAGGCTCAGTGATGGAGCTGTGAGCTGCCGGCCTGTGATTGGTTAGTCACCAGCTCTCCTCTCTGCCGTTGAGATAAGGCCCCCATTGGGCTATGATACCTGCCACTCATACATGTGTTGTTAATTTCCCCTCGCAGGCCTAGAGGACTGAAAAGAAGTAGCGTACATTAATTTGCAAACCCAAATGCATATACCCACATTTGGCATCGAGGAAATGGGCACGCATGCAAAAAACCTCATCATGGAATGCTGACCAAAACAAATTGGCCACCACCCAAACCCTCAGCCTGTACAACCAGTTTCAATATTATATTATGTGGTTTTGAAATGCTACATAACTAATAAACACAAATTGAGGTCTTGTGTGTATAATTACAACAAGCACTGGAGTGGAGTTTAATCAGTCTGGTTCTGTGAGCCATGACCAAGGGATGGAAGACTTGTTCAGAGAGAGAGAAAGAGAGAGAGAGAGAGAGAGAGAGAGAGAGAGAGAGAGAGAGAGAGAGAGAGAGAGAGAGAGAGAGAATACAAGTCTGTATTCCATATCAAGTTACAACATCCTACTGATCATTTTCATATATTTGTTTGAGAACTTCCAATTCATTGTGGGTATATTTTGCCACTATCGAGTGTTTTTGACGCAATTATCCTGCAAGGCACAAAGACTCAGCGGATCACACAATGAACTTCACTGTTGAAGGTGAGAAGGCACGCGAGAAGACGTGCCTGCTTCTGGGCCCATTTGTAGAAGGATTTGATTTGTTGTCTGTAACATGTAACTTTCAGAAAAAAAAATGGCACGGCTTCTCCTGGAGAGGATCCATTTTTATTATGCCAAGCATGCCATGTATTGCATAAAATGAATTACACTGTAATGACTGGTTTGAACGCTGCTTGAGAGCTTCAGCAGCTATTGCACCAGATGATTGACTACATGAGATAGTTCCATCCTTAACCTGTAAATGCATTCAGAGTTTCTGCTGCTTAATTTATTATTATTGCTTTGATGTTGTGTTGTGGTTCAATGTGGATGAATATAAAGAAGTACACATTCTCCCAAGCGCATGCAATTTGTAAAGTTTCTCTCAATTTCAAAATCTGATGGGTACTGAGGTGAAACACACTCAGAGGGGCAACCCCAGCCACTCTGTAACATCTGGCAACCTCTTCCATGTGTTTTGGTTACAATAACAAATTCATCAAGGATGTACAATCTGGCATAATGCAATCCGGCATAATGCATATTTGATCATACCCGAAGATCTAATCTAGTGGTTGCACCTCATTAATAATTAAGTCTCAGCAAGGCATCCACTTGTGTTACTTTTAGAGCAACAAGAGACTGTCTTTATAACTGAGGTTAACATGTGGAAGGACATTCTTTGATTCTGCACAGCAGCTGCCACCGTATTGTGGACCTTTTGTATAAAGAATGACTTATCTATAGTATTGTAGAGTAGCAAATAGCCACGCCTTTTTTCAAACATTTGTTCAATATTCCCAGGAGACCCATAATCCTAAAGTGCAGAATGGGCTCTTGTGTTAGTAATAAACACCCATGATCCTTATCTGAGGAGAGGAACTATCCTTAGATTCAAACACACAACTCATCCGTCCACACTGGAAATATCTGTAATATCCCAAAAGGGAAATATGTGGCCTTTAAGAGCCTTTGCTGCTCCAGCACGCACCACTAATGATGATCGAAACCTTAAACACGCACATCGCCATTTATCTTATATTTTTTATCCACTGAGGACCATATGCAGAACATCTGAAAAGGGATCACTTTCTATAAAAGAGGCACATTTAATTGAATCACATTAGGTGTCCAGGTATGTTAAATATGTTCGTGGAAAATAATGGAATAATCGGAAATTGGTAAAAATAGACACCAACCTGCTATGTTGGGGCCCTTTAATCAAAATGACATGAAGCCAATCACTAACTGGAAGGGAACCCATTCATTGTCCTAATTTGTCTGCCTCAGGATGGTATGTTCCAAATCTGGATAATAACTCACTTTCTAGGCAATCTGTGGTCTTTGAGGTCAGCAAGAGCTGAAATTAGTTCTGCCTTTGCTTTTCGTCAGTACTACAGTGTAAGCAATGATTTGGAGCGGTATGACTCGTCCCCTCACTATGTCGTGGTGGCACACTTTCTACGGGTCTGAGGTGAAAAGTGAAAACCAGGGAGCTGTCTGTGTTATTTAATGGGATATGTGGAGGATTGCTCGTTGCTTGTTTTCCTCTCTTAGTTAAGCATTGTCCAATTATTTTACCATTGGTTAAAGTTTGTATTGGACCTTGCAGTTTCTTGTGGGTCCTTGGCAGCGATCTCTCGGGCAGTAATGTTGTAAAGATGTCTGGGGACTAAGCAGCCTTGCTCTACTTCTCTGGACTGACTGGATCATTCATTAAAATTTCAGGCTCTGCAGGATCAATATTTGAGAGAGGTATGCTGTGATTTAGGAGTGACCTTCTGTCTTTATTACATACAATACAGGCTGAATTGAAGCCATTTGCCGGCCTTCAGGACGTGTGGCGGCCCGAGTAATGAGGCTACGGAAGGGCAACACTGTCGGTGTGAATAGCCAAACCTCGATAATGGACCTGGCGAGCTGAATTGTTGGCTTGGAGAGGATAAAAGTATTTTATTAAGAGGTGGATGAGCTGACACGTGGCGGTTTACTCAATCTCCACTGTAATGTAGTATCATCACTTAGATGTATTCACGGATACTACTATTAGTTCTGCTACTGTCTTTCCCATCAGCACTCCTAACACGTCATTTGAACGAGGGCTGTGGCTTGAGATGTAGACCTTGAAATGCCACGTTACTTTAAACTGAATCTGAATACCTGAAAATTGTTCAAACATAGGATGCATAAATAATTGTGAGATATAACAAGTATACTCCATTTACCATGTGTTACTGCGGACACATCATTGCATTTTATTAGTTTTAAATGATCCTCTAAAAGTGGGCAAACATTAGCTGATAAAGATCATGTGACATGATCAACAGTTACTCAATGGACCTTGTGGTGAGATTGTTTTCTAAATGATACATTAATATCTTCCTGAACAGACTGTTGCGCCTCAATATGGAAACATATGTATGTGTTCTCAATGGGACTTTATACATCTCTTATCTGCTTGGATAGCACACACGGTCTAATTAACAGTAAATTGCCCTGTTCTCCTGCAACAGAAGTTTGACGCTGTGATAAAAAAATCTAATGAACAAGCGCAGCAGCGCAGCATAGTGCTCGCACAAACTGGGAAAGAAGGTCTGCTGCATGAATGGAGTCCATAAACCACTAAGTACACATCTTAGCCCAGCTTCCTCATTCAATTTTCCTTTGTCATTTACAATTACGCAAGATGATTGTTTAATGTAACATTTTACAAACCAAGGTGCCATGGAAAACAAATTAACAGCATGTGGTTGTGTGTGGTAGTGTCATACTTTGGACCCTCGTCTCTTTGGCTGAAAATATTCTCCCACTGGAATTTCCAGAAATCCATGCGCCTCATTTTGGAATTTTTAAAGGACTGCCTGGCAGCTGCTGGTGTTTCCAAGGCAACTGTGTGATTGGGAAAAGGGATTTGAATGGTGGCCATCAGCGAAGAAAATTGAGCGCTGCCACAGGGATGCATTTTACCCTGTGAGAGTTTACGTTAAATGTGGGTCAATCATAAGCTTCTATTAAGTCTTCACCCTGATGATGCACGTTAATTTGCATTTTGCTTGACTTGTCTGTATTCCATTAGGAGTAACAGGCTGCTCCCTGGTTTCTAGAGCAGCAATGTGGGATGAATGTGTGGCAGAATAAAGTGTGTGTGTGTGTGTGTGTGTGGGGGGACTTCCAGTGCTCTAAGACTAATGGAGGCAGATGTCATCCTGTGTTTTTCTAGCATTTTGATCAGTTTCTAGACGAGGAAGCTCATTTAAGGAAACATTTTATGACATGTTTATGTAGTTGGCACCTTCTTAACATAAAAACTGAATTTTATTCCAAGATCCAAGATGTAATGCTGTATTTCTAGATCCATTGAGTTAAGTAAAAAGAACTTCCAGAACTTCCAGTGCTCTAAGGCTAATGGAGGCAGAAGTCATCCAGTGCATTTAATCAAGTGTTTATTTAATTGGGACCTTCTTAACATCAAAACTGAATTTTATTACAAGTTTAATGCTGTATTTCTAGATCCATTGAGTTAAGTTTGCTCCGACTTGACATAACAACTTAAATAGACTGGAATAAAATGTCACTGAATTTAAACTGAGATGAGCAGAGACGGCATCTATCAGATTTAACGATACCTATCATACCTGTCACGTATGACACACAACCAGTGTGCCTGTGATGTTATGAATATTTTATCTATCTGCCATATAAAATGACATATTTCACCAGCACCTAATGGATTCTTTGCAAGGGCATTACCAACTAGGGAGAGAGAAGCATCTGCATATCGGGTTATAAATTGTATGATTACTGATGTTTTATAGCTTTACCATTATTAACTAGTTTGTCTACTCTAAAGTATTATCACATGAAGAAGCCACACATGGGAGCCCTAAATGTATCATAGCATGTACCATATATTTAAGATTAAATATAAAATACACATATTTAAAGTCTATTTTGAAACTGTGGTATGCCAAGACCATTGCAGGTAATTAATGGGAAATACTGGAATAATCTAAAAGTAATGTAGAGTGCAGCATCGTTGCTGTTACTCAGAGGTGACTCTTACAAGAGGGATTGGTGGATGGCTGATACCTGTTCATGTCCAGTCGGAAAATAATTGAGGTGGTCATTTCACTTAGTTGTCATGGCAATATGTCGGATGTCACACCAGAACAGTTCTCTGATGCCCTGCAATGCTGACCACACTCCATTGCCACGTGGGAAGTTTTTTTTCACTGTTCAGGGCAAAATACGTATACAGAGGAAGAGTGACTGAGATTTACGGGGAACGCAATCACACTGCGAGCCTTTGCCTGGAGACCGACGCATTCAGACTGTAGACACGCTCAGAAACACGCACAAATCCCAAAAGCATCAACGCCTTTGGTAATGAATAGCTATCTGTTACGCTAAAGAGTCTCCAGAGAAATAGCTGTTATGAATGAAGGGTTTTGTGTGTGCGTCCCAGCATGAGCTCTTCACATCGACTAAAACTCCCTCCCCAGTGGAAATGGAGCAGTTAAGAGCCTGTCTGCTTACCTCAGCACTAATCCAGAAAGAAAACAGACCGGACATACTGGGCTAAGGATCCATTGCTGCTATTCATGGCAATGGCAGGATCACATTTCCAGTACTAGAAAGTCTATCCTGTCTTTTCCCTTTTTACATTTGAAGGCCCATGAGTTGTCCACCTAACAAAGGTCTACACAACCTTTTCATTTGACTTCCCCTTGAAGGTACACGTGGTGAAAAGCATAGGCCATTAAAGAAATCTGAAAGTTAAACACCGATATAACCGAAGGACTAACAGATGTTTGCTCAACCAGAAGATGCTGATGAGGGCGCACATGCCAACACTTGATTTTCAGGCTTGATTCAACAGGCAAATTAACCGTACTATTCACAAGCATCTTTTGGCTAATTTGCCTTGCAGCCTTGTGGCAAACAAAGAATTGTTCATGTTTGCCAGACCCCTATCACATTGCTAAATTACTGTCACAGATTTTGAAACATAAACATATCTCTGACCCCAGGCAAACCAACAGTAACGCTGAAGCCATTAGTGAAATAGAAAAAAGGGAGTTCTGAATACAAGTGTAAACATCAGCAAACATGGTGAGAGGCTTCAGTGCGGCTTACATGTTTTGCCTTGCAAAAATCTTTAACCCTTTCATATTTCAAATGGCTTCTCTCTGTGACTCCTAGAGCACTTTCAACAATAGACGGTAAGGCACATTTGACTCCAGCTCCATCGTAGCTCAACTGCACAAAGCTGCAGTTTGTTATGGGTGGTTATTATCTTAGTGTTTTCAAATCTTATGTGTAGGTGTTTTAACAAAAGAACACGTTTAGATCGATACGGGAAAGCATGTGACAGACATACTACTAGAAAAATATTAGACTTTAATAATGTTGACATTAATTGTCTGAAATGTTTCAGAATCACTGCCAAAATGTATTCACAACAGGGGAATAGCCAAAACTCAGGAGTCTCATTCTGTGTAAATTTGATTTGGGATTCATGAATAGTTTTTCACCCACTGTGTATTCACCACCAAAGCAATCATAAGTCTGTGTGGTGGCTGCTGCTCTTCTTCTACATGTCTAATTAAGTAATTCAGCATGTGTGTGTGCGTGTGTGTGTGTATATGTGTGTGTGTGTTTGTGTATGCTACTGCTGTGTGCAAACACCATGCCCAATAGAAGCATGCGGCTTGATGAATGATAAATTAACTTGTGCCATATTTCCGAGATGGCTTCTGTTGTATAATGAATAGAGGGGCAACAACGCACATTCTGTAATGGCAAAGGTGAGGGAGCAGTCATCATGTGCTAAATGGTTGAGAATGTGGAAAGGGAAGTAAAGAAGGAGAAACCATGCCAGAAAGTCACCCTCAAGGCTTGGCAGAATGAAATTATGCTTTCCTGATGCCAAATTCATTTAATCTTGACGTAGACATCGGTTGATAAAATGAAAGCATCTGAAATGTCACTGACTTTCAATTTGTTTTAATCATTACTAGAATATGAATCAGTGGATTGCTTGATTCCCATTATTTTGCAGAAGCTACTCCTGATTCACATAATTAAAACTACATTTTACAGTGTGACGTCTTGTTACCATGGGGATGCTTTTTCATCTTGCGGATGAAGGTCTTTAGGTATTGGCAGCACGACAGTACACTGGTAAATACAGACATATGACTGTCGTTCCCATCTGTAAAGGGAACGTTTTAAATACAGCACGGTGGGTACTAAACTAAATCCTTCAGAAGAGAGTTTTGTGGGACAAGTGTAACAAGAAGAACATAATTTAATCTGTATAATTGGCCACAAGAATATATTTAAATCTGTATAATTGGCCACAATGGCTTCAAAACCACTGCCACCTTTGGGGACCACTTCAAGAAATGTGATATTTGTGCATGGAGGTTTGTGTGCGTGAGTGAGTGTGTGCGTGTGTGTGTGTGTGTGTGTGTGTGTGCGTGTGTGTGTGTGCAGTGGCCAGCGATTATTTACTGATGATTACCTAAACCTCTCATTAGCACTTGTGCAGTATATGGATATACATATATGCTCCTGTGCAGGAGAATCCCATCCAGGTTGAAGACACCCTAACATGACACGGTCACTGCAGAGTGACACCGGGACGTGGACGAGCGAGTCTCGCTTTGTGATTGCAGCTGTGTTCAGTTTTGGCCTAAGATGGGATATTGTCACCTTCACACTTTCTCTCCATTTTAATTGAATGGCGTCCTATTCCAGAAGCCTGTGTAGCTACTAGAACAGTCTGTTCAATATTGAAGAGCAAATTAATACGATTTCTATTTATTTGAAGTTCTATTTAGAGATAAGGATGAACTGTTAATGAACTTTGTCCAGTGGGCTGCTTGATGTGGCCACACTGTTCTTTTGTTAAACGCTTCTCATCAGGTCTCTTCATGTTGATAAATTGAGGTTTAAATACGAACTCACAGAAATTGATCATGCTAATATCTTTAAATATATTTCCTTAGACTCAGGGGATGTCACCTGATGAAGTAATTGACTCAACGTGTAACCGCATTTGACTTGCAGCGATATAATTTCTTTATCTATATGAGCTCTACCTGCTTATCCTTTGGTAAGTGGCAGGGGCCAGAATAGCCGATTACATTATTTCCTTATACATTTTTGATAACGGTTAATTGAAAAACACTGGGAGCAGCATCTGCACTCTAATGACACTCATCAGGCAACTAATGCACTTGTGAGTCGTAGAAACCTGGAACCAGATACTCGTTTTCTTATCACAGGCCTCAAGTTCATCCTTTCCTCTCCACTTCTCTTTTTTTAGCAGCTATCCTGATAATCTTGTTGCATTTTCTTTCACATTTTCGCTGCCAGAAGTTCTTTTTTAAAGTTCACTAACTTGTACCATCAACTACCGATCTGATGCCTGTCACTCAATGAAATAAATAAATATATCTATATCTATATATCTATATATATATATATATATATATATATATTTATTTAGCATTGTTTTTCACACAGTTGAAATTGTTATGACATTTTTTTAAATGTACTTCAAAAATTGCTTTGATTGTTAGCATTAGTGGTTTTAATTAAATATTATAAATAAAAGTTATGCATATCATATTTCTCAGCTGGGAAACCATTTCCTACAAACTATTTTGTATTTAAGTTTCTCAGCAAAAAGATAGTTTACATCAGCAGGTAATACTTATGGTTAATAAAAGTGCCTTTTTATATCATCCTTAATTTACCCGGCATACATACCAAGAAGCTAGTGACATATCTGAAATGTAAAAAGAAATATGAACAACCATCGACAAAATACTCTGTTTTGACAAGTCTATCTAAACATCTTTTATTTGTGAGATCATGTTATTATTTTTTGTCACGCAAAATCACTTTCATAAAACATTTTGAAGTTCTGTGGTGGAACTGGCAATTCTTGCTGGCATACTTTGATGCAAAACAGAACCGAATCCCTATTAAAAAATATTTGGCAAAGAATAGCTTCCTCCATAAAAATTCAAATATATTACACACATTCAGTGTTATGGAAGCATGTACACTCACACAAATACAGCAGCTCTAAGGTGCAGAGTGGGTTGTCATTTGTGTACTGAACGTTTGACAGCCTGTCTGTCAGGCTTCTCTCCAAGGAACAGAGCGGTGGAGGAACAGAGCGGCTACAGAGCGGCTTTTTAAAAGAAAATACTCACTGTTGTTCTGAAACCAGCACCCTGACCCATGTCATGTCTGTAAGCCTTCCTAGTAAAAGGCACGTGGATAGTTGATTTCACAAAACTGATGAAAACACTTTCAAATTTGATTAAAGGAGTCATCTCTTCTTGTCATTTTTCCAAAACGTTTTTTCATTAAATTGATTATTTCCGTCGATTTTGTGTTTTATAGATCAAACAAAATGCTTTTATTTAAATAAATTCTGCAGATTTATTGTTCTCTCGATTATTTGCACATTTAATAAGATAAGATAAGATCAGATAATTCTTTATTAGTCACACCGTGGGGACATTTCAGGATCACAGCAGAGGGTGCACATTAGAGCATTAATACAAATTAAAAACAATATGAATTTAATAACAATTCTTTAATTCTATTGCATATTATGATTTGTCGGGTCCGTCCTATAATTCTTACTCTGCCTTTCCACCCCTTTTGGAAATACTGGCGTGTTTCAGTAGACTTCCTGTGTGCGTATATACGCGTATATATATATATATATATATATATATATATATATATATATATATATATATATATATATATATATATATATATATATATATATATATGTGTGTGTGTGTGTGTGTGTGTGTGTGTGTGTGTGGGTGGGTGTGTGTGTGTTTCTGTCTCTTTCCTGTTGTCAGCAGAATGCGCCCTTTGGATTTGCTGCTGATGTTTGCAGCCTCTGGATTCAGCGTGGTCTGTCACGGCTCTGAGTGAATTTAATCGGGAGTGAATAACACACGCACACACAACATACGCACACAGTGGGTCAGGGAGTTGATCGCCGCTTGTCTTCAACGAGGCACAAACGCTGGTTGTGTGTCTGGCTGAGATGGAGGAAGCTGGAGCATGTTCCTCATTGATAACATTGTATGGTGCCATGGATTCATTCACGGTGAATTTAATGCACAAATGTTTCCCATGCTGTTATTATTGTCACATTGCAATATATTGTCATGATCCCATAATAAACAAATCACATCATTTGTGTTGTATCCAAAATTCTATTCTTGTTTAATCCAAAGGACAGATCACAGGAGTGTTAGTCCTGGCAGTCAGTTACCAAGACTTACAGTTTAGGTCATGTTATCATACTTTTTATTTACAGCTGCACTATATTCTTCCCAAATAAGTGATCACTCATGTCATAATTATGTATGATTCTACTAGGTTTGGTTACAACCACCCATTTTAAATCCAGACCACAAAGAAGGTTACGGATTATTCCTCTAGATGTCCTCCAGTGTGCCGTTGACCTGCCACTGGGGGAACCTGCAGCCCAACCGTTCTCATGTGGTCGGGTTTGGTTCTTCATGCTGGTTTCGTTTTTCTTTTTACCTGGTGCTCTTCCACCAGCTGGGACATTTTCATGACAAGCGACGGTGCAATTTCAGTCGGTCGGTGACGGACTGTCGCGTTTACAGGACTGGCTCCCTCTTTGCTGGAGTGCAGCCAAAAACTGGCCGCTCTTTTCTTCCACGGTGGTAGTTTTGGCAGCGCCCTTTCTGGTTCCCGATGCGGGTTCAGTGGCCCCACATCGGCGTAATCCCACACTTTGCTGTTACGAATGGCATGAAATCCACCAGGTGCAATGCTTTTTAGGAAATGGTGTTTTCCATGATTATATACATCGGCAGGACGTAATTCTCTATATGCAGCAAAAACCTTGCTAATGCACCTGCAACTTGATTTAACACCTGCCTGACTGGTTTAACGCTTGACCCGCTGTGTTGGTGGTTTTAACTTAACTGGCAGTGAGGTTCTTTTCCCTGCAGCCTCCTGTGCTGCCACCATCAGCACTTTCACAATCCCTGTCATTTAATCTCCTTTCTGCACTTCATTAGCCAGCTACGCTAGCTGGACTGCTCCAACTCCCAGTTCATCGAAGCGGTTAAGAGTGATTTAACTGGCAATTCCTCAGTGTGACGCTTTTAGTACGGAGAACCCTTTCTCTTCACTCGTGTGCCACTCTAACCCGGATTTATTCGACTGCCTGTTTTTGTGTTTTATCAGCACTTCCGGATGTCTGCATTCTGCACCAAAGGAGAGACATTGAATTAATCACTGTAGGTACGCATGATTTAACACCATCCATGAGTGAGTCATGTATTAACAATGGTACACATGCAGGGGACTCCTGCTATTGCTGTCTGCTTTTCCCATTACCAATTATTCACTGTTAGTCAATTTACAGACTGCACTAGCTATAAGTACTGTCAAAGATAACTTGGATTGCTCTTGTTCTATAATGACCCTTTTTTATATCACTTTGTAGAAAATTATATTTGTTTGCTGATAAAGTCAAAGTATTCTCACAAGATATTTCGTAATATGTTTTAAATTGTTAGCAAGTCACATTTGACGAGCTCAGCATTTGGTTAGGATAACACACACATATATATATATATATATATATATATATATATATATATATATATATATATATATATATATATATATATATATATATATCCTCTGATCAGCACCTCTACTTTTGTGTCTGCAATTAATCACTCCTTTCTGTACTTCAGGTTCCCTTGTAAATGTAATCTTATTTCTCACAGGCTACTTTATTAAACTATAGCTGATGACATCATGTATTACATTACTCAAGATTGGAAACATAATAGTATGAGCATCAATACATCTTTTTCCTAACCTGGACTACATTTTTGGAAAAAAAAAGCAATTTGAAGACGAGGGCTTCAAACAATAAAGTGATTAATCAAGAATGAACATGATTATAAACCTGTTTTCCTTTTTTGTACATCATAGCATTTGCCTACAATTAACATGTTTTTAGTTATGCATTTGTGTATATGTTTATTACATGTAGATGGAATCCCTCAGTTCCCCAGTCTTCTGTTGGCTTTTTCTCATCCTCTGTTTTATAATGCAGTTTCCCTGTCATCCTGGGGAGTCAAAGTGCATCTTCTTCAGCCATCTAAACCACAATTGTCATCCTTTGCTGTCTCCTTTCACTTGTAATAGCACATCACTCATCACTCTAAATATCTCTGATGGGTATCAGAATGAACAGATTATAGAGGACCATCATGCAGTGGCATGACGTCATGCTAATCATGGCTGTCTTCAAGCTGACGGTTGTGACATCATGACTGCACACAGACAAACCACAAGCTTCTTTCTTTGCATGTTCAGACAGATACTATCATTGTCCATTTTTCAGCAGTATGTGGTGACAATTTTCTTTTGATTTATTTTGGTCGGCTCCATTGTGATGACCAGCTGTGGTTGGAGTGGAAAGGTAAATGGTACTGAACTGTTGCCAATAAAAACACCACTGAAGGAATAACTTTTTTCTCCAAAGGCCAAAAGATAATTTTTACCCGTTCAATGGCTTCTACATACCTCACTGCTTGCTCTTCGAGCACGCTGACCTCCAAACACTTACTGCCTACCTTGCTACATTAAGGACACACTACTTCCTGCTAATGTCGAGGGATACTGGACTGATTCAAGTGGCGAAGCTACATCCATACGTACACATTTTATCTTCATTTCCCACTGTTTAACAGTTTACCATTGACTCTCGTCTGCTTGAGTCCAGTCAGTACAGATTCACTTCTCTGATTAGCGTTACTCATTTTGCCACAGAGCTCATGCTAATCAGAGCAATTTGGTAACACACGTCTTAATTAATGCGGCTGGGGCCAACACTGAACCTTATTTTCAAATGCAGTACAATGACAGTGATTGTCAATTAGCGATGTGGTATCGGGGACGTGCAATGCCACAGATGGATAACACATCATCATGATCCCTCTTGCTAATTCATAGCCTGATTTGCATGATCCATTTAGGAAGCATTCATGAGGATGGGAAATGACTGTTGTCAGTGATGAGAAGGCAAGTGGGATACATAGTTAGAGGTGGATTTTTCTTTTTGCAGCTTGTTTATACCTGCTATAATTTGTGTGGATGGATTATCAGTGAGAACCAGCAAGGATTTAAATAATTAAGCGAAATATGGGGAAATGCAATCAAAATTATTCCATTTAGTTCCAGGCGGCTTGTGGTTTCGCAAGTGTTATACGCAGCTTTGCCTCAGAACAATTAATTACAAGTCATATAATGACTTTTTTAGCCTTTTTTAGCTAATGAGGAGCTTCTACACCACGAACAGGAAGGGAAATGTTCTAATCCCTGAAAACAACAGATCCCATGAACTGTAGATTATCCAAAGGTAAAGGTGTTGTAACTTATCTTTACATGGGTATTAAAATACCAACAAGAAAGCATGGGTTGAAAATACAAATTTGTTGTAAATTCATCAAAATAGTAATGATGATTTACATTTGAGGTTAAATGACCTCCTTGCATAACCTTTTTGAAATATTTGCTTTTCGGAATAAATTGACTCCAAATAAATCCTTTTTTTATTAGACTAACTTCCTGCTTTGTTTAAAGAAGACGGACGCCAAGTGGCCTAAAGGGCAGCAGTTACATGCTGGTCGACACTTGTTTTAATGTTTCGTTTTAATGATTTTCATTGATTCCTTTTAATAAACGTAAATCTTTACAAAAACGCGTCAAAATATTGGTAATGAATCTGTGTGCCTTAAGAATTCTACATCATATATTAGGGTTGTTGAGCTTATATTTCCTGGGGCGTAAGTCCCCAGGTGGCGGTGTTGGTTCCCTTTCATTTCCCCCCTAAGGCCCTGCCACACATACATCAATTCCTGCATTTTATTTTCCCACAAACAACTCAGTTGATCACATTTTCTCTTTTAAAACAGCTATCTCTCCTCTCAAACATCATTGGCTCTATGTTCCTGTCATGACTCGCTGCCTTGTTTTCAGACACTTTGTAAATAGTTGAACTGAGCGAGGGTTCAGTGATTGTCACACATCCTCAGGCAATTTAAAGTCTCTCCATTTTAACAGCAGCAATCGAGATGCAGACTCTGAGTCTCGGTACAATGTTATGAGCAATGATGCAACCACAAAACCATCGCCGTTGTCAGCAAATCTGGCTTGTGCTACATTGCCAAACCAACCATTTATTTTCAACAGTATTCCGAAACGCCAAGCATGTGATGCCTAATCACTCCAGCAACATTGCACTTGTGAACTACAGAGAGGGATGGAGGGAATGTAGATGTTCCTGGCTTGGCATCTCTCGGTGAACAATATGAATATGAATGACAATATTCAGAATTTGATATGGGAATGTTTACGGTCAGCTCTGTGCCTCGTACAGTAGTTATACACAGTTTGCAGAGATCAATGCCAAAAAAGGAAAACCAAAATCTCTGGTCGGAAAGAAAAACAATAAAGCATTATGAAAGACTGCACTTCAAGATATCAACAGGTTTTTGAATATCCACATATTTAGCAACAACAACCTTTTCAGAGTTGAAGAAATAAAAGTGAGGTGGTTTGTGCAACGTGATCGATAACGTTAGTGTGTGCGTGGTATGTGTGTGTGTGTGTGTGTGTGTGTGTGTGTGTGTGTGTGTGTGTGTGTGTGAATGCCTGCATGTAAAAAATAATATGTTTGGAAAAATTACATTTTTCCTGAAATAAATTCCCAGTCTAAATCTGGTTGACTTTTGGCTGCAGGAAGATATGCTGAGCCTGTGAACTAAATGTAGAATTGATGTACTGTACTTAGACCAGAGCTGTGTAAAGTTTGAATGTTATGCTTGACAAGACATTTTCTTCTTTTCTGCATGTTGTATTGAGAGACAACCAGATACTAAAGCTTGAGGTTGTAGGCTGGGCACCTACACATTAAAATAATAACACAGAAACCAAGCCATTCTTAACCTAGTGGTCCCATTGCAAGCTTGTACTTGGGTCAAATATAGCTAAGCCCTAATTATATTGCTGCCTTCACTTTTGTTTTATGTTTTGCCATATACTGTCAGGAGCAACATATTGTGATAATCCTCCCTGGACAACTGGGATAAGGAAAAAGATTCCAACAGGATTTCCCTTTAGTCTAATCTCCCCAATTTGCTTTTCTCAGTATTCAGATTTATTTGAGCCTTTGTCTATGGCTTAAAATCCATACAATATGCAATTATGCCTCATGGATGGATGTTCAAAATATTTCATGGGGAAAATGATGCACCATATTCAGACTGTCTTCCACATGCCAGCATAGCACATGGACCCAAACTGTATGCATTTAGATGCAAATTTATGTTGACAACAACAATTCTGCCGGTGAACTGGTGCATACTCAAACCCAATTTACAATAGATGGCATATGCTCACATTCACGGAGAAATCTGCAATAGAAATATTCTCTACCGCTGGTTTTACCAATTTGTGCAAATTGAAATGTGATACTTGGATATATCGAAATTAAATGTATACAGTACGAACAATACCAGGGACACTGTTGCTATTACGTCGAATGGAATTGCTTAACCAAAATGAATGATTAAATGAATAAGTAATCATGCTTTGTAGACTGCATCAGTCAGATTATCATAAAAGCACTGTGACAACATTGAAAGTTATAATGCATAAAAACAACTTTTTACAATGACCTGATATCTTGGTGAAAGAAATGTTTGTTGAAATCTCAGCACATGTAGACAAATGTAAGCCCACACACACACACACACACACACACACACACACACACAGACACACACACACACACACACACACGTCTAGTTACAACGCTGCTAATGTGTGAAGAGCACCTTTTTGAATGCCGTGGTTTTTGCACATCTGATGCTATTATAGATCTGTGACAGCACCCTCTGTATAGTTGCATAACTGCTGTTAAATCAGTTTTTCCTTGTCCCTTTTCCACTGAATATCATTGCAATGGTGCCTGTAATGCTAACAGGGCTGTGTTTGATATTCGGAACATTAATATAGCAGCAATCAACTATTTATTATTTGCAATACAGATAGTGGAGAATGTCTAGCAACTATACATTAGTGTGTGTGTGTGTGTGTGTGTGTGTGTGTGTGTGTGTGTGTGTGTGTGTGTGTGTCTGCTAGAAACCTCTAGAAAAGGTGACAACATTGTTAGCAGCGAAACATACAAGTACAAAGTCAGAGATTCAAGCTCAGGATCTTTTTTTTTTCTTCAGTCTAGCAAAATGTCAAAGTCATAAAAACATACTCCCCACATGAATGGTCTCGATCTGCAGGCATCAATAACACTTTGTCTTTTCAAATATTAATGACAGATATGCGTATGTATCGGCTGTGTCAGTCACTGCTGATTAAATATAACCTTGTCCTTGGTACTACGTACAGCGTTGGTCCAGACGTGTCGTTGTGTGTTTCTCTAAAGCGCTGAGCCTAGACACACTTTTACTTATCTGTCATCCTTACGGCCCGTTGTAACTAGTTCTACTGCAATCCAGATCCTATTCAGTCAGCACTTCTGCTTTCAAGATGAACATATTCCTGGGGATTTCAAGGACGCAAGAAAGAATAATGACAGCCAGGATGAGCGAGATGCAGAGCTCAAATGTGAGAGTAAGACATGATAGAGAGGAGGTTACAAAGAGGAAGAACAGAGGAATGCACTGAGAGACAAATGAGAATTAGGTGGCTGAGCTCTGTAGAGTGAGAGGAAAAAGCGTGGGTGTGACTCAGAGGGCACACAAAGCTTTTTGCGAGCATTTTCTCATGCGTGGTGTTCAGGGAAAGCTGCTTCAGAAAGCTCTTAGGGAGCAAGGTGACAAGATACGCTGTGATGTGGCAGCTGTCACGTGTCGTCTTGAGAGGACGGTGTCAGAAAAAATAGTGACACCTTGCTGATGTTCCTGTGAAGTGGCCTCAAAAAAGACCACCCTGGACCTGTGAAAACAGCTGTAATGCCAAGATAATTAACACAACTCAAATAGCTTTGAGAGGAACAGGAACACTGTATTAGAAATGGGATGAAAAGAATATGAAGCTATAATCCAGACTTGGTGGTGGAGGCAAACCGAACACGGGAGGATCACCCTTTCATGTTAACGGAGAGCTTTTTAAAAAAGGACAATGAGGCTCAACGATGGCTCACAAACATGTATGGCCACAGTATAATCTCTCCATGCCACAGTAGGCTCAAACTCTATTCAAATCCTACCCCCACACACACCTCGGCCGGATACTGAGGGCGTTAGAAATACAAAAAGCAGCAAATACCCAATGCTGTGTGTTTATGTGTCATAAATGTGCTGCTTATCTCAACAAAAACATCACACGCAATTGTGCTAATAATGAACCAACAGTGATGGACAAAACCTGAAGTGAAATGTCACAGATAGGGATTCAATGACCCTCTCTCCTCCTGTTACATAGCCATTTCTCAGCTGCATTACATGGTGCAGAGAACATAAATACATCCTGACCTGTAACTGTAGTACATGTCTCTTGCACACACACTGTTTAATGGCGTTATTTGTTCCTATAAATGCGAGGCCAGACATCATAAAACAATTACAGTAGAGCCACATTCAGTTATTTACAGTTGCCTTTGCATTTAGATTCTCTGTTTAACCTCCACTGATGTGTGTGTGTCGCAGCTCTGCCCACCTGGGGGACAGTATCAATCGGTGCTTGGAGGCTCCTGAGCCAGAAAGCTCAGCCATCCATACAATGCACCAGAAACAAAGAGACAGCTGAACACATCCATATCTTTCCCCTTTCTCGGTAGCAACTACTGTAGGCACAACATAGACAAAGCTAAATGTGTCTCAAGTACAACAACAACTCATTTCACATTCTACTTTCTTTTTTTATATTGACTGAGATTAGTCTAGTCTTCTGAATGAAGTGGTTAAATATAAGCAAAATGGAGTGTTGTGCAAAATTCAACACCAAACTATATACAGCATCCCACATGACCGTGGAGTATAATTAACACCTGTCAGACTGTTGAAAAATGACAGAGCTACACAAGAGAGATTCATAATTTTGCAAGCATATATATTTTCCTCTAAACTACTTGAGTCTTATAGCTTTGGGATATTATTTGGAATGTGTGGCGGTCATTTTAATTTGGACGTAGGCTAAAATCTGTGTAGACCTGTAGTGTTTGGCACTTTGTCTTAATAGTTTTGGCACTAACAATGACGAGATACAAACATCACTTCATCCAAGGTCATGATCAAATTACTCTATCTTTAATTACCGTTTTAATAAATGAGGCCCCTCGTCCTTCAGTATAAGGGGCTGAACATGAGGCAGAGATGGTTTACAAAAAGAGCTCATCCTGCAAGGACTGACCAATCTGTTGTTACGGAGTTCTGCACCAGTAGAACTGACACATGTACACCATCATAAGCCTTGCATACAGGTCCCTGCTCCCCCTCTCCGTCACACAGGATGCAAGCGAAGCTTTTCGACGCTGTTATATATACAAAAAAACAGGCTGAGGAGCTCACTGTCTCAACAGCACCTGGAGGCTTTTATGTTGAAGGCTACTCAGACAGATGCTGGACAGCGAGAACATTGTAGACAGTTTTGCAGAAAAGAGTGAGCTGCTGCAACAATACTCATGTAGTGAGGTAGTAATAACACGTTAGTACACTTGTAACACTGATGTTCACATCCTATCGTATGTTTTGTTCATTTCTACAATGTAGTTCATACTAACTCTACTGTCCGTTTCCAGTTTCTTTATCGTGGGGTCTTTCTCTGCTGGTATTGCCGTGTTGACCTTTCCCTCCGTCTGTTGTCAGCTGTCTGCATGTCATGACTCTGCTGGTCGACCATCATTCTACCTGCATGCAAGTCTTTTGTTCTTGTTTAACTGATTCATATACTTCATTTACTCTTCATGCTTTTATGTTCTGGGCCTCTGTGCTGGATGTTTTTATTCTGTCCATTTTAGCATTTGATTTGCTTTGTGTGTTTTAAATGAGTGAGCTTCTGTGTTGCATGTCTTGTCAGTACTTGACAATGTCTAAATGTCCCCTGAATGAGGATACTCACTATTCTCACTATTACTTTTTTGTGCACCCATTGAAAAGTGTTTTTAAACCTTGTATATGTAATCTTACATCTGTTTTTAGGTTTGTATTGTGTGACATCTGCCTCTCAGGACTACAGATGAAAAATAGCCTCTTGGCTAACTCTGGCACATTTACAGAAATGTTGTTATTAATGTGCACTGTCCCGTATCAAATAAAGTAAAAAAATATATAAAAAAATAACTAAGTAACCTAGTAATATTTTTTCATATTTTTCATGCAAAACGGCACAATTCAAGCTATAATTTAGTAATGGCGAGAATCCCTTCACACAGGCAAGCTATGACATCATACTTTTTTGTATATATATATGTTTGTCTGGCATTCATCTTTATACATTTTTGTCTTGTATCATACACAATTTAATGTTCTTGGTTTTCCAACTCTTTAAATGTATACTTAACATGAACAGTGTATATTTTGTTCGCATCCCGTTATTTTACACAATTTTAGTTAGATATAATGTTATTATATCACGAACATGACACAAATGTGCAAGTGCTGCTTCTCCATTATTCACTTTGAGTTTTGACTGGTCACTAAATGACCTAAAGTCACACACCAGCAAGTCTATTTCCGTTATACACTCCAGGCCATGACTGTATCTTCTTTATGGCATTACTCTTAATCATATCAAGCACACACATCCATATGCATACACACACTCTACCAGTCCGTGTAGCCTGAGGACATTCCAGCTGCCAGCGACTGTTAAGGTCAGATGAACAGATCCCACTCGGCTGCAATCGCTCTCATCTGAGAGTATAGGAACAACAATTACTCCCGCCACTCCAGTTCACTCCCAACAATTACCAACAAGCCATTCTTGCCTTTGACCTACTGTAATGTTGTCCCATTGACTTTCATTACTTCCTCGCTCTGAATACGAGGAGGATGTGCTTTCATCTGAGAAGGCGGTTTATGTTGGTGATGTCACTTTCCATTCAGCTGCATTTTCCTCTGTCATTATCCACGTCTGTGGCCTTTGTTTCTGTCTTTAATTCCTCCATTCATTTGAATCAGGCCTCCGTCTGCTGCTTTCCGTTGAGTCCTTATGGGAGCAAATGAATGGATTGCAGGTTTTAATTAGAATAGAACAGACCTCGGATTAGGTCAGCCACCATTAGTCAGTCCCCCCCATCTTTGTCTTCTACTCTTTAGCTGCTGTAGAGCAGACAGTAACAGGCAGGGTCCTTTTCTTGTTGCTTTGTATAACTGGATCATCGGGAAGAGAGGAGCAGTTTGCCATATTAATACTTCCTGAGGTCTGGAGTTCATTAAGTAAATGATTTCCAAGCACACTGTGTTCACTTAAGCTGGTGTCAGAAGATGTTCTTGAGAAGATATTGTTCTAAAACTCCACATGTTTCGAGTGGTTCTCATGCATGGAGCCCTGAGGGTCGTGGAACTCACCCTTTTTTAGTTTGAGCCATAAATGTAAAACAACAATCATAAATCACCAAGACCACACGTAATGAGTCATAAAGGTTTTCCAGCAGCAGCTGTAATTCTTTAAAATAAAAATGTATGCATGAAATGACAAGATTCCCAGTGAATGCCAAAACAAGCCTAGTGGCTGAGAAAGGTTTCTCGACTTAACCAGACAGGCAGTGTTTTGATTTGTTGTGACAAACGGATGTCTGTCTGAATTATTGATTCTCTTTATCGAATGGCTAAATAAGAGTAACGGATGTATTCACACTTTCTTTCCTCCCATCCATGTATCCACATGTTCTGTGTTCTGTGTCACTCAAATGACTGCATTTCCTTGAGGTCTGTCTCTAAGGGTTTGTTTTCACAAGTTAGTGTAATTTTTTTCATTTAGCTTGAAGCTCACCTGTGATCAAGTGTTTGTCTCCATATGTGGATCAGGGCTTTCGTGCAGCCCCTCTGACATTTTTCTATTTTTTCATTCTTTCTTTATTCAAAAAGATGTACATGGAAGTTACTGCAGTACTCTGAACTCTAAGCGGCTCTGCTGAGTATCAGAGTGACGTGTCTGCCGTTGTTTGCTTGTTTTGCTCGGCGGCGGAGATGTTGGGGGTCAGTGCTACAGGCCGGCCCCTCCACTCACATCCTAAAAAACATTACCCAGATAACCCTTCTGCTGAACTCTTCTTGTCTAAAGCTTTTAGTGTCACTTCCCCATAAACGCATATCTGTTGAAGATTACTGGTGTGCACAAACTACCAGTATCAGAAGCTTATTTAAGCCCTAGACAGATGTTAAAGTTGAAAAGTTTAACTGGAGTAAATCTGTAGACTCTACTTTCAACAACATTGTAATTATTTAAAGGATCATACATTGTTATGTTGGAGCTGAACAATAATCAGAGAAAATACCTATGGCTCCACTACAGCTGCATATATCCTGCAGTACTATCATGTTGAAACTCAATCTGTTAACACTGATAGCTAATATACAACATGGATGCTGTGTTTATAAAACGCATTGTGGACTGAGTAAGTAAAACCCAAAGCCAGAGAGTGTTTTATTGTTGTTACTGCGGGTCGGTTCTGTTTCTTTGCCTACTCTGTGTTTAGAAGGGAGTCAGACACACCATTTACATTCCAGCTTGATTCCCTGTGCTGTACGAAGGCAGTCGAAGTCCACATCGTCCATGTCAACAGGGCTTTTGAATTGAAGATTTGACATGTTGATTCTTAATAACATAAATGAATGTCAAATGTGTCTTTCTACTTTTTCTTTAAAAATCAGACACTATTGAGCTGTCAACTTCTTTATTCAATGAAATATAATCACAAGAAATCACTGCCACAGTATGTATGAGTGAATGAACATCTATGTCCCCAATTAACCTAAGTTTATATGAGAAAGCTGTTGCTTAAGATCGCAGCTCTTTTAAGCCACGAACGGCTCTGTGTGGCCCTGTAAAGAACTCCCTCCATTCTTATCTAGCATCAATGTAAACACAAGATCATTTAGAGAGTTGGTTCCTGGGTGACCTTGCTTTCCCTGGCTGCGGTTTAGACCGGCCAGGGCTCGTAGGCACCCTGTCTGCTAGTCTTTACAGCCTCGAGCCGCAGCTTTAGCCTCGTCTGCCAACTCATTACGCAGCCCAAAGAGCTCCCTGCAGAGTTTGTTCCCTCTGTTTGCTGTTTGTCTATACTTGTTTACGTGTTTGTGTGCTGGGACATTCACAAACATGCACACAAAGTTTGAGTTTGTTTCATCCTTTGAATGTTTCATTTTTTTGGACTGTTTTCTCTTTGACGATGTTCTCTCTGGGAATGTGCTCCCTTGGGACCTGTTCATTGCATGCATATATAAACACTAGAATAAACAGTTTGAATGCACAACTAAGCATGTGTTATGTTTTGCCGTGTACAATCTGGATGCCAAAAGGAATTAAAGAGCAGAATGTGCCAAAAGGAAGCAAAGAGTATCTGTCAGGAATTAAAAAACACATAATTGAAAAGGTGGTATTAATGCCCATTAGGATAATCAAACTGTATCTGTAATAATTAATAAAAAAGCAGGTGATAAAAGTCAATACAATTAGAAAGGATAAACACAGTTATAACCTAAAAGTTAAACCTAATCCAAAGTATCAGAGATGCTACATACAGGACGGGATGGGGCAACACATACAATCAAACTGTACAAAGGGCTTGTACATCTAGAAACTCAGTGGCCCTATCAAAACTGAATTTAACTAATTTATCTTAAGCTGATGCTGGAAGTATGTCATGTGTTGTCATAACGAGAGTGAGGACCCAAATGCCGACATTACTTCCAAAACAATATTTAATTCCGGATTACAGGTAACACAGGACGACAAAGCAAACGGTACAACACCACGCTGGAAATGAGACAAACAGGGTTTAATAAATACACAGGCAGGCGGAGGTGATTGGACAACGGGGAACGAGACACAGGTGGACACAATGAGGGCGGAGCCAGCAATCACACAGGTGGAAACAATCAGGACCAGGGCAGATAATCACAGGGAGACAGATGACACAAGGACTTCAAAATAAGACACAAAACAAGACAGAAACTCCGGGTCATGACAAAGTAGCTAAGAAGTGACCGTTTATACTTAATGTGTGATTGTTTTACAACTGCACAGCACTTTGGTCAACTTTCCTGCTTTTTAAATATGCTCTCTAAACACTTAAAATGTGAAGGTTGCGCATTAGTGCCGTCAACAAATATAACATATGACAAATTATATTTGATTGTGAAAAAAAAAACAGCACTATGATATATACCTTTATTCGTCCCACAGTGGGGACATTTTAAAAATCACAGCAGCGAGTGTGTAGGTGTGGGGTCAATCCTGATTCCTCCCATCTTTTTTTATGTTCATGTTTAGATGTCTCCTGCCACTTGTCCTCCCCTGGGTCCTGATGTGTTTACTCTAAGGCCCAAATGTAACATGGCTACCATAACAGATATTCTATTAAGTGTGCTTGGATGGGTCTCCCACACACCACTGAGCAGTCAAGAGCTCTGTGCTGCTTTTGCCTCAAAGTATTAAATCAAGCAGTGACCAGCTCATATGCAGCCAACAGTCTTTGTCTCAGTTTTTTTATGCATTCATGGCCAACTGGAGTATATTCATTTCATGCATTGCTGTCTTGAAAAATAAAGATTTTTATATTGGCTAAAACAGGAAGAATGCTATTCTTTATAAACGGATGCATGCAAACAAACGCTGGATCATATGCTTTATGTTCTGCATGGTTCATTTTGTATGTACAAGTTGTAAGTGAATTATACTATCATGAACTCCATCCACAGGCATGTGGGCTCTTTATAGTTGTACATTCTCCATGGCCATGCCATTTGGCACAGGCAATCCCTGGATACATCAACACACTGCTATCGCCACTGTTTACAACCAGTGGGCCACACACAGCCGTGTTTATGCTGAAATCCAGGAATAGGGGGAGGCTAAGAGCTGGAGACGTCAACCAGGCGACTCGACTACTTGTGATTCCCTCTGCCACCATGGGTCCTACGTTACTGAGACACATGCTGCACCTGCCTGTCCGTCTGTCCTTTCATAGTATGTGGGTAATCTTCATGAAAAATACATTAGGATGAATTCACATTTTTGTAACTGAAAATATTGAAATGTCATAACATTGCCAAAAGATTAAAATGATAAAAAGCGTATTAAATCATCAACTTTGACTGTTTGAGCACTAAGCATCATGATGTAAAGCACAGAGTCCGCCTCCCCCCTCGTGCCACTACCCTGATGTCCAACCCCCGTGTGCAACTTGATCCGGGATGAGCAATGGAGCCGTCCTCAGTGAAGATATAGGCTGGACTGTCACGGACTACCCGCTGCCGTTATCCATCTTATTCCTCTGTGGCTGAACATCAGACAACAAGTAGGCTGGATAGCGGAGTAACCTCATGCCCTAGCTGCTAGCTTTCCTTCCATCTTGCCTCTTCTCCCTCGCCCAGTATCTTTACATTTCAGATGCGGATGAATGTATTCTGTCATATCCCATTAGTAAACACAAACACCACAACAAATAAAGCCACAAATTTAGAAAAATGTATGGCATGAGCTGCCGTTGCCTCAGTAAATGTATGTGTACTACTTTAACACTGCTGCCGCAGCCCTTTATGACTTGAACGTGTCTGTAGTGTGGACAGAGTAAGAAAGGACTTTCTGTATCTCTTAACCTAAATATATCAAAACCAGGTCTGATGGTATATTTATTCTCCTGTTGGTTCTCTTTACAATGCTGGAAAATGTAGCCCTCCCGCCGACATATCTCTTCTATTTGTCACTAATATCTATTTAATAAATGAAAATGAAAGTAAATTCAACTGATTATGTTTAATTAAGCAAATAGTCTGAGTGAGAAAAAAAATAATGTTTATCGATTCATTTTGATGCGATTTGGAGACTTCATCCACAGTTTGGTTATTGGTACCGTATCCCTTGGTGTTGCCACATTATTATTCATGGGTCCACATGTTGCTCTACCACACAACGCCATGTTGACTGAGGTCTGCAATGTCATCACATATTTAGTTGGATCAGGTTTCCGGGGCATCTGTAAGGTGATAGGTGGTTTATGAACTGTGTTTAATATTACATTTCACCAACTAGTGTGAAATGTAATATTGTAATTTGGTTTTGAAGATCCTGAGAGTATCTCAGCTCCTCTTTCTCCCCGTGTTGGTGGGGATGGTCCCCATGAAAGCTCAACACGTGTTCTCTGCAAAGATTTAATACAGATTCCTATTCTACCAGTTTGAGCTTTTTCATACTTCCTGCACCTTATTTAAGATGAAGCCCCCCTCCAAACACAAACACACACACACACACACATACACACAAACACAAACACACACACACACACACACACACACACACACACACACACACAGAGGAAGGCAGTTGAGCCTCTTTGAGCCCAACAGCTGTAATGGTGTGATAAGGTAGCACCAAGGCTGGGGTTTATTTTTTGGGCACGGTCAGAATCCCAATACAGCAACGCTATTCGATCACAATAGTACATTCCTTCTGGAATACCATGTTTATTATTTTTCAAACCATTTCATCACCCCCAAATGAAAATCAATGACACAGGCTTAAATCTCCTACACGGTTACTTTATTATAAAAGGCATATGGATAAGCGAGAGAAGGGGTGGAAAGAGAGAGGATAGGATCATATTTTCTGACAAAACGTCCCCACGTCACGTTTCCTTCCCATAATGGCAACAGTGTGTGTATCCTGGTGGGCAACATTTTTTCCTCTCCTGTCCTTTAATCTCAGATAGACTATACAGATAGAGAACACATCGGTACAAGAAATGAAAAGGAGAGCTCCCAGTCGTGCTTTATCAAGGACATCACACTGGAAGTTCATGCGAGTCAAACCAGATCCAAAAGAACAAATGTAGGATGGAGGATTCCAGGACCGTTCAATAACATGTATGTTGTGTGTGTGACATGGATAACATACTGAGAAGCAATGTTATGCTGGATGGAGGTCCAGTTCAGCTACAGATTTGAAACATTTGACAAGTCATAGTTCAGTGTTGTGACCATGCTTAGGAAGAGCATTGAAGAGAGTTATGTTTACTTGATTTACTTAATAAGAACATGTACTCACAGTAACAGAGCTAATAAATGAAACTGACTGGACATAAAACAAGTTGAATCTCTGGGAATGTTATGTGTATTCCTTCATCCTTTCAGGCCTGTTACTTTGATGTCCTGAGTTAAATCTGTTGTTCAGATGCTGACGAAACACCTGCATGTCTGTGGGATGATCAAAAGTGTCAGTTCATCATAAAACATAAAAAGGGGGTGTATTACTTTGTAGTGTCGCTCTGAGTGCTGTTTGCAACACTTTGGCACAGCAATAGATGACATTGTGCCTTTTTATGTCTTCATTGATAATCTTCAATTTTCCATGAGTTGGAATCTATATCTAAATGTGCTGGAAACTCAGTTTTCCTTTTATGGATTTGGCTTTAAATAACTGTTTTCTAGGTGAGAAACTATTTTGCAATATAACAGGAGTCGCTAATATACATATAATGTACAATAAATGCAATTTTTGCAATATGCTTAACAAAACAAGCAGAGAGGTGTCACCACATCACCCAATGGAGAATTAGTCAAAATGTTAATGATTATGCATCAAGGCCCGAAGCATCGACCTCCTACTCGGCTCCGTCACATTTCTAGGTCCTTGTAATGTGGCAACCTATAATTACAATAATATTTCATTAGACACATACACGGATACTACCTCCTGACAGCCCCACATGCACACACAGAACACAGCATCCTGACATCCTGTCTCTATCTCATGCCTTAATGTTCCTCCAATTACCGCCAATTACCGCTCTCAGCACCGGTGGATAGAAAGAAAATGTACGCTGGAATCCCAAAGTCATTGGGCCGCTTATTGAACGTAACATTCCCCCGTCCCAGCACGCCGTTCCTGTATTGATTTTCAAAAAGGCGACGCTGCTGATCCATGAAGGCAACATGGTGGCATATATTAGAGCTATTTCAGCCAATTAGAGTGATGTATGTCTCGGCAGCCGCTGGTTGCGTAGTCAGCGACACACTCGGATGGAGACGCACGTCGTCATTTTTCAGACTAATTAGAAAAACATTACATGCCATGACAGTCGGGGGTGGGGTGAGTGTGTAACCCCGGGCACACTGATACTGTGTGAAAGTAAAAATGGGCACATAAACACCAAGAGTGAAAGAGAGCAAACATTGTTTCATGCTGATTTATGGCATCGATTTTACCTCGACACCTCACATAATTCATCTTCATTTAAATGGGATAGACATCTTATTTACAAGTTAAATTGCAGATTACTTCCCTGACACTATTTAGTGATAGGAACGCTTCCATTTCCTCCTCGGATAGAGCAACAACCTCTCTATCAAATCTATAGGGGGCGCTCTTGGGCAAGTGGGTTACTCGCAGGTGGGTCACTTGCAGGTGCGTTGGAGTTACAGTGCAGACTAAAAGCATCTTAACTCAGGCAGCCAAGCTCGGTGGGCCTATTCCAGAGATAATGGGAATGGGTGAGAGTTATAAGGGTGTTCCTATTTCTCTCTTCAGTGCTTCCATGGACATGATCATTCGTGCCCTCTTAAATCCTCCCCTACGGAGTCGCACACAGATAGACGGCACGCTGGCTCTGTCTCTGTCTTATATGTGTGTGTGTGTGTGTGTGTGTGTGTGTGTGTGTGTGTGTTAGTGTATGCACGTGTGTGTTCGCCATATATGTGCCACTGACTACATGTCTCCAAACGTTGGAGCCTGACTGAGGGGAACCTCTTCCACCACCTCCCATCCAGTGGACAGCACCTCCAGGATGTATGATGTCATGGGTTCTGCCAAGGCAAACACACATTCCTACACCGCTGACATGGAATGTACAATATGGCAATGTGTAATCATGCTAATTATAGCCCCATACAGTAAATTACATTTATATCACACAAAACAATCTTTTACCTTTTTTTTAGGTTGAGAACATGCAAAAATATGCTTTAAAAGCTTTGTTCAAAAAACTCCTTATGGCTTTGAATGTTAAAACAAACCTACATTCAGTACAGGCCCACTGTGCTGGTTTATTCAGCAACACTCTTCTCCCATCTCTTCATTTGGCGATGAAGTCCCTGTAGAGGCTCTTACCTTTTGTCAACATGAGGTTGAATTTCATATAATGGTGTGATCCGTTAATGGTGTGAAAAGAATGACCGTTAGACCTGCTGTGTGTGTGTTTCTGTGTGTATCTTTAAGTAATGAGATCTGGGATGACGGGTGACTGTGTTTCCTCTGGATGACAAATTAAATCAGAACGTTGTCGTTGGCTCTAATAGAGAATCTCTGTCGTTCTTTTAATCTATTTACCGTATTATTGCTGTAGCCTCTGTTCGGCTGTCTGCAGAGATGAGCTACTTACTATCACTGCCGCGAGCTGGTTCAGACTGCTTAGTATTAAAAGTCTGATATTAAGGGACAAGGCTGGCATTATGTTTACTATTGCCTTACATTACATAACTTTTTGTCTTTATAACTAAAGTCTGGTACAGTCATATAACTCTATTGCCTTTCAAAGCCACTGTGACATACAGTATACCAGTGTATTCCAGTCAGATCATCACACTAGCAAAGCAGAGTAAACACTGGACTGAGTCTTTGAGCATGCTCGGTGAGAGCAATGACTTCCTTATTGTGAATTAAAGAAATAACTTGTGAACGAGATATTGCACCAGTTCTGGAGATACATGTGTTTGTATATGAGACCAACAACGTCTCTTTCCTCAAAGTAAGTGAACGGAAACATCCACCTGGGTCCTCCCTGTCTTGCTCTGGACTCTTCTTAATCTACACCTTTCTTTTAAAACATAGCTCCAAAGGGGGTTTTAATCATTGGTAATGGAAGACCCTGCTGGGAGTAAATTAGCCTTAATCTGACAGCCGAGTGCGTACCATTAGCACCGGGGGCTTAGACATTGGGATGGCACGTTTAGTGCGACGCAGATAGAAGCAGAGTTTATAGAACTGTCTTGGTGTGTTGCGAGAGTCCTGTATCATCTTGTTTGTGCATCTCCCCTGTGGGATATTTAGCTCATGCTAGACCTATTTTGAATAAGCTTGTGAGTTAATGCTCTGGAGTTGTTTTTATGCAACCTCAAATACGCTACAGACTTTTTTTTCTTCTGCTCTCCTCGGGAGAATTTGTTTAATTATGTGTTGATCATATCTAATTTAATTTAGACGTTCTGGTTGCATCACTTGTTCACTCGCAGCACAGAACTTTTACTTTTATTTAGATGATAATTTGTTGTCTTTTTTGTATGCCCCATCTGAGATGAAACCCTTCTGACTTACATCACATTTGACTGATAAACCCAGAATATATAATTCTCTTCTCAGACCAGTGTGGTGCCTCAGTCAACTGGCAGGAAAACGGGACTAAAAGAGAAAGAGAGCAAGCATGAATTAAAAGATAAAGGACAAAGTTTCTCAACCTATGTTTACCACATTATGTACAGTATGTTTTTGTACAGTGTTTTTTTATATATTTTTTATATTTCTATTATTATTACTGTTATTATTATTATGATGATTATTAGTAGTATTATAGTGTGTTTGTTTTGTACCTCTGTTGACTCGGAGAGCCCTGCAAAAATAATTCCGATGTGTCTGGACTGCTGGTCTAGGCACAGATGGCAAATAAAAAACCTTGAACCTTGAACTATTTCATTTTCTTTACATTTAGAAAAGGTCATAATAAAGATAACCCAGTGTGGAAACAAGGCTGTATGAACAGATAGAAAGAATATCCTTTGCAAACACAAAGCCAATGAAAAAGCTTGAACGAATGGAAAGTCCTGAGGAAATATCAGCTTGACTATTTGTACCCCAATAAGTCTTTGAGTGTAAGAGGTGCTTGAGCGTCTGCACCTTCCAAATGGCGGTCTGTGTTGGGCTAAAAGACTTCAAACCAAAAATGGTCACGTTCAGTATTTCCTAACTTTAAATTGAATAGCTTAAACCCGCTATGAGATAATTCGCTTCTGCTGGGAAAATATGGACTGCAAACAGAAGAAGACTGAGGCTACACATCATCCTCATGCACGGGGCATTTTAAGTTAAACTGAAATATGTGTGAGATTCTGCTTTTCCATGTTAAATGAGCTGCAGTTAAAATAATAAGACAGTCATCTTCGGCATCTTTTAAATCACAGCATACCAGGACTGTCAAAGTTAATGCGATGATGGCGGGTTAATGCAAATTTGCCAGTCATTTCTCAAATGTGTTAATGCAGGTCTGTGGCAAATAAATCACATCTGACGACTGCATATATTGCCCTTTATTTTGTGTTGCTAATTGATTTCCAATAATAATCTACATACATTTGCATACATTATTCATATGTGTCCACACTGAGTATTCAAAACGTGACAAAATGTCTATTTACGGTACTTTTTTTATACAAGATGTGGAATAAATTAGCAATCATGCCATTTAAAATATGTGTATTCATTTACAATCCTATTTTTACTAGCATTTCTAAGATGCTGTAGCTCAGATGTTAAATATCTCCAGTTGTGGGGATTCAAACAGTGACCTTATTAGATAAAGGTGGAGTTCCTGAACCTGGAGGTGATATTGTTGTGGTCTCTATGGAGATTTAGCCTTTTCCCAATACGAGAGGGAAAAGGTGACACTCTCTTCACTGTTACAAGCATGCACAACCGAAATGATGGTTTCTACAGATAAGCCAAGCTTAAATGGATAAAGGAAGGATATATAAAGAAAGGGTATACACTGTATTAAACAACCTCAGAAAGATTGTCGGCTGCAAAAGTGTCAGCTAATTCAGATCCAGTTAATAAACTAAACTAGTTCCCATCCAATTAGTTTAGCGTCCTGCTGTTTACATCGTATCTGACTGAATGAGATATCCTCAAAATTAAACCTAAAGCAGGAGCCGCCACACTGCATCTGTTTTGCTAATCCACAGAAAGCGAGCTACGTGTTCCCTCATTCGAGCCACACACAGCACACGGCGCTAACTGTGCAGGCTTCATTCTTTGTTATGGGACAGAACAAACGGAGAGGACATGCAGGGGAGCTGTGACATGGCGTTCACTAATCCCTGTTGTGATTAACAACACCCGCGCCTGTGTCTACGTGTATGGCATTTGTTGTTGGAGGTGTATTCGCTTTAATATATGCATTTCTTCACTGGTTCGTGTGATGATGCAGGTGCATGAATCCTACGCTTTGCTTTCAAAATGCGATAATGACTCAGTTGCTGATGCAGAGAATGTGGCCAACAGAACAAATGTGGATGAAATTGTTGTTTTTTTTAACTATTTGGAGGTCTCATTTGTTCATTTTGTGCTAAATGTTCCAATAATCAGTCTCATGTTGATAATCGGTTCACTTATGAATATTTGTGTTTAGCCACATTTAATTGAATGGTACTTAAAGCAAAGCATGTCTTTTCTTAATTGTATAGCTCTCTAGT
Source organism: Liparis tanakae (assembly GCA_036178185.1). Lineage (NCBI taxonomy): Eukaryota > Metazoa > Chordata > Actinopteri > Perciformes > Liparidae > Liparis > Liparis tanakae. The sequence goes on along the minus strand of CM070101.1, from coordinate 8,844,982 downwards.
TGCCTATTGCAATATTGCAGTTCCACCCTTCCATATCCGTAGCAATATTGTTTGTATATATGATGTGTTAATAATGTGAATGACAATTACTGTACTAATTAAGCATAATAAACTATTAAACATATGGATATTCATCCCTTTAACTTTATGGCCCCTGTAGTGTTAGAGTTGTAACCAGGTACTGGATCAGCAGTGTCTAAATCGGCTCGGCCACAGATTGGGATTGACTCCATACTCTGACCCATCCTCTTACTGCTAATTGGTTAACCCTCTAATCCAGCTGGCGGTCAGCAGTAAGGCTGTTTGGCTGGAGCTCAGCCGGCTGCGCCAGGAAACTGCTGTCCAACAGTCCATTAACAAAGTGGTGAGAATACAGATGCTTGGTTGACACATGTGAGTGGGAGGACTGTTATAAACAGAAAACTTCTGCTGTGGCACCCGAACATGCAGCTCAACGGTCAAAACAGCAAACAGTCTGCCTGACATGCAGGTCGGCCTGGCCGGTCCAGAGATGTGGGCAGTGTGTACATTAGGTTTTCTGTAAGCGACCTGTGATCACTCATAACACCGCTCTCCCCCAGAGCGATATAATGGAATCAGCCAGATGTTGATACGCATCTACAGACTGTACTTAAAGACAGCAGCCAAGAAGAAAGCATTTATAGAACAACTCAAAGCTTTTCTCACTCTGATGAAATGACCCTTGCAGGAAGTTGTTCTGGAAACAGGGGATGCATTGGCCAACTAAAATGACCTGCCATAGCCTGTGGATACATTAGCATTAGAAGTATATGGGGATACATTATTAGTAGGGCATATGCATACCAGTTTAATACAATTATTTTTCTCGGCCAAGGAGTTTGTGTGATCTGTTTGTTTGTTGTTTTTTTCTGTCAGAAGTAACACATTACTGGTCGTAGGGTGTATCATAGGCCAAGGAAGAACTCTAAATGGTGGGTTGGAGACATGCATTATTTTTCAATAATTGGTTTGGCGGAAGTCTGCTCTGTCAGTGTCAATTAATTGTAAAACAAATATCAGGATATCAAAGTAAAATAGTATTCACATTTCATTTGTAATGATAAGTTGCTTCATGTTAAATGTGAAATATCAGTAACTAATGGGATAATTAATGACAGCTCGAGGGAAACTGTTACACGTTGGCCCTTGATATCGTATGTCACTGGTATGTAAGAGCTTAAATAGATCATCAAAATTGGTTTACACAAATTGTTTGGCATGATTAGATAATAGAGGTGTAGTGCTGGCCATCTTCGACCCAAACCACCCACTGTTGGAAATCACATAGGACAGGTAATCTGAATGAAGAGGAACCAGTGTCTAATTCCTTTATGTGTAATCTCATTATATTGCTTCAGTCCGCAGGTCTTTCAGTTTAAACTAACAAGAACAAGATGCCATATGTTTAGGGGGAAGTTGTCGACTCAGATTGGGGAGATTTCAGCTGGCTCGAGTCCTCTTTTCTCTCCATTTGTATCAGGTCTTTCCCTCCAGTGGCAAACTGGAACAAATGTTCAGGCTAATTGATCGAGCTAATGAAATGGCTGGGTGCTAGACTGAGGTCACACACACAAACACACACACACACACACACACACACACACACACACACATCACAGGAATTACAGATGTGCTTATACTACAAGGCAGGAATTGATGGCTGAATAAGTGGGGGTTAAATGAGTGGTCAAGGACTAATTGATTCATCTGATGAGTTGTGTTGCATGGCTGTGTGAGTATGTGTGTGTTTTAATGCACATATGGATGTCAGCCACTGGCCTAAATGTAGTTATGATGGCTGATGAGATGGATTAGTCGGAGGGGAAGTTACAGTAAGTGGCTCCTTAATGGGCAGCTGCGGCCTCATCTGTCAACTCGAGACAGAATATTTAGCCGAGGCCTGGGGCGCATAGTCTGACACAGGCAAGCAAGATACTACAGTCATGGATGTAAAAGTTATACTATTGTTTATGCTGATACAATTAGAAGATGAATTGATTGGCCAATTGGTGACAATTCTGATAATAAATGATCATTTATGCAATTTACTTGCTGGTTCAAATGTTGAGAATTACTGCTTCACTTTGGTTTATATAATTATTAATATAATGTCTTTGGGCTTTGGACCTTTGGTCATAGCATTCAAGCACTCTGTAAATATCACAGTGGACTCTAGGAACGTTTGATGGACATTTTTCACAATTGTACGACATTTTCTGAACTGAACAATCAATCATGTTGTTTTCATCCTTTGATCTTGTCAAAAATTACTAATGTGAGGCAGGAGTTGCTATTTTTAGATCAATTTCATTACAAAGATAAATCTGACTGATCGACTTCATGCCACCATTGGCCTGCAAGGTGCAAGCCTGATTTAACACAGTAAATGGTGTGCTGAGCCATTTTGCGGAAAAATAGATTTTTATACATTTTGAAAGAAATGTCAATATCAACACCAACATTGCTGTTTCATCACAGTGCAGTCACGTCACTTACTGGTGAGAAAACCTGTTGAAGTGTGCAGTACCTCCTGACTAGCCGACCAGATCAGTGCCTTCATGGGGCTTGTGCACAGAGGGAGAGAGGAGAAATGCAAACTCTGGTTAGTTAACTCAAGAACTCAAAACTTAATCAGCAGAAACCGTATTGTCTCTTTGGCTCGCTCAAGGGGGCGGAGCTTTAAGGCGGACCAGCTAGTCTCATTTTAGTGAGAAGCCTCTCCTCCGGGTTTTGCTTCATCTAAATTCTTATTATCGTTTATTGTATAAACCTGATGAATTACAAAGAATGGATAAGACCGCAGCATTGTGTCTATAATGTACATAATCACTTGAAATGTGTTAGAATCAATAGAATAAGATCTAACAGAGGTTTGTAGTTCCTCTGTGATTTCTCTTCTTCAATCCAACAAATTGTGATTTTGCATATAGAGCTCAGCCCATTTCAATATTGGTCTGGACATAATTGCCCATTTCTCTTTTTCTCTTTTGTTCTCCATCCCTCTCTGATCTCACACGCAATGCATGCAGGGCAGCCATCACATCCTTACCGTTTTCATAAACATAATGACCTCCCTTGTTAGACATCTCTGCACACGTCACAGACCCCTTCCTTGCTGTCATTTTCCTTTTAGCTTCACTTGTACCAAACTGTGATGATTTCATCTCCCTGTGTACCATTTGGGCCACACCGCTTGAAAACTGTGCAGTTTGCCTGGCCTTTCTAACGCAATATCCCATTAGAAGTGAAATAGTTGTTTTTGTGTCCCTCTGTCTCTTTGTGTGTGCTTGTGTGTACATTGTGAGGTGACGGCGAATTGAAATAAAACTGTGCGGATAAATGGGCTTCCTGCGGACCCCCTCGGCTCATTAAAGTGCCCCAGTGCCAGGAGACCATTTGTCTCTGAGTGGTGAATACACGGCGGGGGCAGAGGAGCGATGGCACAGCGAGCTGTGTGGTCTCCGTCTCTGCTGGGGAGGCAGTGCGGGAGGTGGGAGGTGTTTTCATCTCTCTGTGTGTTTGACGACCTGCGTGTCCACGACTTGCACACACATTTTCACTCTAGATTTCTCTACTGAATAATGTGCTAAATTTGAACCCACGGCCCCAATGCTTCTAATAGAGTAGATGCAAATACCTGGAGCCCATCAATAGTAGCTACAGTAGAGTTAGAGGAATGCAGATTCCAGTGGAGGGGAATTGATTCGTGACTGTAGCCTATTCTGCATTGACCTGGTTTCATGTGGTAAACATCGGTCCAGCCTCTACGATCTCTGTCGTAATCTTTCTCGAAGTAGCCAGCATTTATTATTCAATTCAATTCAGTTTGTTTTGCATAGCCCATAATCACAAATTAAGAATTTGACTCAGAGGGCTTTACAATGTGTACACATATGACAGCCCTGTCCTGACCTCACATCGGATCAGGAAAAACTCCCCCAAAAAAGGAAAAAAAACCTTTCACAGGAAAAAAAAAGGAAGAAACCTTCAGGAGAGCAACAGAGGACGATCCCTCTCCCTGGATGGACAGAAGCAATAGACGTCATGTGTAGAGATGAACAGCGTTACGGAGTTACAACACATTCAATGAATATGACAGAAACTATTAATAATGAGGCATGGACCACGATCCAGATACAAATCCAACCGTCTCCTCGCCGTGGCTTCGCATTTAACTGGCAGTGTGAGTAATGTTGTTCTTCTCATCCAAGGCTCCCCAGGAAAAAGCTTTAACTTATTTCCCTTTTACATTTTTTTTTTACTGGGTGTTTTCTACAGTTACAATAATGTTAGAACAGCTAGAAAGAAATAAAGTAATTAAAAAAAACTAAATTATAATTTGGCAAACAAATTTAGTTCTATGTGGCTCACTAATAATTTAGCAAATGTAAGGTTAATTGCCCATATCCCTTTTTTATAAGAATTACTTGTTATGTTATGTCTGTGAAAACAAACATTACCTTCAACAGTTCGTCAATAATCTGAGAGGTTTTGTTTTGATTTATCTTTAGTCAGAAAAAGATTAGTCAGCCAATGACTCATTTAAAAAATGTGTGGAATTACTGCTCTTCTCGCAATCATCAGCACATGGACAATAAAGTACTTTCTAATATGCCACGTCTAGCATGGCAGCTGAAGGACACCATGTAAGTACAAAGGGTTATCATGTCAAAGAGATACTGTTCCTCAACATATTCAGCATGCTTTCCCCCCCCCCACCCAACCAACCAACCCTGCAAAACACACACACACACACACACACAGGCACACACACTTCTAATAATAATAGGGTTGGATGCCTGAGGAATGTGTCCATGCAAGCAAAAACATACTACCCCCGGTTTGGCAGAAACTGTCTGCCGAGTCTTTTAATTTGCCCCTCTACCATTTTCTCCCTTTTGTTCAATCAGGAGTTGTTTTGTATTTCCATGTTTAGCAAGAGGAGACAAGACAGCGAGCGCCGTCTATTTATTTTGTTTCAGTCCGGGGTCGTTGGTGCATGACTGGGAGACGTGCTCTGGAGGCAGCGCTCACTAAAGCAGACACGGTGCGGGCATTCAGATCAGCTTCAGCCAGGATTCTGTCACTGGCCAAACCACACTACAAAATGATTTCTTGTTTTCTCATGGCAGTACACATGATATTGTGCTAGACTTCAGTGTTCAGACATTCACTAAAATCGTATTACTAATGGAATATTAACAGGACCCCAAATCAACTCTGAATATGTGTGTCGGGAGTGTTCCTGACATGACGTGGTCATCTGTTCACTCGTCTTCTGGCCACTGAACAACTGTCAACACTGCCACACCTTCCCCGACTGCACACATGGAAATGGGTGTGGATGCACGCGCGTTATTGAAGGACTTTGGTTTGTGTATAATTCACGTAATGTATCGAGGTGTTCCTTTCCTGTCTGGAAGAAAGGGGAAGCACTTGCGTCGCAGTTGTGCTGTGAAAACATTTCATGCTGCTTTCCTGCCTTTCAATTTCCAGCTCGGTCGAGCAAAATGTATTATTGTCAGTGCAATTCAATGTGTTTGTATTGGGAGTAGAGCAATTCATGGGGATAGGGCATGCTGTCAGAAAATGACAAATAGCCTCAAATATGCTATTACATTGTCCATTTCCTGTCCAGTCATTGTGCTTTTGAACTGTGGGGAAAATGGGCCAGGACAGTTTAATTGTTATGGTCTATTCCTCATCAGACCATAGGCAGCTTGTATGGGTTTTTTTAATTTACATTTTAGTTTTCTTTTCACTACATGCATTCTTTGAGCTGTGCTCTGGTGCACACTTTGACACCGTTGAGCTGCCCTGTCTCAAACCTGTCTGGCTTCAGCGTTGAAGGGCACTGTGAGTGTAGTTTGACGATAGTTGTTGAGAGAGAGGAGACTCTTACCTCTCCACTCTCATCCTCCAGGTTTTTGCAATCTGGTCTTGTGGATTGAAACCTCTCAACCTTGGAAAAGATTCACATTGTTGTGGCATGAAGTCATGTTCATTGCATTGCTGGTAATGCAATAACACACCCGTGACCCATAAAATATCCAAGGCTACGACCTAAGTCAGAAAAATAAATGTGTTATGTATTGTAAAGTATAGTTTTATTTCTTGTTTTCTCACCCAATAAATGTCTGAGCCATTTCATCTCGCAACCCCTACTGACTCCTGGTTGGGAACCAGTCGCATACTAGGCGTCGCATACCACCACACATTTTAAGTATTCTGAAAATGTGGGTAATTGATAATGAAAGGTTTACACTATTGTCCCTGCAGAGCATAGTGTTTTAATTTTTACCTTATATCAAATGTTATCTGAAAGTTGCAAACGAAAAACCTAGCTAACTGAACAACAATGTTTAGCCTAGTTGGCTACCAGGTGCATTATCTCTGTCGGTCCTACTTGATGACACGAATCACGTAAAACACTAAACAACATGGCAGTTTTGGCCTGCTCTATCTACGACATTTGATGTGTACTTTGACCGTGTCTCTTTCTAGCAGTAAAGTCAGCAGACAGAAAGTAAACTTGGCTAACGGGGCTGAAGCTCACGGGGGAGAGTGGTCGTCCAGTAACCACAAGGCACCCGGCTTGATCCCCGCTCTCCCCACAGTTGCATGTTGAAGTGTCCTTGAGCAAGACACTGGACCCTCGGTTGCTTCACTGCAGCCCACTGCTCCTTAATAACTAAGGATGGGTAAAATCCCCACTGTGGGATTCGTAAAAGTGTACATTATTATTAGTTCTCCTAAGCAGGGTGTCCCACTGGGTCCCACCTATCTGCTTAATGGCTCACTTTAATCACTACCTAGGTAGGTGGCCTTTGTTACAGTCCCTGTTCTCGCCCCACAGCGGTCCCCAGTCCCATTGTTTCCCAGCCATTCATCATTTCAGACACAAACTAATGCTCTGGGCCTTTCCTGTACTGAGGAATTACTATATGGCAACTTTTTCCACATAACTGTCTTGCTCAGCAGGCCAGTTGCTGGCGATGGTGTAAAAGTAGTTAGCTCACTATGATCAATAATCTATTATTAGCGTTATTGTACTTATTAAAGGCCTCAGGGTTAGGCAGACAACAGAAGAGGATGGATGCACGATGAGCAATGCTGAGATATAATAAACTCAACTCAGACAAACAGACAGAAAATGATTACAACTAAATAGTTTTCGCTACAGAAGAGTGTTAAGTACTTTATATGGATGTTTTTTTTAAATTATATTATCATATTTTCTTTCTGAAGTCTGAGACAATAACTCTGACTGTTAGTTTGGTGTTTAGACTTCCCATAAAGACTTTTATTGCAGTCTGGGAACCGTAGGGTCCTGGAGCCTGGCCCATACTAAGGACTACCAGTCAGTCATGTCCAATGATAAATCACTGCAGTTCCTCTTTAAAGACTTTGGGCGGAGTCTTCCTTTAAAAAGCAAAACTGTACCTTTTATAAAAGCCTGCACTTATTTGTACTAATATTGTTTCTGTATTTGACTGAACATTTGAGGTATTTGAATACTTTTTGAGTGCTTGGCTGTCTGCCAAACTATGTCCCTAAAAACATGGTCAGTCGTTATTGCGTAATGAGCTACTGGACTGCCGTCCTGTCCCCTTCAGGGTCCCAGTCGGGGCTTGGGGCTCACAGGACGTCTGCTGCCGTCAGACACACCTTGTGCTAAACCTCAACTAGGACGTCTCAGCTCTTTTGGTGGCCCTCCTCGTGTCTTCCTGGCATCAGGCCCTAGAAGAAGGGAATACCATCTGGTGTCTTGTGGAGTCAGGTAGATCCACTGCGGTCCAGAACATGTCCCTTGGCTACACTTTGAGGCAGCACAGGTAAAGCAAGTGAACAGATTAGGTATTAATTATTACCTTTGCATTGAAAATGCGGAAGGTTATGTTTTGATTGCCGTGTATTTGTATGCGTGCGTGCGTGTTATTCGCATAAGTCAAAAAGTATTAAACCGAATCACATAACATTTGGTGGGATGATTGGTTATTATCCGGGGACCATTTGATTAGATCGATTGGGTCAAAGGTCAAGGTCATGAAAAGGTGAAAATCTTTTTTTTCAATTTATATTCAATTAGCATACAACTAATGCCAACATGTTCATAATTCAATGCCCAATCTTATGATATGCAAAGGTATGCGCTCTACCGAGTGCCTGTTCTAGTTATTTTATGTATAAACTGGCAAAAAAAAAAGCCTGTGATGAGAAACGTAACAACTGCAGGTAGTTGCAGTGTGTTGAAGAAAAGTAAATGTTCTCCTATTTCCCCTTTACCTTTCATTCATTTATTCCTATGACCTCTTCTCACTCAGCATATAGAAAAGAAAAGCAACAGAGAAGACAACTTGTTAGGCGTGAGACACACTTTCTCTCCCATCCCTCATTTCTACACAAGGCCACATGTAGCTGGTCTCCGCTTCTCTTCCTCTCCCCCTCTCCTTTGTGCTGTGGAGGAATATCTAATGCTGTTGCCATTGCTGTCTGTATAGATTGTGAATTCCAGTTATGGTGCGTGGAATCATTGGTATGCAGAGTGCAGGGCACAAGTAGAGGAGGTGCCGGGCGGAATCGACATGTACAGGTTTATTGAAATACTCTCCTCATTCTCCCGGTAATTGCTCTCGCTCTCTTGCCTCCGCTTCCTTCTTTCTATCTATCTCTCGATAGTCGCTCAAGTTCTCTCATCCTTTTACTTGCTCCTTCCTTCCTTCTTCCTGGTCTGTCTCCCACTACATCTACAGCCCTTGTTACTCCCTTCACTAGCCCTATTTCTCAATTTTTCTTAATCCAATCTGTCTCCCTTACCTTCCTCTGCTGCTTCCTTACTCCATTTCATCTTCATTACCATGCGCCCCCCCCCAACCTCCCCTCAGCGTTCCTCTTTTGTCACCTGTAAGATTGTATTGGAGGATAACTGAGATGCCATCATGGCTCTCATAAATAGGTTATGCAGATATCACTGACACCACTGCACATCATAAGTAGTCGGCTTATTATCTCTTCTGCATCACGCGTATAAGGCCTGTTCATCTAGCGCTCATAAAGTACATGAAATTCAGAGATACACCGCAGACAATGTATGCAAATCACATCTTCAGTTCTTCTGAGCTGGATGGCATCCTCGCTCGTCTGTTTGTCTTTGAGAGCAGCCGGCGTGTAACAACTCTGCCTCAGCTAAAACAAACATGAGCAGTGTGCTTCGTTCACAGCGGGCATTCCCTGAATCACCTCTGTTGTTGCTGTTGTTCCTTTTCTCCCTTTCATGCGTTCCACAGTGCCTTTTCCATTCTAATGTTTCCACAGCAAATATCTCTCGGCTGCTCAGTGACTCCTTTGTTTTCTCAGGGTGTGTCTCCGGCACCTTTTTCTCTCTTTCTGGACTCTTCAGGGTTGTCCCAAAGAGACGTGTGTATGTGCAAGTTCCAACAACAACATGTTAGTTGAGATGAGTGCAGCACATACCCAGTGTAGTACATCTTGCTCCAGTGGTGGAGGGGATGTAGATTTCATCGTGGGGTGACGTCTCAGCCTTGGATAGCAAGTTGTATGGCAAGGCATAATTAGGAACAGGATTTCCTTGTGCAGACAGGAAGAAGCTGAATATCACCCTGACCAGTTCAAAGCCATAATTAGCTGAGGACTGTCGAGAATCCTCCTCTTCATGTCACCATATCTCATGTGCCATGCGGAGCCAGAGATAAGAGAAAAAGGAGCGGTGGGGGTGGAGTACTTTTTTTAGGTGGTCGTTGGTGATTTGTCAGCATTAAATGGCCGCACACAGCTTTCAACACAACGTTGAACTCATTGTGATGCGCAGCAGCAATGCTGTAGCATAAGAAACTTCACCTCATGCAGCCGAGCGAGCGGTCATCTCCAGATGGCTGAAAGCCGGAACGCCGTTTGTCTCGGCTTTGCTCAATGATGCATGAAAGCCACATTGACCACCGGTGAGATCATCTGACCTTGCCTCCCACTGCCCTGTCGGTGTCCAGGCCCATATTCTAGGATTTTCCAAACAGCAGTGTGTGGTTTGTCACTGCATGCATTTATTAATATTCAATACGTTGGCTCTTGATGTCAAATCTTTGTTATTGAACAAAAAACAGCAGTGTTGTGTGAACAATCGAACGCTTTTAAATCCATGCTGAATGTGCACAACATTAGGAACTTCACTAGCTAAAGTGGCTTAGTTTGCACAATACAATGCTTCACTTGGGTTTATTAAATCTGTGCTTTTCTTCAAATATAGCAAACTAATGTGTTGGAGACGTCCGCAACTCTGCTGCAGGCTCACAAAACACGAACATCCCTTCCACAGTTTCCATGCGTCCCATCGACAGAAGGCTGGAGCACATCTCGGGCTTGTAGCCATAACCAACCTGTCTGGAGTCTAATAAAAGAAAAAAGCTTCTCGTTGGAATATATTCACATTGTAAATGGGAAGTAATGAGGTGGGAAACAAAGGCTGTGCATGGTTGAGCCGGTTAAGGAGAGGGCTGGCCGTCAGTACCAGCGAACAGGAAGAGGCTGAAGGAAGGCTACCAGTGAGTTTGAGGATTGATGGATGGATGAAGAAAGTGTGTAGAGGCGTGGAGGGGGAGTGGAGGAGCTCTATCTGCCTGCTGCCTCTCCCCATAGGAACAGCTGTCTCTCAGTCTGCAACAGATTTAGATTCACAGAGGGGGTCGGACAACTCCCCTGATCTTCCCTGCTTGTCTTTTTCTGCTAAATAAAGAATATATCTTTGTCAGTTAGGTTTAATTTCCTGTTGAAACTAAACTTTAACATGGGAGAAACCACACACTATTTTTATTACCACCATCAAAACAGGTTTAAATGCCTCCCAGCTGTAACTTCTGATATTTCTATACCTACACGTCAGTGATCTATACTGTAGGATGAATCCTCTCAAGTCCACCGTAACCTGTCTCCATACATGTCGGCTAAACTGCAAAGCTCCTGTAATGAACAGTTTAAATTGGATCAGTCCAAGCCCCTCGACTGGTAAGGGATGTTTTCATTTAGTTTCTATTTGTTTACTTCCCTCAGGCTTCCAATAGATACTAGCCTGAAGTTGGCTGATAATGCATTGTCTGCCTGTCTGCTTTGTTCTGATTAGTGGATGTGGAGGGAACTGAATGTAATCAATTGATTAGGTCATAGAGAATACTCTGAAGAGTTGTATCAAGACTTATATTATAATAATGCTGTATAATACAATAACCTGGACAAATGTAATAAAATAACCCTTTTAAAAATGTATTGCATTGCTACAGAGCTGGGAGCTTTGAAGGCAATCCAGTAATGAAGTGAGTAAGAAACAAATGACCTTTAATCTCAGCTGTTTAACCTTATATTAAATATGTTATATTCTTCCGAGTCAGTTAATCAGTATTCATTGTAATTATTATCATCAGTAGTTGTGTAGTGTATCATAATGGATGTTATATTAATGAACAGTAATTATATTTCATTATTCAGAATGAATGCAATATTAATGTATAACATTAAGATGGTAAAGAAATGTATAAAGTTTATTTAACAAGCAGAAAATGTACCCTGAGAAACAAGATGCATTATTTCCTTTGTGGCTCTGGAGGAGCTCAGTCAAGAGAAAATGTATCAAGTGGCAACACTTGTGTACCTCAGCTGATTGGAGACAAGCTATTAAAGAGCAGGACAATGCATCACTTGTTAACAGACACACTAACCAGAGAGGGAGGGTCTAAAGAAAGAGGCCTAACTGAAATGTTGCATTATGGGAAGTGTAGCATCCGCAGTTTTTAAAAGTGTGACCCGAATAAGGGGCTATAGTTCAGGTTGTCTCGACTCACTGCTTCAATTTTCACAATTATATTTTAAGTCACCCATCTTTATGGAAGTGCTCGCAAAATCATTAAGTATATATATATATATATATATATATATATATATATATATATATATATATATATATATATATATTGCCATCAAAGATTATTACTAGAATTAAGTTAATATTTAATGTGGATGAGACTCTCAAACAGTAAGTAATGGAATATTCTTTATTGGTCATGTGTTGGCCTTCACAGTCATGTCTCCGAGAAAGTTCCCATACAACTTAACTGCTTTCTTGATAATGTTATATTAACATTGTAAGTTTGAAATGTAAAAAATACAAAAACATAACGAACTGTCTTGGTTATTTTTCTGCAACACAATTACTTAGTAAAATATTGTGGTTTGGCTTAAAATAAATAAGTTTGTTCCACTATTTAAATTGCATACGCAATATAGAATAAGCAGTGTTTCCACATTCGACTGCCATCCATCCTGACCACCGACGGACTCTGATTAGAAACCTATGTACGATTTGAAAAAGATAATCTGAGAAAATAAATTCCGCTTTATGTTATTGACTCACGTTCGTTGTATGAAAACTTCTTTTTTTATGAGTCCAGGATAGCTTTCAAGACTACAGATCCTTTCGCAAATCGGTCCCCACATTGTTCCAGATCTTTTTAAATAACTAGCAAATATATTCGGCTGAACAAAATGGAAATATCTACCAAGAATATTCAGAATGATCTTTTTTCCATCCCAGTTCCCTCATCATAAGCTTCAAAACAGCGTTTAATCTAGAAACTAAAAAGGAATTTGACAGAAATATCAAAGATGTTAGGTCTCAAGTGATAAAATGAAAAGCTTTAAGTGTAGTTTGCTGAAATCTCATCTACTGATTATTCTCCCTTCCTACATTCTGAGACCTTTTGAATAGTGTGTCAAGTGCCACATGTGTCACTGCTGATGGACTAACCCAGTTTCAACTGCAGTAAGTTCTCTTCACTTCCCGTTTGGGGTTTGTTTAAAGGATAGTGTGAGTGTTTCTGTGGGCTTGTGTGTGTTACATGGAAGCATTCGTGCTGCTGCGACTGCATGTGTGTTTTATCCCATTGTAGCAAATTATCTTCTTCATTAATTTCGACACACAAGGAAATTGGCCTGTTCTCTGCTTGAGGCTACGTCTAAATTAGAGTGATTGGGGTAATCCAGAGATTTCAAGGGCTTGAGAGACTAAGCCTATTCTAGGCTCACATAGTCAAATAAAAAAAGACTGACATTCTTGAGGCGGTTATCAGCCTGCCTGGGCCTTCAGTGTGATATGTCTGTTGTCGCTTTTATGTTCGGTATCTCTGTGTGTCTGTGTCCTATTGATGAGTGTTGGATCAAGGTTGAAAGGTGTGTTCTCATTCTCAGCCTTGCGCCATCGTTCCTCTCCCAGTCTCTTTTTTAAATGTTCCCATCTGTTATCCTTCCCCTTGTTCAGCCGGCCTCCGTTTGGCTGTCGCGTGGGAGCGGATTAACTCTCTGGAGAGTCGGCGGCCGATTCGAAACGCAAGACATTTGACTTGACTGACATTTGTGAGAGGCTGTGCGCTCAGATACTTGACTGTTGAACTGCCCACCCAGAGGCCTGTCTGAGCGGCAGTCAGCCCAGACACAATGGAGCATGGTGAAGAGGAGGAGGAAGACGAGGAGGTAAACAGCTGAGACAGCCATGTACTGTGCAGCATACTGCCCTATGGGAGGTCTATTGAGTGAAAGCTCACTGTGCTCCAGTGGTTTGCAGTGCAGCTCGGTATTGTACTAGCACAGTGATTCTCTTTTATTTTATTTACATACTTCATGTGCGGTTCTTGTCTTTTGGCTTCGGAGATGCCTCAGTGGTGTGAATATTAAAGTATGCAGCCTGTACTTTCATTCTAATCCCGTTCCAGTTCACGCTATAACAGCTCTGAGGTTGTCTACAGCGCAAATGTTGCTGTGATTTCTCCCAGTTACAAAAATAGGTGTGTTTCCTGGGGTGTTTCACCACTTCCCCGACTTGTTCCAGATTATGTTTGTTTTGACCAGCCAGCTCACAGATTTCATGGGAGTTTAGCATCAGAGCTATGCACACATAGTCATAACTCATAAGAGACTGGTAGTTCTTCATCCCCACACCTGTCTTATGTCGTCACATCCGAAAACGTGCTGCTTTAAGACGAAGGGTAATCACTAATGTGTCGCTAGTACAAATGTAATATGCAAAATTCAGTCTAGGTCTCTCGTGAGATGTAATTTTGAACTCATGACTGTCAACTTTCAAATAAGCAAAAATGGCTCGAAACACAATCCAGTGCAAGTGATGATATTTTATCAGGCCGAGCTCTCTCTGCACGAGACATGGTTGGTTTGCTTTAATGGTCAAATTACATGGACATCAGCCAGGAGAAGCTCATTGAGATGGAGTTTGGCCAGCCAGCACAGCATGAAGCCAATCTTCCCGCTCTGACTGCCTTATCTCTGCAAAGTTAATCAATAATTAACTCTTGGACATGCTGTGATGTGGACGGTAATGGCCTTTAGGAAGATAACACCTTGCCATCACTCTGTTTACCTTCTCTAATGGTTTAATGTGCTCATACGCAGACCTAAACTGGCATCCTTGAATATTTGTATCGCTTTTTCTTTTTTCCTCTTTCTGCGTCCGCCGGGATTTCTATGGGAAATCCTGGATGTTTAAAAGGCATATTCTTTGTTGCTGTGAAGCATCAATCGTATTGTACCTTGTTCTTTGTAAGATTCACATAAACATAAGACAATTTCACGACCTGTGGTGGAGCATGTAATTCCTCAGATGAAGCAAAAGCTTGAAAGTCACCAGAACTGCAGGTTTTTACATAATAGTCATGTGTATTTGTCTCTTAACAGTTTTGTTAATAAAATAAATTCCCAGATGTAACTTTTCTAATACTGGAACACAGTTAACCTTCTGTATTGCAGTCACATGCACGCATCACCATGAAGTCAAAGCTAGTAGTACACATATGGCTGTGTGCTTGTGTATAAGTAAAGATCAGATCACATGTATCGCTCTCATGATCTGACTCTATAGGTCCCTTTAAGGAGATCACATGAACTCAAATACATCCTCTGTTAACAGTTCACATCATTTTTCCCACGGAAACCTCTGAACCTTAAACCAGTCATAACAAATTATTATAGTTCTGTTATAAATAACCAATAGATTATAATTACCTTCGCATTGAAGATGTGGAAGGTTATGTTTTGATCACCGTGTATTTATTTATTACCTTCGCATTGAAAATGCGGAAGGTTATGTTTTGATCGCCGCGTATGTGTGTGCGTGTTATTCGCGTAAGTAAAAAAGTATTAAACCGAAACGCATGCCATTTAGTGGGATGATTGGTTATTATCCGGGGACCATTTGATTACATTTTGGGATTGATCGGGTCAAAGGTCAAGGTCAAGGTCATGAAAAGGTTTAATATCTTCTTTTTACCATAGAGCTGTCAATTTCTATCCAATTGACATGAAACTAATGCCAAAATGTGGCTGCAGCGAAGGTATGCGCTCTACCGAGTGCCCGTTCTAGTTTTGTTATATTATAGTTCTGTTGACAAAGCAGTGTCCGTTTCCTGACCCATTGTTAGCACACATAAGTGTTCCAGCTCGAGCTGCGAGAGACAGCTGGAGAAACTCATCCTATAACACCTAGAAGTCTCTGAACCATCATTCTTTGAAGTGCTGAGGAAAACTGGTGGGTGCAGAAGATGTGGAACAACAGCTGATGAAACAAATCAGCTTATCTTTCGATAACTGTGACTTTCTTCCCCCTGGAGATTCATTTTTCTTCTCTTTGTGTCATTCTCTGCTTCTCTGCTGTCTCGTCCCAGATCCACAACTGAATCTAGGTTGCATCACTTTTCCAGATTGTACCAAACATCCGCCACGTCATTTTCTCTCCTTTACTTGAAGATTTCATTCAAATGTCCGTGTTGGCTTTAATCGGGTTAGTAACGATCCAAATGATGTGAATAAATCCAGGAACTGTAGTGCTTTCCAACTGGTTTGTTTTCTCTTCAGAAAGACTGATGTTAAACCGAGTGGACATTTGGCAGCTTTTCTTTGTTGTCTTGAAACCCTCTAAATTAAAAACTATGTTCACTGTGACCTTACTGAGGAAAAAAGCAAAGAAACTCAGCAAGCAAAGTGGTCTAAACAGATGCATTATTAATAAAGCTCATAAGACATTCCGCCTCGGCCAAACTGGCTCTTTCCACAACAAGCCGCTGAGGGACCTGAGTGGGAATCCAACGATGTAAAAAAAAACATGGAGCGGCTCCCTCAAGCTGTTCAGCCCTACCTTTAAGTCACATCTTTGTTATGGTAATAAGGAAAGAGGCACGTTGCTGCACACCTTCAGAGCAGAATGATTCTTTTAGTTTACCCACACTGTTTTGTGTTTCATGTTTCCTCCAAATAAAATGTGTTACACCCTAAATATTACATTTAAGTAAAAAGGGGATTGGCATAAAAACATCTAAAGCTGTGACTCCAATGTCTGTGTTCGTGGTGAGCGTTTGTGTCCCCCTTGTTTGCCTTTACCTCAAGAGAATAGCCGAGCTGCTCGTTAGAAATGGCCTTTCTGTCCCAGCACTAACCCTCGGCTGCCTTGTTGTTCAAGCTGAGCTACCCTCAGCTAACCATCCCACCGGGAACAGTCGGGGTCACGCACAGCAGTGTACCAGTCACACAAAAGCAGCAGGAAGATGAAATGATGCGAGAGTTGAACAATGTTGTGGCTGAATCAATCGAGGAATCGATGTCACACATGTGAACTGTATTGTGTGGACAGCTGTGTGGCAGCACAGGTGAGGATGTCACAGAGCTGCTATACCTTCATGGTTGGTCTGCTCGCATATATTCACTTGTTCTGCACTCATTAGCACTTAATCAAGATTATAATTGATATAGTCTGATCAAATCTGTAAATTCAAAATCTAGATATTTTATAGGCAGGAGTGTGTATATGAACAACATAATACAAATCTATAATTACTATAATCTCTAGAATACAAGAAGGAATACCAACACATACAAACCCTGGTTTGGCTTTCTTCTTCTTTTACCACATGCGAGCCAAATGCTAAATATTAATTTTTTTCGCTAGTCCCTGCTAACTATAGGCTACATTTGTTCTCAGAAATTATTACCCATGTGGGAGTTTCAGTTCATGATCTTCTCTTCTTCTTGCATCTCTGTGTCCGCTACCGTGTGTGTGTGTGTGTGTGTGTATTTATTGTATATTTGCTTTGACATCTCAGAGATGAAAGAAAATGTACTCCCTCGCTGTTTTCCAAAACGGCATCAAACCCTTTCATCTTGCTGGAATTACGATGCATCTATTGAGGAGAAGTGTGTTATTTTTAACATATTTTTGGGGCTAGTCTGTGATCAGAATGATTTGGATTCAAATGAGTATAAATATGCTAACACCAAATCTTTTTAATCAGTGCAGCTGCAAGTTGAAGTGTGCTCTCAGAATAGTTCAAATAATGGGACGCTATTCATTCCGTGTCAGACTGATTCTTGAACAGATATTAAAGTAAACAAATTCAAATTAGTAATATAGGAAGTGCTAAACTGTCGGGATGAATACAAAGATTTGACAAAGAAATGTATTGAATCTTCAATCTTCAAATTTTAGCCCATTGTAAGTGTTTTCTTCTGCCTATTCTACCCTGCAGTTTAAAGGTGCTACCATTGTATCCTTTCAGATGAGCAGCACACATAGCAATTACAGCAAATGTGAGTGGTATCATTTGCATGTAAATTGCCTTTTTATTTATCCGATGTCAGTTTTTAACCTAACCTCAACCCTGCATTTTGTATTTGTTTTTTGCCTATTAGCCTGTGTCTCTGTGGGACCAACTGATAGGCTATGCTGCTTTTTATTTTTGGTATTAGTAAAAAAAGTCATAATGTATTGCAACATGATAGCATTAGATTGGGTGATACGGTGGGGAGGAGTTCAAAGGACAATTTTGTTTTCATGAAGATGAGGAAATGTAGCCTACACCTAAAGATAAATCAGTCTTTGTGTGTTCATCCATCTGCCGGCGCTGATGACGGCAGTGGAAAGTCGTAGTACTTTCTGGTCACAATGTCAACTAGTGACTACCAGCAGAAGGTGTGTCTTTAGGTTGCCCTAGTTATTTTACAATGACGCCACAGTGGGTTCATTCTGTGGGACCAGCGCAGCCCCTGGACAGTGTCTTGCCTCGTTAGCTAATGTTAGCTAATGTTGTATTTTAAAGGAGAACTGCAGGCTTTCAAATCCTAGACAGTGTTGTCAAAAGAACCATTTCATTCTACTGTGCATGTTATGTGGGGAGACACCATTGCAGTAATGGAGACTCGTGTACTTTCTGTGTGTACTTCCCCCGGATTTGTGTAGCCTACATGACGTTGGCTCTACTGGAAATGAGTTTTCAGACACAAACTCAGGTAATTTGACTGTGCATGGCTCAAGATGACATTGACAACCTCATCCTAGCTGACGCATAAAGTCCATTTATTGCAAGTGTTTTGTTCACAAATGGTTCTCTACAGGAAGGACGAGGCAGCAGGCAAATAAGGACCTCTTGGTCCTCTTCTGTTGCTCTTTCATAGAGAGCACTCTAACATTGATGTATTATTGCCAGATATCTTTTCATTGTGTCTTAGTAAAATAAACTGAATGCATGATAGAAATTGGATTCTGTCCATGAGGACTCCAAAGTACTTTCTTCTCAGTGCACAGTGTGTTTTGTCTGAGCCAGTTATTTTTAAAAGGCGCCACAGCCTGTTCCTTCAAGGTGTGAAACATCACAGCAGAGTCTAGGTGGGTGGGTGGAGGTTGAACATAATTGTTCTTTTAAGCTGAGACATTTTCATTTTTTCCTGTAATGTGACATGCCTCTTGTTTGTGTTGTTATTGCATTGTTGGTTATTAGTTTAATGTCATGTTATTCTCAAGATTTATGTTTTTATTGTTGTGTTATTGTGTTTGGTGGATGATTGCATACATAGGAGACATATTATGAATTCCTGAAAGATCAATACAATAACTTTAGTTAGTAACTAATTCAATCTTTGTTCAAAAACACATCTTAAGGCAGTTGATAATAATTAAACCTGGAATAAACCTTTAGCAAACATACAGACATTGCAAAAGTTAAACGTTAACAAATTTTCTTTGCATGGACAATTTTTGTCGTCCTGGAATACTAAAACATGTATTTGCAGTTGACGTTATGCACATTCCTCTAAATCTGCAAAATGCATCCTTTTTCTTTCTTTAATCTGCCGAGAGACGAGGATTTTCTCCTGTGTGACTGCATATCTCAGCCACCTCCACATGAAGCCAGTTATTTTCTGTGAATAGCTTTATGGCATGGGGCCACAGTACCTTACAGTCTGCTCCTCCATCTATATGTGTGTCTCCAAAATGTTTTCTTGTTTCGAAATATTAGATCAAAAGATATTATTTCATAAAAGAAAACTGTAAAATATATATTGTATTTGTTATTGCATATTTGAAGTAATGCTTTTCTCAACTCAACTGCGTTGAAATTATTGGACGATGTGGGAACTACAAATCACTCCCAGAGGTTATATGCTGAAATGAATCAAACTATGTATTAAAACATGTTAATATGTTGGTCGGAACTTCACATCAAATCACAAATCCATTACATACATTTTACTGTTAAGAAATTTTTATTAAATTTTATTTACACAGGCTAGACTGTTTTTTCATACATACATATACAGTATATAGATGATAAAAGTACAGGTAAGCCATTCAAAATTACTCATATTTGTTATAGTCCAAGTATTTAGCTTCTGTATTGAGACGTATTTCACAGTAAACCAGATAATTGAAGCAATGTATAGCTAATAAAGGGATTGAAAGCAAATTCCTCGCATTTAATTGGACTTCAGAAAAGTGGGCGGACTTAGAGTTTAGCGCGATACAGTAGGATCAGCACTCACGCGCACACACCGACACACACACACACATACACACACACGCATACACACACACACACACACACACACACACACACACACACACACACACACACACACACACACTTCTTTTATCTCTTCAATGAGGGAGAGGTGAAAGAGAACCGTTACAGACGTTCCACGACTGTGATCTCTGTGTACATGCTGATGGTCGGCGCTCAGTCTCCCTCCTCGCCACCAGCCTCCGAGTTCCCCGCTCGCCCTCCTGCAGAACTCCCCCGTTCGCCTCTGGTCACCCAGGTGGACGTTCATCCGCTCTACTGCCCACGCTGCCGTCCCCTTCGAGTCTAGAAAATGACTTGCCTGCTATTGCTCTGAAAAGTATTTTCATTACTCACATTTCATCCTGCTCTGCCCACATACACACTGGATTGAAAAACATATTTCACCCTCTCAGCTGTAATTGCACGAAAGATCACAGCTTCACATCGCTGCATAACCAGCCACCTCCAACGCTTGTACTCCACAAGTTGCACTCAAACGCCCTGAAGTTGAAACAGCCTGTTCCAAAACACAGCTCGCCGTTACACACAAACACAGCTGCAGCAGGAGAAGTAATCCCAGCAGGTAGACAGCTTAGACATTTAGAAACAGGCGTTGGGGATGTGCAGCGCTAGAGGCAATGTTACAGCATCTGGAATGGGACCAATACCAACTTTTTAAATGCCAAGGGAGAAACAACAATGCAGAGAGGCAGAACAGTATGAAATTGTTTCAGTCAAAATGTTTCCTAAGACTCCTGACCAGAAAATGTGTTTTCTTATCTGGTATGTGGAATGTGTTGCTCTCAGCATGTGTCCTTGTTTCTGCCCAATATGTTCAGTGACTGTATGGACTTTATTTAATCTATTAATTAGGTGCTCTTGAACTTTGAGAGGAGAAAATGTGTTTACGGTTGAAGTTTTGCACTTGGAGGTCCTTGGAAATATTAACAACCCCCTCTCCAAAAAGGGTTAGTGTCAGACTGTAACCAGGAAAAATATCTGCATGGCAATCACAACACAACCCCGAGACTCTTATAGAAATGGATGTGACACGCCTGCAGCAAAGCATTTGTTCATGCATTTAAATAGGAGTATTATTATATTGACGGATATGTTTGACTTTCGGGATTCTGCTCGTCTGCCAGTCTTTTAACTCTTCTCTGTGCCTCTGAACATGACTCTGTAATTGGTTTGAGGGTGTCGACGACCCCGCAGAGAAAATCCGCTCAAACATTTGACCCCTCGCTGTTTACTCGCTGTTTTAGTTCCCAACCATTTCCACCATCAATCTCCTATTCATGCCGGCACTTTTAACCATGAACCATTACGGATGTCAAGATGTGGAAATTTCACAATACAGTGTGTTGCAAATTGTCAGTTTTAAAACGGCTCTGGAGCAGAAGTGGGAGACGCACTTGGAGCCCCTCAGGATGCTGAATGAGAGATCAGATTCATGAGAAACATTTGTGAGAAAGGTAAACCTACCCTGCTTTAAAATAAAAAACAAGTATGTTTCTCTACACTCCCGGGACGGCCATTCATGTTCCCAAGTGAATCCTAATTAATTTGTGTTTCGTGCTAATCAACAAACGTGAGAATGCAAACACACAAAAGTAAAACGATGCAATCATTATACCTGCTCACATTAGCATGTTAGCATCAAACTAAAAGCAAGCCCAGCTTCATTGAACTGTTAGCACAATTTTAGTCCTCCTAGTTTGATTAATTTAGTCCAGACTAAAGGAGGAAACAATGAAAACGTTGCAATGTAGTTCTGGGTCATTTCCTGTTTGCTCTGACATTTTACAAACTAACCAAGAGGTTATACACACTAACGGCTAACTTGTGGATTGGACAGTTTTGGCAATAGTAATCCTGCATCATCAGGAAATATAATTATTGTGACTGACCGACGATTCTGTAGCACTTCAATGTTTCTGACGTTAATGTTCTTTGTTGTCAGAAAGGGCTCAAGAACAAATAACCGATCATATGCTACATGCTGTAAGTAGCCTGCAGATCAACTTCATGTTCTGAATAATGACTATGTAGAGACAGGAGTGTACAGAAGCCCTTTTGCACGGTCTCTTTCTAGCGGTTCTAAAATGGGCACCAAAACATATTCACCTCACGAGCAACAACAATAACAATTGTTCTGACAGGACGGACGAGGCTTACATGCCACCACAATTGAATGTTGGCTGAAACAACGAGACAGTAAATGCAAGGCAGAGCGCTTCGTCCACCAACTCCTCATTCCTCCCTCAGCCGTACCTTGATGCTCACTTGTTGTGCTGCCTTCAGACCCATACGTCTCCTGTGGTCATGACCCTTCCTATATGGAGCCTTTCTGGGGGCTTTTCTCTTAAGATTCTGTATTTCATATCTCAGGGATGTCGCAATGCTCTGGTTTCCCCCGGAGAATTGATTGTCCCTTTACTGAGTGCTCAGTATTCTGTATGGATTCATAAGGGGACCAAAGGCTGTTATTACCAAACCCAACTGTATTTCCATGAAGCTACATTTGTGAAGTGTGCTGGAGAAAACTACTTTGTTATTCTAAGGAATGTTTTCAGCAAGTAACACTTGAGTTTCCTAACCAATCCGCTTACAATAAGCCAAATGTGTGTACCGTAAAATGTAATAAAGTACCTCAGATGCAGCTCCTGATCTGCCCAAACAAGCTTCTAAAATCAAACAGAGAACAGCCTCGCTGAGATCAAACAGCATCCGTCAGACCCTGATAGACGAGTCTGAAAAGGAGCTGCTGGAAGTCAGGA
Organism: Liparis tanakae; assembly: GCA_036178185.1. NCBI lineage: Eukaryota > Metazoa > Chordata > Actinopteri > Perciformes > Liparidae > Liparis > Liparis tanakae. Next base: position 8,822,286 of record CM070101.1, on the reverse strand, counting down.
GTGTGTGTGCATTTATGCGTGTGTGTGTGTGCATGTATGTGTGTGTGTGTGTGTGTTTGTGTGTGTGTGTGTGTGTGTACATGCACAAGTGGTAGTGCATGAGCCTTTCTGAGTCGCAAGCTGTAAGGTGAGACGTTCAGGTCCTGGGGGTTCTGTGCGGTACATAAAATGCAGGCGAGCCATTTCTACACTTAATTGAAGGTGCTTACTTGAGCAGAAAATTGAATACTAAACACTTCAGTCATCAGACTCATCCATTATCTTTAGAGAGCAGGGGGGGGGACGAGATTATTGCAGAGGTTCTTTGAAGGATGTTTTTATTGCATCTCCAACAGACAAAGCGATTTTATTACTTGCTGATGCTAAAACATTCAGGTGGACACCCTGATAGTGCACCACTTACACCCCTGCTGTGTCTTTATTAAATATGCTCACCAGAATACTCACTACTTACATCTGACCAAAACCCCTCATGGTTGATCATGGCGTCTCACATTGCCACATTGATTCAGTTTCCTGTAAATTCAATATTTTCTTCCTCCTCTGGAGCTGAAAGCAAACCTCCCTCAACCGTGCCAGAACTTTTCCTCATTCAATCAATTTATTCCAATACAAGTCATCTACAATTTCAATGAAGTGAATTATTTGATAAAATACAGATCTCGGGTGAACTACAGCTCAGTGAAATGGATACCATCGGTCATCGAGTCTTTTATTTACAGTTTTTAACATGAGCATTGTAGAGATATCGTTTGTCAAAATACTGAAGTCATTTTCCGATGATGTCTCTCGTATTGGTCATTATTGAATTTGCTTGGTTGGGTGAACCCAAGAATAGCTCCATGACTTTGAATCGGAGAGACCTCCCCACAGATATGAGGTCATTATGAGCGATCAATATCCTGCACCAGGTCAATGTGGACAAAATATCAGAAACACCTTCCAATTGTATACAGTCCAATGCGATAATTCAAATGTCTGTGTGTGTGTGTGTGTTGAATAATCACCTTCTGACACCATCTTATGAAAAACTGGTTACAGATGGTTATAAAGATTATTATGTTTACAGGTGCTGATTTTATTGCATCCGTCTCCAGTGTTGTCATATATCAGGAAATACCACGCTGAAAACTCAACCAAAATGTTATATGTGGTAATATCTTTATCTTTATACTTTTTACATACAATTCCCTCTATAAGAAGGGCAGCATATAAAATGAAATATCCAAGACTTTATTGACTTTAAAGGGAAATATTGGACTTGACATTGGAAGAGAGACGTGTTTAATATAATATTATCCAAGTGAGTTCATATCTCTCTCTTGAGCCTTTTTTCCTATTTTAATATGAAGCTAAATGTTAGCAGTGCGTCATAACAGATGAGGTGAACTTCCTGAGGCCGAGCTCATAGTCAGACATCGAGTCACATCTGATTGATGTGTCATGCGCTTGTTGGGAAATCGTTTGAGTTATGATGGCATTCTCATCCACAGCCATCATTGTCAACAATAATGACCCCGAATGAAAAATTGACCTTTATTCTTTTCATCTGTCTTCTCTGGCACTGCGGAGATTGATACAGCCAATGCACCTTGTGTTCGATAACCCATTTACTTTTCACTTTGCTTTTCGTTTGTCATGGATCTATGGCAGTAAAGTAAGGTTTATATATTTCGAAGATGGTCGTGATTTCACTACAACGTTTTAATTATGCACATTTTTTTGTTATTGTCATCCAGCAATCATCTTTAATCCACATTTCCCCATGATCTGTTTAACCACTAACACATTTTAACATTAGATAGACCCTGAGGATCTACTGAATAGGTCAAATGTTTGGAGCTCTATTCATTATTATAACATGTTAACAAACCTGGGCATGCAGCCATCATCTCCACATCCATTTGAGGCTTGATTTATTGCAGTGAGACTCTGCGGCAGCCGTGTCTAATTGCTCTTTTGTCTCCGGTCCTCCTGAGGTACAGGCACTGGGAACGGGTTACAAACCCATTGTATGCATACTGTCTTCTTCTCCCCGTGTTAACACTCTATTAACGTCACACTTCTCTATTTTATTTAGTTAAATACAAATATTCAAATGTTTAAATAATTTTATGTTTATTTGGAGTGTAAAATATAAAAAGAATATAATAGTTCCTGATACAGCAGGGGAAAGTCTGCTCTACTTTATGACAAAGTGAATGCCTTGCATAGAGAAGCATCAGTTGTTTTAATTGACGGGAAGTTTCCTCTCGATCTTTGAAAGAAAAAAAAAGAAACTGCTTCACATTTCTGCATATTGATTCATTCGTTTTCAATCACCTTGTTTTAATTAAGAAAGAAATGAGGTCTGTGGAAAAAAAGAGCAAATCTTTATTAATTGGGCTTTCTGCACCACTGCTTTGCTGAGGGAGTTGTTTTAAAACATTCTTTGAAATCACATGACGGTTCATTTATCACTAGCTGGGAACCTTCCCTTTAGCGCATAGAGCTCCACGCACTCTCACACACGCACACACACACACACACACACACACACACACACACACACACACACACACACACACACACACACACACACACACACAAACACAGTGTTACTGTTGGGATACATTTTCCCATCTCCATCACCTTGACTTTTATTGTCTCTCAAGATTTGATTACATGTCTGGTGCGATTCATCCGTCCTCAGCAATGAAACCATCTTGCAGAGATCTTCTGAACGTTCAGTTTTGGATCTCTCAGAAAGCCACCCAGTTTGCCAGTTAAACCATGTGCCTCTGGGTGTCATTTTTCTCTGAGGTTAGTCGTAGATCATGAGGTGATGTGGCTGGCCGGGATTGCCTTTAGCCAATATCTCCTGTCAGAGATCCTCAAGCCTGTCTCTAGCCAGACCCTGACCCCTTGATATTATCCTGATATCTATAATTAAAGGCAGCTTAGGAGAGGAGAGATAGGAGGCATTCATATTGTATCAGCGGGCGAACAGACACACAAACTAATGTGCAGCTCTTTTCATCTCCAGCCTTAACATCAACAGGTGTGTAAGGGGTCTCAGTTGGTTGTTGTGTGTTTAATTATATGTGTGTGTGAGAGAGAGAGAGAGGGAGAGAGGGGGAGGGAGGGAGAGAGAGAGAGAAATAGGACGATTGTGAATATTCTAAAAAGTATCAAGGCTAAAATATTGTGTACATGTACCACTGTATTTTTAATTATGCATAACAATTAAGTGAATGTGTAAAAAACTAAAAATGCTTCACAGGGTTTCAGCAATAGCGAAATTGAAAATGCCACACATTTATGCATTATATCACGACTCACGATTGCATGTCTCAAACTACCAGTGGTCAAGTGTCAACAATTAGCATATATACATAATCCACTTATGCTGCGGCGCTCGGCCGTCCATACTAATGAGACGGGCTGTGGGTCACTGTGGTGGCACATCAGTGCAGCTGACTGGGTATTAAGTGGCGGGTCCTGTGGGCATGTCGATGCCCTTTGAGCCACCAAATCTCCCCTACAAAAAAACTCTGCTGCCGCAAAGTCAGGTCACAGGTTAGCTGGGTCTTATTAAAGAACTGCCAAAGGCAATAACAGGAGTCATATTGCCTGATAATTCTCTCTCCGGTAGAGCCGGGGTTTCCATGATAACGGCTTAAGACGACAAAGCAGCAGCTTGGTTTCTTAGGTTACTTGGTCGGTGGGAATCATCGGATTTTGGCATTTCTCTGTTCAACTGTGACACAAACACAAACAAGCTTGGTGCAAACGCATAATGTTAGAAGGCGGTCTGACCCATTTAAAGATAATGTATGCAATAACTGGTACCACAATTCTGTGGTTTGCCGAAATGTTCTCAGCTCATTATCCGGCCATGTGGGCTTTTTATTTCTCGGCCCAATAAACACAATACATTTTAACTGCTGGTTTGCATCGATGTATTTTAATTAGCAATGTCTTTATTGTTGTTGGTCTCAGCACTTGCACTACACAAACTATCTATTTTATGTGCCTCCTGTTTTGTTCCTTGGGAAAGGCGTTCAAGCTATTAATGTAGACTGCCAGTGAATAATCAGTGTGTGAGGCCAGAGAAACGGATGCCAACGACTTTCTGTTGTGAGCAGAGTCTGAGGAGGAAACTAAAAGAGCTGTATCACTCGGCTGCAGATATTCTTTTCTGTTTCAAATATCCATGGCTGCAAGGCTCCCTCCAGCCATGTTCCGGAGCTGAACATGCAGTCTGTTGCGGGAGAGAAAAGGTTGATTTGAAATAATAAAGCCTGCGCCCCGCTGACGGTAACACCACCACTCTCTGATCAGAGATCTGTGCATCACCTCCCGCAACGCTTCCTGAACAAAACCCCAGGAGAAGTTGAGAGAGTTAGCTCCTACTGCAGCTCAAAGCAGTGGTTTGATTGATGGCTTTTATTGCCCCAGTGGAAATGCTAACACAGACATCGGACCGGTTGCCTTTACAGACGGATTCTGAGTGGTGGCTGACAGGTGTCTGTGACTGATATGCTAAGACATGCAATCCACAAAATAACCCCCAACTGCCACCCGTCTCTCCCAGTGGGTTTGGGGATGTTTAGGTTGATATTGAGCTGCCAGCGGAGTGGCAGCTGGTCCTGACATGCTCGCTTCACCTCTGGTCTCTGTAGATCGCTGCCCAGCCAGCCCCTCGTAATTAAAACGCATGAAGACAGATCAAGCTCTTTCCTTCTCCGTCTCTATTGAAGATACCAAAATGCTAAAAAAAGAATCCGCCAGAAGCCCCCAGAAGCCCCCAGACCACCGGCCGCCAAGGAGAGCTGCTTTATTTTTAAGGTTGCGAAAATAAGTGGCTCAGTTTTTGCCTTGAATTGCCTCCCCAGACGATAAACAATACGCATTCTCACTGATTTGCACGTTCACCACCAAACTACTCATCATAATAATTGCCCCCAAAGTTTTTCTCTTGCTCCACAATATGTTCTCATGTTTTCATGTTCTATTCTAAGGAATTGTTTTCAGGGTGAATTTATTTTTCATGTGAAGCTTCTGTCCTCCAGGAACATTTGGCATACCACCTCCTCCTCTTGTTGAAGCCAATGTGATATGCAGCAGTCCTCAGCTGCCTCCAGGATGGTTTCCTGTGGGCTTGGCTGTTGCTGAGGAAACATCTCCAGCCAACCCTTAAAATCTGCACGCGAAAGATCTTGACAAGACAAAATCCAATTATAGATCTGCCCACTAAACAAAAGTTGCTATGCACTGTTACATTTAGCGTTGCCAAAGTCGCATACACTATAATTTAATATACATATAGAGTACACATTTCAAAATAAATGCATGTGTATGTAATAGTGCTCTGGCAACATGACAGTAAATACCTGCAGGTGCTGTTCAAGAATATATATTATTTTGTATTACAACATACATACAGGTACATGACCTTTGACCTCTGTATATATCCGCCTCTCCCGCTTTATAGGAGCAGTGGGCTGCTGTAAAGCACCCGGGGAGCAAGTTGGGCAGCAGTTTATTGTGCAAGACCCTTTGATATGGGGACAGTCGGAGCCGGGGATCACACCGCCGACCTCACGGTTGAAAAAAAGACCAGCTCATGTTTAACCGTCTCTACCACAAAAGCACAATGAATCTAAAGCGCGAATTGTGATTTGTGTTTTCTTCTTCACCCGGGCTGTATTGCTAGCCGGAGAGTATACATATCTATCAGGGTCTGACAGATATCCTAAACTTAGAAACCAACACCCACGACCTTTGTGGGGCCTCAGTGTCTCGGTGGACAGAAGCCATTCTCTGCTTCAGAGGATTTAAAAATTGAGGTCTTGAAAGGTGCAATGTAGACGACTGAAGCACTGGAGACCATACATTTTCACCCAGCAAAAATCCCCACCTCCTAATAGCCAGCTCTTCCTTTCAGAGAGAAATAGACTATTAGCATAGAGAAAGCCCGTCTGTCGGCAGTGTCGCTCTCCTCTCACCTTCCCGCTGTGGCGACCGGAGCTTTTCTTCCCTCGACCTGCCGCAGTCTCTCTATTTCAATCACCACAGCCAAAGCAGCATATACATATTTATACTCCCACTGCCACATATTCATATGTAGCTGCACTAATGCTCTGAGCTGCCTATTTCAGATTGTATTAGGGAATGGTTATTGAGATGATATTGATGTGGCAGCAGTCCTCTCCTCTACTGCACCACTCCAACGGGCCCGTTGCTGTGAATGGGCATCGGCTGCCTTTATGACTCTATACTGACTCTAATGCAATAACAACATATATGTTAGTGCACTTAAATAGGGTGACCAGATTTGAGTTTGTGCAAAAGAGGACACCTCGGCATAACTCCTTCATGATGCCCCCCCTTAGATAGGAAAGGGCTCCCATGGCGAGTGGCGACGATGGAGGGGGGGGGGTGCTAGTGAAAGTCTGCCCACCCGCGCATCACAGAGCGAGGCGCGCGTGCTCAGACGCAGACGGATCTCTCTTATTCTGCCTTTTTTGTGATATACATGCCTAAAAGGGGGATTTCGTTTATCTGGCAGCCCTGAAATCAGTCGACCAATCACTGTTCAGGGGGAACGTACAGGAGATACCATTTACAAAACTTGTAAGGGGTCAAATCTTGTGAAAGACCCAGAGAAACGGAAATATCCGACGAAGCTAAATCCCGGACGTTTTTGGAAACCCTGCCGGACGCTTTTTTTTTGGTCTCAAAAAGAGGACATGTCCGGGGAAAACCGGACGTCTGGTCACCCTAACTTAAATCAAGTGGTTGTAGTGAATTAAAAATCCATCCCATAAAAGTGTTATCATACTGTAATGTATTTGGGGTTTTGGACTGGTTGTCTGGTCCCTAACCCACTAAACCAGTGGGTTCCAATGTTTGAGTCGTAAACCCCTCCATTAAGATCAAACTGAGGGTTTACTGCTTATTATTTGGAAAGTAAACACCCAACACCTATTTTATCAACACAAGGTGATGTTTTAGTATTTTTTTAATAATCTTTTTTTGTGTGTATATTACTGGATACGTTATTTGCAGGATTCCTTCAAGTTGGTCAAAGAGTTAAAAAAATCTGTTCAATTAAAAATGGTCACAGCTACTCAACAAGTCTGTGTTATTTTACTGTCAATGTGTTTCATAAAAAACTCAGGCACACCTACAGGGCGGTCACATCGAGATGCATCACAAACAAACGTTTCTGTGTATTCCAGACAGCCAGCGAGACGCTTGTTGGTCGCTCCCTGCGGCCCGGGCAGCGGAGTGGAAACACAGCACTCCTGGCACCGCCAGCAGACCCACCTTAGAGCGCCGGTCCCCCTGGTCCATCTGTCACTCCACTCCCATAACACCCTGCTCCTGAAACTCATCTATGAAAGGTCTGAACAGAGCTGGATAAGTTATGTTCCTTACTTCCTTCATACGAGAGCAGGATAATTAAACCGATAGGTTTGTGTTCAGAGTGGATGTTAAACGTTGTTCCTCGCCTCCTCTTTCTGTCTTGAATGTCAGCTATTCCTCCTAATCTGAGGCATTAAAGTAAAACTGATATTATTCCAGGTGTTTTATTGTTTATTACTGTGTGGATTGTTCTGAAGGTCATACTGTATGATATTTTTGGTTTATTATAAGTCAAGCTAGAAAGGCGGAGGGACAATAGAGCATGATTATGATTACTGCAGCCGTCAGGTAAATCAAAAATACGTCAAGTAACTCAAGTCTGATTGGACTAAGTGAGACATGATGAAGGAGCTACAGTGTCTCACACCTCTTCCTCTGACATTCAGATGTGCATTTATTGCACGTTTCTGACATCACTTCTCCAATACCAGGCTGTTTGATATGCTTCCCCACTCCTCCTCCACTCTAGCCCCGTCGCATGTCATAATGGGCTGAGGCAAATCACTTCCAGCCCAGAGCCGAGATGGTGATTGTATCAAACTGACCCCTAACAAGCTGTCGCCTCACATTTGAGGAAGCATGCATCAGCAGCAGCTGGCTTGGCTTCTGTTTGGACAGAGTGGACAGGTCTTATTCAAGCAGAGTTTTCTGCCCCTCTCGGTTTCCACAGTTTGACTTGTCTCATACTAACGATGATGGTTTCCAGTGCTGCGGCAATCTGATAGACATTTGGACTCTGCATCCTCTCTGGTGTTGTCAACAAGAAGTCTTTCCACATACAGATAATGGATAGTTGGAAGAGTTACTGCCTGGGTTTCTTTTATTTCATCAGCTCGTGCTGCGAAATCTGCAGTTCCTTACTTGCCACATAGAGGGAGCTCGTGCGCATCGGCAACCCAACCCGTGGAAATGCTGAATGAGTGAGAGCGCGTGTGAGGGAGAGAGAGAGAGGGAGAGAGAGAGAGAGAGAGAGAGAGAGAGAGAGAGAGAGAGAGAGAGAGAGAGAGAGAGAGAGAGAGAGAGAGCGAGAGAGAGAGGTGCGGAGAACGAAATCACAACGCCGGGGAGGAATGATGTGACTTGTGGTTTCGCTTCCGCTGAGCGTCAGACAGGTTCAACGTGCGCTGTTGTCACCGGACCAACTTTGGCCAAGTCGGCGGGACCCGGTGAGCCGCTGTGTTCCCTCCGAGGCGGCGTGACAAGTTGGGGAGAGGACTCGCATCACTATTTTTAAATGGGGACAGTGAGATGTTGGGGGGCGTGGACCGCAGAGCGGCAGCAGCGCTGAGCATGTTGGCTCTCGGCTGCGGCTCCAGTGTAGCGATGTGCCGGCTGGAAGAACCGGACTGCGCGTAGCCCGAGCCTTGCGGTGGCCGACTCTGCGTCATTTTAAAGCCGTCATCTGGCCTCCTTTTGGATTTATACATTCAACGCGCTCGCGTGTTGCGCTGCAGAAGACTTTAAAGAAGGAGGATAAGCGCTGAAAAGGTTTATTTTTATTTTTATTTTTAAAGACGCAGCAGCTGCCGTGCGTAACGGACGAAATCTGGTTGAAAAGCTATTTAAATAACAATAGTTTGAGGAAACTGCTTTTTTGTTTGCCAAAGGAAGCCTACGCATTGTGTCTGACTGCTCATGGTAAGTCACTGAAAGGACATTTGGGATTTGAAAGCTGTTTCAAGTGGAACTAGAGTGATCTCCATGTGTCAATATTTACAGGTGTTCCAGTCCAACTGACCGTCAGGCTGAACCTTTAATCCACGACTCTGCTGTTATGTCTAGCAACACCGCGGACTGATAGGGGGGACTGGACTTAACACACCTTTGTTATGGAGAAACCCAAACATGTGTAGTGCCGACATCTTTACTTCCTGAATACTTAAAGGACGCACACACGCCGCCATTCACTACCGCACAATGCGTCTGAAACCATCACTTTAGTGTCTTCTTCGCTCCCGAGTTGTAGCCAATCTGGCAACGGCCAAAATGACAAGCAACGGACCTGTCATCGTTTACGAGTGGCTGAAGACCCTCCAGCTCGCCCAGCACGTCGAGGCGTTTGTGGATAATGGATATGACGATCTGGAGGTTTGCAAACAAATCGGAGACCCCGACCTGGATGCCATCGGGGTCTACATCCCTCACCACAGGCAACGGATCCACGAGGCGGTGAGGAGGCTGAAGGATGAAGCCAACGAGACGGCCAGTGGACTCTATTTCACCCTGGAGCCGATGGCACCTGCATCCGAGATTTATACCAGTCACATGGTGGACCAGTACGAGTCCAGACTGCGGGGATCCAAGTCCTGGACTGAGCCCAACAGTGACCGGATTGGGCGCAACGGCGGCTACATGAGCGCGCAGAGGAACCTGACGCTGGGCAACAGGAGGGAGCTGGTGATTTACCCCAAGCTGAAGCTGAAGATCATGATCAGGGATAAGCTCATCAGAGACGGAATCAACCTCGCCAAGCCGCCCTACTCTAATAAGGTAGGAGGAACCTGGACAGACACAGGTCATGAGGGTCACATGGTGCAACAGGGACCCCACCTATGAACTGTTATACATGACAGTGAATGCAATAGTGTGTCCCAACTATACATTTATTCTCATATCCACTTTATAATACACCTGATTTCCAGTGATACATTGTGTAATAAAGGGGTTATGATTCTAACTGATAGCCACAAAGATCTGTAGTGTTGGAGAACATATAGTTGGATGAGAGGTGGTTGTTTTTGCAATGTGCCATTAGAGGGTTTGCAATGTGCCATTAGAGATAAAAGTGTCTGTGACCTGCTCAGCATGATCCATCATATTGTTGAAAGCCCACCGCCGGTCATATAAAAGTATCTTGCATAAAGGGCCCATTACACTCGTGTTCAACATCAATGTGCGGTTAGAAACTGAGCCACAGGTAAATACCGGCGTGATGCTGAGACATTTTCAGCCCTGCTGCACTCTGCTGAAGTGAGTGGTTGCTGTCACGGTGAATGATGGGAATGAAGTTGCTGGCGATCAATAAGCAGCGAGCGGAGAGGAGGTCCTGAGGAGCTTTCACCCTGCCTGTGATTTCCTGAAGGGGAATTGGGGGGGGGGGATTTACACTCTGATTATTAATCTACTCTGACCTCACCTGTCCAGCGACTCGCCTCGGCATTCAGTGTGGGTGGATCAACCAGCCCCACGAGCATATAAGCCCGGCTCTTCGCTGTGATTAATAGCGAAGGGGCTGTCGATGGCAGGGGCATGTGAATGAAGAGCGGGGCAGTCCTGGAGCAAGACCGAGAGGGCCTCTTGTTGCTGCAGCACTGGGAGTGACCTTTCTCCAGAAGTGTCTGAATCATACGCCTTACCAGCTCCCCTGAATGACTGCTGTTTGCATACAGGGAGGCGTGTGATTGGCGTGTCTGCAGGCCATCGGGGAGGCAGAGATCGTGGCTTCTGTGCTTGTTGCTGGGGCGATACAGCAGGAAGATCTGTAGACAACCAGGATGTTTCTAAAGGCCTGGTCATGTGTCAGTTGGACCATCTGTATGAATATGCAAATATTCATGTGGCGGTGTTCATAACGTCTTTTTAGTCTCACCGGCCATTCCAACTGACACAAGGTCCTGAAGATATGGTGTTCATGTAGTGGCACAACTTCATTACTATAACTACTGTATGCATCTACATTTATTTAGTTTGATCCAAACCGTACTGTCAATTACTTTCTCCAGTACTCGATAGCTTCCAAATGAGCTTTTATAACGAACACCGGCTTCTGCATGTATTTCTCCAACTTTGGCTGACTGTGAGTCCTACAGAGATTTAGGATTTACGAGAGATTAACTGCCAAACCGGGGCTGAAACAAAGCGTTGATTCCAGAGAGTTAAACTATCTTTTCCTTTTGAAGTCTATATTTATTTAGAGCCCAAGCTTTGGTATTGAGGATTTTAGAGGGGAATCAGCAGGTCAAGGTCTTTCTCTGTCACTCTCTCTTGGGCTCTCTTTGTGTGTGTGTTTGTGTGTTTGTGTGTGTGTGTGTGTGTGTGTGTGTCACCCTGTAGTTTTGAATTGGCTTCAGCCCAGTGCTTTTTTCCCCCTGGAGGAGTGAGAGGAGTGTGAAAGATGGAGCTGTGACCAGCTGATGGAAGTTTCCCTAACTGGGCTGTGATTGGTCTGTAGATATCTCCCCTCTCTCTGTGCCTTTGAGCCCAGAGAGCTAGACTGGGGGCAATTACAGGACACAAAAGTCAGTCCCAAGGGACCTTCATTGTATAGTATAAGCAAGATCTCCAGCCACACTTAAACTGTCCTCTGGGCTCTCAATTCAGAGGGGTTTGTGTGGACTCTGGTCCGGCTGACAGCCTTATGTTCATCCTCGTGTGACCGGCTTTGTCTCCATTGTTTGTCACTATGCAACACATATATAGTAAACAGATATAAGTACTGAGAATCAGAGAACATCTTCAATGTGTGCTAGATTAGTATCAACCATTTCACTGAAAGGGCTCTGCTGGGTGTAATAAATACCCACAATCCTTATCAAGGCCTCTGAGACTCCTTGTCTGCAAGAGAGCATCATTTCTTATGATGTAAACAAACACTTCAGCTATGGGCTGCACATCACACAATCTTTCACCAGGGAACAATATAAGCGCGACAAGATGCCGTCGCCGGTTGTCGAATGCACTGCAGCCATTTATAGCAACCTTTTTGGTTGGAACTTTCTCATAACTGTTTGATATACTGAGAGTAAAGATATTGATCTCTGATGATCAGCACTGTCTTTTTAAGTATGTGTCATGTGAACAGTGGGTGTGGTCTGTAATCCCAAAACAAACAAATCCCATCCTGGTTTTGAAGCACTTGTTTCAGATGTGTGACACTTTAAGAAATTAAAATTAAATTGGACGGCCGGCGTTTATGAGATTGGAGTGAGACACAAGGGGAACATGCGATGTGGTGATCTTCGCAATAAAACATCTTTGATGGGACACGTCGAAGAAACAGACTCCTGGAACAGAATCATGGAACAGAATCATGGAACAGAATCATGGAACAGAATCATGGAACAGAATCAAACCTCATCAGAGCACAAGTTAAAATAAGGAAGTTGGTTCATGAATGACTTCAACCATATTATATATAATGATAATATAAAGTTGTTATTGCTATTATTAGGGCCCGATCACTGAATTATTCAGAGAACCTTTTTTCTTAAAATGTTTGTTATTATTATTTAGATTTGCCGTCAGAACAAACAAAAGACTGTAATTATAAAAGCTTTGAGGTGTCATCAAACAACGTGGATGTGGTGTGGAGACAACAGCAAAAAAGTCACCTGCACCCCGTTGTCACCTTTTTCACCAGGTATGCATATATATATATATATATATATATATATATATATATATATATATATATATATATATATATGTGTGTAATATATTGGATCTAACCTATCAAGTTTTTCTATTCAGCTACTCCAACTTTTGTCTTTTACCTTCATTTAGCAAAACACATTTAGCTTTGGAGACAATACAGTTGAATTTGAAAGGTTTTGTAGTAAACAAGCACAACGGTTGCTCTATTTCTGTGTCCAATTATATTACTCCCTCTGTTTCCTGCTATCTTTCCAGCGATCTCTGAAGATTTCAATTGTTTTATCTTATCTGAGAGAAAAAAAAAAACCTTTTACATTAAATAATTCTGCTCGGCGGCAGCCTTTTTGAAGCTGCACGCTCCTCCAGAAACGGCAGACACAATAGCGCCTCATTGTCAGTGCTGTGTTCAGGAGGAAGTAGCAGCTAAACACGGGCAGATTCTCCATTGTTTGTCTGGAGGCTGATGGAGCCGCATGTCCTTTCACTACTCGTCTGTTTTACATTCCCAATTTCCGTCCATTGAAAGAGGCAGCGGAGGCAAGTGTCCAGCATTGTGCTGATGGGTGGGCGATTAAAACAAATACGGGTGTCATGAAGAGAGAGAGGAAGGGTTGTAAATAGATGGCCGTGTTGTTGCTGGCTAAACTACGCTTAGTGGGTGCTTGAGTAGGAGAGCTATTCTCCCACAGGACAGTCGGATGTTCAAGGCCTTTCTCCGACTCCCACTGAACAGCTGATAACGTGGTGGGGGGGCAATCGTGAGGCCTCTGGCTTAACCGGCCTGAAGAATGTCAGAAACGCAGGGGACACCCAGAGGTGTTGTGTCTGTCAGGGGGGTGAAGCAGAAGGAAAGGTGGCTTTTAATTGACTGTTTTATTAGCCTTCTAAAGCGAGGGAGGAGAAAGTTCACCACTTTACATGCCCGACGCTCACCTCACTTCCTGTTCCAGTCCTTTTATCTTGACTCGTGTCCCAGCTCTTTCAACAAGCAGGAAATTAGTTTTTTTGCTTAAGATGAGGGTCATTTTTTGTTGGCCCATTGTGGTTATTGAGGGCCCTCAGGATGACTGCACAGCTGGTGTGATGAATAATTAGAGCAGTTAAAAATAATATAGAACAAAAAAAATTCAAAGTTTTCCAATCTAGTTCCACTACAGGGACATGTGTACCTTCACAGAACAGGGACGTTCAGGGGAAAGCAGGGATCCAAGATTTCTAATAAAGCTGCAGTGTTATGTATTTATTCCTTTCTGTCTGGTATGCAATATGTGATGTTATTATTAGAAAAGCATACTATACGGCTAAACCAAGAGCTTTTTCATTGCCTTAGTGGAACACCGAGCTTTTCATGAGCCTCTCATTTAGCGTACGTCTTTGGGTGAATATCCTCTTCATCTCGGTCCCAGGCTACAAGGCTGGCATTCAGCCAAAAGGAGAAAGCCTCTCACAACAGCCGGCGTTCTCCATGGGCTTTGCCGGAAGTTCTATTTACTTTAGTCTTTATTAAGGGCTTCTTAAGGGCATAATCAACCAGGGACTCGTAAAGGGGAAGTCATAAAGAAGTCAAGGACCAGCCTTTATTGTCCTGGGAGGACAGAGAAAGTCAATTAGCAAAGTGAGCTGCTGTTGACGTTATAGAAGAGTGTGGTTATGAGGAGCACTAAAAAGGGATAGATCACATTCCCATCATATGGAAAGAGTCACATAAACACATACTTAGAGTCTCTTTATGTAAACAACCCGTGTTTAGGGTCTTTTGGAATCTTCTTTGTTAAGCATAAACTACAAGTACTAATATGTAGCTATCTGGAGAGCATCTGGGTGTAGTGGGCACTGATGGCTATCACAATGACCTTTAACCTTACTGCTTTTGACCTGTGGACTCAAACATAGAGCGTTGAAGACAAAACAGATCACACAGTCTTCTCCTTCTCAGTGGGTGCCATACACTTCTTACATTTCATAGAGTCGGTCATCTCAAGTGCACGAGATCACTTTCCCATCCGTACACAATCATGTGTGTGCTGGAAAAACTGGAAAAAGCAGTCGCATCTCATCTTTCCAGAAGTGCTATCACTGCAAAGGCATATTCGCTGGATGGTTTCACTCTTTTTGTAATGTAGCGAGGGAGTTCCTGTCCTGACCACCCATCTCCTGGGATCCTGCGTGTATGTGGGAACGTTGTATATGCAGCTGGCCTCCTCGTTTGAGCAGGAAGGGGTGTGAGGGGCTCACGTCTGCTGTGCTGTTTCTCACACGATCAACAGGCTTTTAAGGAACTCTTTTATTCCCCCGGACCTGCAAACTTGGTTAGAAAGATGACATTTCCCAGAGCTCAAATTGTACAATTCAACAAAACACTCTCAACAGGAGCTGTGTGATGATAATCTCAACATTTAGACATCTAGTTCATGTTGAAATATTGAATGTATGCTTGTGGCAGTAAATGTCCCTACCTCTGGCCGTTGGGTAGATATTGTATTTAAATGACATGTGTGAGCTTCAGTGTGTGTGCATCACTTAACGTTATGCAGTCAGGCTGAGATCTTTAAATAAAGCAGGCTAGGCATGCACCCATTTCGTTTTCCACTGTGGTGTTGGGGAACAGGTCGTGATGACACACATTCATGACAGATACATTATCAGAGCTATTCTGGTTCAAGGTTTCAGCAGCTTCCAGACAGCCTGTCTACAGGACCACAGAGTATCTGCTTCGGAAATGTCTCCAGGCTAAATGATCAATACTAAAGCCCATCGGCCTTTACTATTTTGACTTGTTTTTTAATTCAAGTCATCGGTTAGGTATGTAGTCAGGATGCACTAAAAGACAATGATATGAATTATCCATATGAGTTTTATTTCTATATACTAAATTGTTTACGTGTTAACTCGAGTATTTCGTTATGGTTCAATGCACTGAAGGAAGATTCCCGTCTGCAGCAGCCAACGGAGAAGCTAGATGTTCGGTCTCTAGTTTTTTACACATTTCTTCTTTCTCTAAATTAATCTTATCATAATAGCAGCAGCTTCTGTACACGTTACAGTACATGTACACAATAATTACCCGGTGGTCTTCGTTGAACAGTGGAGAAGGAGGGATAACAAAGATGAAGATATCAAGTGCCCCACAAGGATGGAGAGTGACAAGAGAGCAGGCCCGAGCATCTGTCCGTGTCAGGATCCAGATTGCAAACACACACTTGCAAAACAACACATCGACACACTTGTTCCCATCTCTCTACATCTCTGTCTGGCACACACTCATTACTACGCTGGCTGTTATGACTCTGCAGGGGATCATTACATTTCCCTGTATAAAACGCAACCATACACGGTTGCATGCTGTCAGTCATCCCGGGGGTTGGGTTTGAGTGTATTTCCACAGGTAGACATGTGTGTGACCTACAGGTCCGTGAGGGCTAATTACGGCCGACTCCCACACGTCTACAAGCTAGGAGGTCACGCACTAAAGGGGCTTTGCTGCAAGTTGCCATGGAGATCAATGGAAATATATTTAAAAATCAAATCAAATGTTTTAATGGCGATGACTTGCATGGGTTCGTTCATCCTATCATCCGTACGTGTGCTCCATAGAGAGTTTGAATATTGCTCAAGCTATTTGGTGAAGCTTCATCCTCCAACCCTTCTCACATTGGAGAAGCTGAAAGCAGCAAATGTTGCACTTTTTTTGATAAATGGCTTAAACTATGAAATTATTGTCGAGATTGTTTGGAATTAATTTTCTGTGAATTAACTAATCAAAAAATGGACTAATCATCTCAGCACGACAGCACCAGTCATCTGCTAGCCTGTGCATGAGAGAAAACACCTAGATGGATGTAAGCTCCGTCTCATGAATATAACTCTGCTCTTATAAAAATGTGACAAAGCACATTGTTGTAATTTTCCTCAAGCTCTTTTGCCACATTCTGCCTCAACTGGAGGAATGAATCCTCCTTCCCACGGATATGCCGTTAGAATGAACAATGCTCCTTGCCCTTCACGGGGCTCAGACAAGCTGCGTGAGTCATGGCGATGAACGCAGAAAGGTGCGCTGGTGTCAGCTCGGGGCGGGGGAGCAGTCTTGGGAGGGTTAAAGCACCGTCACCGACAACAGGGCTTAATTGTCCGACATGTAGCTGCAGTTTGACTGTGTTTCAGGCACATAATGCCGGGGTGTAGAGAGATGAGTGAGGCATGATAGCAGCGAGTTTGAGTGTTGCGGGGAAAGACAGGCAGAGCATGTATAATTACCTCGTCTGAAGCCGCTGCCAAGCGTGGTGTACGGAACGCAGCACAACCACCACCTCTCACCCCTCCCCCTCCCCCATCCCCCTTATCCCTAATTGGTTCATTTCCAAGGCGTGAGGGCAGGACCGCGCTGAAAGCTTTGATCATGGAGACCACACCGTTGTCGATATGTTCCTACCTGAGTGCTTTTCTAGTGGCTGTGCTCGGCGGGAGATTAAGCCGTACTAAACCCACAGAGTGTCTGTCTGCCTGTCTCTTGCTCTGGCTTCCCTGCGGCTCGACATACCTGAATGTGAACCCTAATTACCTGGCAGTTACTGCATTCCTCAAACACGCCTACGCAAACTCACGGACCGCACGGCGTTGCACTTGTTCTTTTACAAAGGCAGCGGACGTTTGTAGGTATGCTTTCGTCTATGTGTGGTTTGTGGTGTTTAATTTGATAAACTTTTATGGGTTGCAGCACATTTCAACAGAGTCGTGCAGCTGTCGCGTGTGCATATATGTCATCGTGAGTGAAGACTATGGGTCATATCTCCTGAACTAATACTAATTGAGGGAGGTTTGTGCTGGTGGCAGGTGCTTATTAGTTATGCTGTAAAGTTTCACGGATGGCAACATACATGGATCATGTTGTGTTTGATGGTCATTTTTACCTCAGTTAGTTTAGTTTAGTTTTATAAGGATCCCCATTAGTCTACACCGTAGTGGAGACTATTCTTCCTGCGGTCCAGGCAAAAAAACATTACAATACAATACAAATACATAAAATGCAGTACAGCATGATCAATTTTCACAAAAACACTTAGACTTAGAAAACAAGATTTACATTAAAAGTAAAACAATAATATCTAAATACCTTAAATACCTAAAATAATAACCTAATCTACTATAATTTCCTTTCTGATTATTGCTGCCTTAAGTTTTCTTTTGAAATCACATGTATTTATGTTAGTCTTCTTTGAGCGTGAAATGAATAAAATATACAGAATCACAGTCACAATATGTTTTTATTTCCTCACCATTTATTACATTTTCCCTGATGAGCAGTTAAGCTGATTGGACCAGCTTGGACTAAATGTGCTTCATCCAGCTATTCAAACTCGTCATTACTGTATCAATCTAAACACGATGGTATGGAAGGCTGGAGTTCATCACGCTAATGGCTGCTTTTTTACCCCTGTACATGTTAAAGTGCATTGCTCTATTCATTAAACATGAATCGCTCACCACGGTGCTTCATGCAGAGATGAATAGGGACGCACTGCGATGGCTGAGGCTGTCAAAAAATGTTTTTATCTGAATCGCACATCATTAAAGGTTCAGTAGAGGTTTTGAATCCTGTGGCTTATGCAGTGAAAAGTTTTGTCAAGTGTGTTACTGTGTGGGTTAACATGATTCAGTTCCCTCCATTTGAAGCTTTCCAAAAAATGCTCTTGAACTCTTGAGACAATGGATACTACTGAGAATATAACCTGAGAACTTACCATTCTGGTGTGTCCACCTCTTTTGAGTCATACAATAAGTAAACGGACACGCATCAGGCGAACAAAGCACTGTGAGTGTTTCCACTCCCGCAGCTCCGTCCCTCAATGCACATGTATGGATGTGTTTTGTGTTTAGGGATGCTCTGATGCTTTCTACCGGCACTTTTGTTAATGTCTGAGCCGCAAAACCACAATTTTCATATCAGCAAATCTCGAACACAACGCTCTGTCAAACCAACCCCTGGTTACTTAAATAGCTCTTGAGACTGTAAATGGGTCGTGTCTTCTCTCGTCTCACGGCGTTTATTTTGTACGTGAGGTTGTTGGTGCCATTGTCCAAGGATCGTAGATTATTTCAACCTCAGTTTAGTTTGAGGCTTCATGTTAAACAGTCAACTCGAGTCTTGACCTGAATTGAATGTGTGAACAAAGTCCTGAAAAAGCTTGCCTTCATTAAATTTGGCCTCTCTAGTAAACACAGCCATCATGAAGCTTCTCTTCATTGCAGCTGGCCTGGTGTGACTTTTGCTGAAAGGCACTAGTTTGTGTGACCAGTCAAGTGACATAGTTGTAAGGCTCAGCTTTGTTTAAAGAGGATAAGGCTAAGTCCGTATTTATTTCGACATGGGGCAACGATAGAAGCTTATTATGAGCATTTTTAATATCCTAGTTTAAAACTTGGAATAATTATGGATTAACAGGAAGGAGAGCTAAAACACAGGATGTTTTTTCAGGACAGCGTTGAATACTATGGCTCAACATTTATCCTTCTGAATATGTATTGTTGCCCCTGAGGACAAAGTTCCCTGCATAGCAACAGCAGACTGATAGTCTGCCCTAACGTGCAGCGGTCACGGCCTTTGGTTGCAGAGGAAGTGTCGTACATCGGCCAAATCACCTCTTCACTATGAATCCAGGCAGCACAGAGATGATGTCACACACAAAAGCCAAACAATGAAGTGGCCGACTGACAGCTCGCCGTCCAAGCCTGAGCGGAGGGGGTCATGCATCGGGAATTTTCTCTCCTCTGCCAAACATCCTCATCTAGTGTCACCTCGTTCTCTCTTACTTCCAGACAGGGGAGACAAACTGGAATACAAATTGACAGACTGGCAGACCTGTCAATCCAACATAGTGTGTGTGTGGGGGGGAGATAAAGACCAAAATGCAGACACACTAACAGTGAGAAGAAGTTAGAAGTACAATATACATCCTAGAGTCGCTAATAATTGTCTCATATTTAAGGCCTTTTAGAGGAAGCACTACCACTATCACACCCTGACATTCACATAATATATTTATAACAATCTGTTTTCATCTGCATGGACAAGGTTGTTTGCAGCCTTGAGCCTGAAGCAAAGCGTGAGGCAATTCCTCTCATCTCGCATGCTCCAAAAGCAGTTAAAAGCTGAATAATTAACACAGGAACCATGAGATCATGACTCAGTTAGTAAACCATGTCAGGATGCTTGCTGAGGTGTGAAGATGTAGTGACTGTAGTGAAGTTCATGCCGACGGAGAGAGTAAACGGTTGCGTGGAAATGAAGCAACTTGCAGGAATCGGTTTCATCACTTGTTTTTCAAGGAGGGTAAATGTAACATTTCAAGTTGTTTTCACTTTTAAACCTTCGTATCACGTGTGAGCACAGAGGAAGTGTATTCCACGGGCAGCAGCATGGGAACGCTTTGCTTTGAGCGTCTCCCTGGACGACTGTATTGTAATAGGAGTCTTTAGTATGGCGCCAAATAGTTGTTGTACCCCTCAGATGAGAAAACACTGTCAGTCCAGAACATTGGGCTGCAGGACTGGGCTGCTTCTCCCAGCAGCCCCTGCAGCTCTGACCCCCGACTTCTCCATTTATGGAATTATTGAATGCCAGTAAGCCCACCTAGATCTCTTTAACGGCCCCCTACCCACCCCTAAAGCTAGAAGGGCCCCCATATCACCCAAACCTGGACAAAGCCAACGTCCTTAAGCTGCTGGAGATGGAAGGATGAAGGATCCACAAGTGGAACAAGTATGGCTGATTATCTTCCGAATACTTCCTCGAAGATGACAAAAGGTCTTGACTGACACCAAAGGGTAGCCATACTCAGGCTTCTTTGGGAAGTAGAGGACAATGCAGCAGGGGAAGTGGAGGGCAGCAATTATGTGTGGAGACTTCATTGTCATGCAGGAATCCCACAGCCGGGTTTACACCAATTGTCATGTAAAGTGGCCATTCATATTTTACAATCTGTTTGGCATGGAGGTTCTGGTTCAGGCTTTGTGTGAACATGATACTGTAGAGGCCAGGGAAGGAAGACATGTCTGTAAATATGTTTTTACTGGGACGCCCATCTTTTTTTATTCATCGTCCTTTGAGTACCACACACTTGAACAAACGTATACGCAAACCATCCCTTGCTCTATTTGTCCCCATCAGTTGCTTATTTCTGTCGAACAAAGGTGTCCCTCCTATTCAGCAGGTACATGTAGGGCATCTTGGTTCTTAAACATGTTTGTCTAGAAATCAAAGCCCCTCGCCTTTTCTGTGATCACTACCCGGCAAAATCACAACAGAGTGCACAAAGCTCAAGTGCTCTTATTGTTGATTAGCGCGTGGCTTCTGCTGGAATCCTAATCAGTGTATTGATGATGAACCCCCTTCCCATCAAGAGATGCTGAGGAGGCTTTTGTTATGAAATGGCATTATGTCCTCAGAGGCTGAGCCTCGGATGAGTCTGTGTATTCTGGGCACACAAGTGATGCTGTTTATACAATCTGAAGGAACAGATTTATATAATTTCCCACACTGCCTCACTCTCTCTAATCGTAGGAGCCGCGGTTGTTTCTAAGTGGTATCTTACGAGACGTGTGCCGTACTGCTCTAACACTGCTCTTTTCTCCGTCTCCTGTGAAGCCATGCGAGCTACTGCTGCTCATGCACCAACACAGTTATTTTTGGGGAAGCTAAAGGGTAACAGATAGAGGAACAGAGTAGTACTAACAGCTTCACAGGCAGTGCTACTTTGCTCATTATTACCACTGGTCCAAAACCAAGGAAACTATAGCAGCCTAGATCAAATGTGTTTCCCACATAAACACTGAGTTTAGTTTCAAAATTGTCTTTAATGTCTATTTAACTAATTGACAATTTTCTTTACTCAATTATGGACACAATTACTCCATAGAATGTGGATTATTTTTAAATGTCAAATGCTTTACTTCCTGGAAACCAGAAGATAGTTCCTAGAGAAAAAAACGCTCAACCCATTGTTTACAACCAACATTTAAAACATCTTTTAATAAATAGCTACAAATTAAATCACACCAAAATGGACAAACCAAGATATTCCGTCATGAATGTTTTGCCACTTGTGCACTCCTCTCCTCGGAGGAAGCCGTGGGCTTTCGTTCCACCGGGCCATGCCTGCTGTGAAACACTTTACACCAGACGCACAAGACCACTACTGCTGTGTGAGAAAGAGTGCATGCATCTCAGTACCAGTTAGCATCCCAACAGGCCACAGGGGTCTCTACATTTGTCTTATGTAAGCTACTCAATATCAAGAAGGCTCAGGGGTTGTCAAAAAGAGTCTGATGAGACAAGTGTGGCATAACGTGCGTTTTCTCTCCGGGGGTTTGCAGACTGAATTGGGAGTTGATTACAAAATGAGATGACATACTTGTCTCCGCCAGCCCCTTAAAGTGGTGAACGTTTTTCCTGACTGCTATGCAGCACATTTTAATAATGAACCTTACTTGGCTGTATTGTGCTGGAGTCCACTTTCTTCTATATCCCCTTCAGTGTTGAAATACTGATCATGTTCAGCATCTCAGCCTCTTCTTGCTTATGCAGCCCAATGGCTGATTAAAGGCCATGTGGGCTCCTGCCAAGGGCGCTTCCTATTGACTCAGCACTTTGGCCCCCGAGGAGATGGAAACAGCCCTGAGTTGTAAAACACAGCCAGAAGAGTGTCATAGCTTTTTTTCCAAACAGGCCTTGATTGTGTGTGTGTGTGTGTGTGTGGGCGTGCACGTTTTTGTGCTCACAGTCTGAAGGCTCCGTTTGCTATCTGCCATCCCAGAATGCTCACTCCTCAAGCATGACTCCTACTTTAACACATTAACACTGCACTTACACTTAGCCGAGAGTGTAAATAAGTACAATATTGTTATGCTGTTAAGCCTCGTCATATTTGGACGTCCCCAGTGACCGTTTCCTCTTATGGTATTCCCCGCTGGTTGAAAGGGAGACTGAAGCCTGGTTATTTATGGTGACAGGCCCCACGGCCCTGAGTGAAGCCCCCCAATGAACCCCATTTACAACCAGCTTATTATTGGACGTCAACTCTGGCGTCCTTACTCTTTCACCAAGCCGTGGACTGCGATAGGTTCCCAAGGCAACATGTCGGAGCACCGCTGAGAGTTTCTGGTGGTGTGCTCTCCTGTGATCCTGTGGACAATGATCCCAGTGACAGGCATCACTGACGTGGCTGAGAGCGGCTCTGCTGCTCTGTTAGGGCTTAATGGGTGTCATCTATTGACAGTAGGTGACTTTAACCCAGTGCTGCACTTCCCCATGCGTCCCAATTTGCTTCTTGAATGTCGCACTTCAGAATGTGAAGGGCGGTCACTATGCATTGAAGGAGTGAGAGATCGAGCGTGTGGAGGCATAGTGTGTTGTATAACATCAAAGACCTTTCTGCTTAATACCAAGCCCTTGGAGGAATGCATCTGTGGAGACGAGGACCCACAGTCATTCAATCCTGAAGGGTTTGACTACTGGCATGTCCCGTAGGAATATACCATCCCGGCCAATCCTGGAATGCCCGCGGGCTCTCAGCTGCTAATGCACTTCTAACTGCGTGTCACGTATCTTCCTACTGAAGGTCAGAGGTCAAGTAGAGGCGTTCTTCTGGTCTCCACCGAGGCGGAAAGTCCGCAGGAAAAGGGCATGTGTGGCTTGTGCCGGGTCGACGAGAGAAGCCCGGGGGGGTCGGGAGCATGCCAAGTCCCCATTTACACACATTTTAATGTCTGCTGTTAATGCGCTGCTTATTCAGAGAAGGGGAATGTTTTGCTTATCTTGTTTTGTCTGTTCAGTGTAGTTTGGAGATCCCAGAGAAGGTGTTGGAGAGAGTGAGGTGCTCACGCTACTGGAAGCACAGACTTCAAATCACGCACAAACTAAAATAGGGTTCTAAACTCTAAAAAATAACTTTTGTTGTTGTTGTAAAAATGTTCATCAAGATCCAGATGTAGTTCTCATTAACGCGTTGTACTTTAATGTGTTCTTCAATCGCATTTGTTCGTATTTAATGCTAAACTGGAAGTGACTTACTGACTATTCCTGTTTTTCTGTCGGGTGATTACTATCATGAGAAACACACTTTCACAAAAAGGTAAGACACTTCATCTGTATGTTTCCATGTACGTATATGATCCTACTTCTTTCCTATTCTGGCATGAGTCAGCGCTGTTCCACCAGCAAAACCAGTGCATCCGCCTCACATGGCCTCCATATCGGAGGTGGATGCCAGCTTTACGTCTGATATGACCCCTCCTCCTCATTCTGATCTCCTCTGTGAATAAGAAAAAACATTCATAGACATGTGAGCTGGAGCAGTCAAAATGCAATGTGGCAACAACAGAAACCATGTGCTAAACGCACTACAGCAGCATTTAACCCGAGGACTGTTTTCAACCCCATCAAGTGGAGGCCTCTTCCTTACAATGTCAGTATAGCTAAGAAAGAACAGAGAAAACTAAGCTTATTTATTTGCTTATTTATCTCCATTTTCTAGTTCAAGAAGCTTTACTAGTGTGTGTGTGTGTGTGTGTGTGTGTGTGTCTGCTCTCTCCCTCCTCGGTCTCTCAGCAGAGGGAAACCCGCTGACATAGGCTCTTTGTGAACAGGGGGTAGAGAGAGATGAGACTAGGTCATACAGGCAGATTAGTGCTCATTGAAATCCTGTAGGAAAGGTCATTTACATAGTCCTGCCTAAATCCACTTGTGACCTCATTTGTGAACACATTCACGACCCTGACACCCTCCTCTCCCGCCTGACACTGTTTTGTAAACAAATGGTGAAGCATGCTTGTCATGTGCTTTTGCTGTGGCCGTCTGGCCGCCCAGTGTAAATGGGCAGATCTGTGTGTCAAGTGGCCATTTTTTTTCAGCTGACCTGAAGAAGTTTAAGTTCCGGAGTTTCACTTGACTGCGATGTTTGCTTTAAGGAGCTCGGGCTGATCCCAGCACATTTTCTTGTATGAATGCTCAGTTTGTTTTGTATTTGTCAGCCTGCTGAGAGCGACGTCGGCCAGGAGTTTGTCTTTATTCTCCTTAAGTGAGGATGAGAACGTGGACTGTGAAGAGACAGACCGGAAGTCAAGAGAGAGAGAGAAAAAGAAGCTTCATGCTTGTCTTTTCCTGCGCTCCTTTTTGGCAAATTCAACTAACAAAAGCACCTGTGCTGGATTAGATTACTATAACAAGGTGGCAAATTGTATGGAAACAATAGGATTAATCCTCACTGCCTGCCACTACATGCGTGTAACAGGACAGCAATAACTAGATTATACTGTTGCATGAGACAGACTAAGCTGCTTAGCTGTAGAAAACACGCCAAAAAAGGTTATACATTTGCTCTAAATACCACAGTGCACTATACTAGACAATGATATGTGCATTAATTAAGTTATCAACATTTAATGGCAGGAAGTGTAAAACAAAATGAATTCTTGCCATTACATTTGCATAGATTAAATATGACCCCTATGCTTCATAATATATTAATAACAATATTCTCTCTAATATTTTCCATTATAATATCTTTCTATATGTATTCATTTTAAACATAAGACCTTTGCAGATGTTATCAAAATAAACTAATACAACCTAACAATATCCACCCACCCTTGATCGACACATACCCACATTGTCACTAAATCGCAGGAAATATCTGTAACGAGTTGTCAGAGATGTAACGCTCCCGAGGCTGAACAGTGTCCCCTCAGGAGAGAGAGAGGAACGGACTAAGTGAAAACCACGGTTCAAGTGCCTCAGCTTTACCATGGCAACAAATGTGATTGAAGAGGTCCCAGATGTGTCTTTCACATGGCACTTTATCAGATGTCTGCTGCCAAATATCGGCCTTGAGTGTGCTTGCATTGTCTCCACTGTTTGCATGTTGTGTGGATGTACAACCGTTAATTGTACATTATTTTGGGTTTCCTCCTGAATGGATGAGTGCGGTCCTCGATAGGCAGACGGCGTCTGCACTTTTGTCTGTAGGAATAAAGCTCAAGATGGCCTGGCTTGCTCACAATCGGGACTGAGGCGCCGCAAAGTAGAGAGGGAGAGGAAGCGAGGCAGCAGAAGAGAACGTGCATGTTTTCTGTTTGTTTTCCCTTGATTGCCTTCTGTTTCCCCAATTTAGCATCCACGTCGTGGTGAATCACACTGCATCGTGCTCAAATGAGCAGACTTGTGGGACGTACAGCAATAATGAGTTTAAATCGAGTTTTTTTTTCTCTGATTTGTGTCACGGGGCGAGCTTTATTTGTCAGCTGCTGCTCTGCCTTGTGTTCATCACTATCTCCCTCCGGCTTCCCCACCTTCTGATACACGATGTCAACCGTAATCTGATTGGTTCGAGAGGCATCTCTACCTCGCAGCTCACAGGGAACGCGGCGACCCTGCGCGCCGTGTCCCTATCACGCGGCGATACACAGGCTTTTTCTGTTTGGTATCAGTCACAGTCAAATGTTCAACAGGAGCAGTGCCTCTCGAGTGTCTGCTTTCATTTAGCTTGCTGGTGCCGTGATGAATTGGAAATGTTTTTAGTGCATGTGGAGGTGACGCTCCATGCTTGCTAAACAGCCGGGTGCAGAGTCGCTTGTAGAAGTACGGCTACGATTCCTATTGTCTAGAGTTGCACATCTCATCATTGATTTTACTACAGCTGGCTTTCAGGTGCATTAATGCAAATGCATGCATGGGCACAGTGTACGTGCTGGAGGAGGTGACATGGACTCCCAGAGATCCGGAGAGGCCAGAGGACGCTTGTCTGATTGAACCTGTATGTGTCGGTCTCGCATACAAAAGAGAAGAGAGTCATCTAATTTGACGTAAAGGGGAAGTCGGATTGATGCTGGAACTGGCCAGCCATATTGCACGGTGGACTTTTAATGTGTTTTAGATATTTAGTATTTGGATCTTTTTGGGATTTCTTTTTAAACCTTCAACGCAGCGGCGATGAAGTGTTGGCTCATTTTAAGTGTTATTCATGTTATAAATATGACCTGCATTCAGTTTATCTCTAACATATATAAAAGCAGCTTTTTTTTCAGCTTTTTCCTGCTCTAAAGAATCGTCAAATCGTCAAATTAAAAATCTCTCTGGTGAAAGACTTAACATGAATGAATTGGATTTTGTATAAGCTTTACTAAATCTAACATTATTTAAATATCTCCTATCCTTGTTGATTTTCTCCAGCCTGTTTATACTCACATGTGCACTCATTTACAGTTGTAGCTTGTTAGCCTGTCCCTGTTCATCAGGGCTGCTGAGAGCAGCACTAAGCCAGGGTCACCTGTTTTGCATGCATGCCCCTTTAATGACCTTCAATGATTAATGCCATAATAATTCTTACCTCTGAACAACACATGTTGTCGAGCCACATTTCTAAAAAACATTTCTGGCAACATGCAACAGTTTTTCTTGTGAATGTGGAGCACATGTAAGAGCAGCAGCTTGCCTCTGATAGTGTAACCATGGTGTAAGAGTATAATGGTTAAGAGATGGTATACTGTTCCTTTTTAAGTATACCTGTGTACCGATTGGATTTCACTTATGCTGTTGCTGCTTCTAAGTATTAAGGCAGCTCCTTATTATTCTAAGGAAAGGAATAGCACAGGGGGTTTTAATCATTGGTAATAGAAAACCTTGCTTCCTGCCTGCTACCTTTCCCCCCTCCTGATTGCAAAACAACTCGAGGTTCCTAATCCTAAATTCATATGACCGCATCTAGATTTAATCATTTACATCGCGAGTGAGCAGCAGCATAATAATAATGGTTTATTGAATTGTATTTAAATTCAGTCTATTGCCTTTGGTGAAGGTGAATCACTTAATTTGCATAGTATGAAATAATGATGGGTATTATTCGCTTCCGTCTGTTATGTAAAGTATATAACTTTCATTTTAATTTCATCTTGCAGAATCTTTTTTGTCACTTTAACTTTTTTTTAAACACTATATTCCAATATGCAGGGGTCAGGGACAATATACTTCCACAATTGTTTGTAGAAGACATGTCACTGACGGTTGGTTTTTAACTGGCTTCCATTTAGTTCCTTATGATATCCACTGCATCAAAATGCCATTATCATTATCTTGGATGAGGGACCAGACCGTCTCACAACCCTCCAAACACAAGCGGTGGTGCTAAAATCATGACGGACTGTCATGCAACTTTATTATTGTGAAAACTTTGTCCACATTTGACATGGACTATAAATTCAACAATGTCTTTGATACATCCAGATTCATTTGAAATGTAGGTTACAATTCATTAAGTATTTTTTTATATCAACTATTTTCACTGTTACACACAGTTGCATAATTCTCTGATTGAGCCTTAAAGAGAACAAACACACTGTTGTGCTCATGCAGTCCTTATTTCAATGTTCACAGCTTATGAAGTAGTACAAGAAATATGGATGAAACAATTGGAGGATTGATGATGTAATCCAGGTAGACGCTCTTAACACTCAGGTGTCTGAAGCCATTGTTATGGCCCAGGGACATATCTGATACTGTAGCTTCTGTAGCCTATGAATATGTTTTCGTAAACATATCCGAGTAGTTATGTTGTTGAAACCCTACCAAACTGTGACTGAAAATTAAAAATAATTCATAATAATAATAAAACTAAAAATAATAAGTCAGTAAATATAGGCTACACAATGCTTATTCATACTTTGGTGTTCTTTATCCTATCCTACTACTACTACTACTACTACTACTACTACTACTACTACTACTACTACTACTACTACTACTACTACTACTACTTCTACTACTACTACCTCTACTACTACTATGACTACTACTACCACTTATACTGGTACTATTACTACTGCTGTTAAATAATTCTGCCAGAAAGGGAACTTTAATTTTACTACTTTATCCATCAAATATTTCAAGCATTTGTTATCGTCTAAAAAATGTATCAACATTTTTATTTTTGTATGTCTTATCTCTCATTTATAGATGTTTTTTGGGGGCTTTTGGTCGTGGCATCTTAGGTTTTAAAAGTATCATCACTGGCAGTTTTCTCTATTTTCTAACATTATGTCATTATTTTAGGGGCAAACATTATCAAATTATCAAGAAATGTCATTGTCAATCAATAATATAAATAAACATTAACATTTTATATTCACGTTTGTATTGATCCAGGAAATGAGCCTATGATTTATAAAGTGTTTATATATATATTATATACATATATTCTCCCCTGGGACACAGAAAGGCTATAGCATGCTACAATGATTTTCCATATCCAATAATGAAGCATTGACTGATCAGTCACCTCAAGGACGTGGCGTAGGTTTCTAGGTCGTCCGACTCTTTACACCACGAGTTGCCTCTGTTGCATTTGTGTAATGACCCGTTCCAGCTGGATCAATGGAATCCATACTTTGAAGGCCTTTGTGATTTACTCTTTGATTAATAGATGCTAGTAAGTCCTGAATCCTCCAGATCATCGTGGCTAACGCAGCCATCTGCCAGCTCCGCCGTGCCTTCGGTTAACAGAGATGAGCCCAGTGAAGCAAATGAGCCGTTTGCTTTCTTGGGGTTGGTCGTTCACCGACTGTGTTCGCACACATTTGGCCGTTAACTTTACAGAGTTGAGTCGCCGGAGCAGCGGAGGTGATTCTCCAACCTGAAGCTTGTTAGTCAGATCCAGTGAATGCCCCTCATTGTGAGACGAGGGGCGAGGACAGGTCGATTCAAGAGAACACGAGATCCGAGCTGATGTTGAACTGCCTTGCCAGACGAGTTGGCAGATGGTAAATAACCACAACTATGGGTCTCACACAGAGGGTTTAATAGGGTAGTTATGGTCAATGTGGTGTAGTTATGCATAACGATAGTTTCAGTGTCGATGAAGGGTATTGTGCGGAGAACTCCTTCAGTTCTCTGTGTGAATGAAAGCAACTTTGTTATTGACTAAGACCCAGTGTTATATTTTTTTTTCGCTTCTTCTAAAATAATTGGGCAAAATGTAATTATTCCAAAAAGAACTGGAACTGAAGTTTGAGACTATTTTGTAACCTAACCATTGAACCACCACAGGAGAATTTTCGTAAATCCTGAAATGGATTATCTCTGTCCTTGCTTAGCTGTGAGTCTCTGTTTAATCTTTGGTCATGCTGAGGAGTTCAAAGAGAAGTGTACATCTCATGTGGAACATTTTGACTACGATGTCTTTACTTATCAAACTCCCCGGTTTCTTGTATTGAGGGCAAAAGGGCCATGTCCTGCTCGTCAGAAAAGTTTTTGCTGGTCTCGACACATTTGTTATCCAAACTGATCATTAGAAATGATGTGGGAAATACCAAGTGCAGAGCGTCTTAGGGTAGAGCTCTCTCTAGCTGTAAGTAATATCTGTAAAGACCAAGCACTTGAGTCAGACGGTATATTAGAACATATGTTATGTTGGATAACATATTCATACTTTTTGTATTCTGATGCTGCATACGTACGTATACAAGTTGTAGATGTGATACATTTAAGTCGTAGTATCTGTCTAATTACTATACAAGCATCGTATGTAATCAAAAATAACAAAGTGACCAATTTCTCTACTTTTGGATATCATTGTATTTGTCATAAGGGCTGGAACATTTCTTACAAAATTAGATTCAGCATGACATGTGAAAAGCTGTCAAATAAAACACAATTTTGAAGATTTGTTTCAAAGGACTGTGGTTTATCTAAATGGAATTATGAGCTCATTTGTATGATAATGTTTCAGATTTAGCCAGGAGAGGAAAACATTAACACACATTATTCCTTTCATTGCAATCTGTCTCATAGGTGTTATCTAAGTGGCACTCTCTGTTTAAGGTGGACTCAAATATCAAACGCATCTGTGATTGTCCTCTCGTCCTGTCCCTCTGTCTGAAGGGGGTTACATTGTGCTCCATCTCTAATTTAAGCACGAACACAGGCAGAACGCGTGAGAAATGGATTTGGAGGCTGCAACAGGGAGCTTGTGCTCAGCTGCTGTCTGCTGCCGTGCACCGAGCCATAATTAGTCTATTACGGCAGGGCAGTGGCGGTGGTTTATATGATCTAGTGCTATTAGAGCACTTAAAGTCTGCATGTCTTCTGATCATTTAAGGCCCGCTGAGCAGTGATGCTGGATGGTCTGCGTAGGCTCTTTTATCATATTCTCTCAGCTGAACAGAGTTGCCAAAAGAAAACACAAACCACAGTGATAGAAATACATTTGACATGTTTTTTCTCGTCTTTTTGCACATGCTGCTTTTTCCAGTCATGAAGCAGATATTTGCGCTGCTGTTCTGGCCGTAATGACACAGAGCAGCCGTCGCCGACGGTGAAACGTCTGTACGTCCATGCTTAGTATCATAAAACGCTTCACAAGTGCAAGGTGACACAGTGATCGGAAAATGATTTAAAGCATGCCTCCACATCCTTCCCTCTAGTGCATATTAAAGCTGATGGAGCTTATTTGTGACCTACGTTTCAGAATCGCAGCGTTGCCCAGCAGTTAGACGAGCTGTAATTGGAAGTCCTCGGGTTTGATTCTCGTGACAGGCAGTATAAAAAGAAAGCTGAATACATTAGTATTCAGTCATTTCAGGTGACTTTGGAGGGAGGGAAGCATATCATTACATTACATTATCATTTAGCAGACGCTTTTATCCAAAGCGACTTACAATAAGTGCATTCAACCAAGAGTACAAACTAAGAACAACAAGAATACAGAAAGAACTACAGAAGTACCATAATAAGAGCCATTTAAGTGCCACTGAAGTGCTAATCTGTGTTTTAATCCAGATATGGTCAGAAAATATGTGTTTTTAGTTTCAGGCTATCACTTATTAGTTGGCTGATAGAATATTTCAATAATTCATATCTGTGTAAAGATGGTGATTCAATCAGCAGTTGGAGGGCTTATTGCTGTCAGTCATACTTTGTATGCTAACCTAGCAGCTTTGGTGGTAATTACCTACTAGCGTGTCAGTTAGCCTTCACTGCAGGGGGGGCGGCTACTCCGGCTGTATCTCAAAACAGGCAGCGCTCTGCAGATTATGTTTGCTGCATCTAATCAGAGGCGAAATAAAAGGTCTGCTCCGCTGCCGTGGCATGCAGGAAGGAGGCAGTGGCAAAATACTTGCGAACATGTGGGGAATTGCTAAGCAGTCTTGGTAATTATTTCAAAATCAATATTGTGACAAGCAAAGCTCTGGAGTGCCAAATCCCAACCCGTCAGATTTGAGCGGACTTATCCCGGTGGAGTCTGCAAACCTTGAACGCCGCTGCCTGGATTGATTCCCACATGATACCTTTCACATGATGGCCATCTGCAATGCTAACACGGTGAACCCAATCGATCAGGTTCTTCTGCAGTGTGTGTCTGTGTATGTGTGTGTGTGTGTGTGGCTTGTAGCCAATCGGTCTGTATTGTTTGTGCTGCTGAAATAGTATAGCTTTAATTTGAACCCTGCTTCAGTTTAATTAAATGGCTGCTTGTGTTGAAATAATTATGTTAATGTTAACATTATTGGTAGATTTATACTATTGAGGGATGCTGTAATAGGTGCACTTAAATCACTTGCGCATAAATTGCAGCAACAGAAGCTCGCCTTAACAGATGAGGGCATAGGTATTCATTAATGAGTCACTAAACTTCTGCCTCTGAGCCCGCCTCCACTGGCTCCACACGCGGTACTAAATCAACCTACTCACATTATTATACCCGTGTATTTCTCTCTTTGTCTTGCTCCTTTTAATGATTGCCAAACATGGATATTTCTATTTCCAATTCTCCATGTTGTTCTATCTGCGTTGAAACATGTAACATAATGGTGGAATTTAATAAGATAATGGTTTGGTTTTGTACATCAATTAGAGTTCAGAATTGGAAGTGCACCGAATCAATTAGGTAAACCAGAGAGGAAGAAATACATTATTCATAGCACGTACATAATTTAATATATGACTTATCGATCTCTCAAGCAATGCAAAAATGTATTTGTAACTATTTTTAGAGTCGTTAATATTAAAACATGTAAAACCATTTGCACAGAAGTTGAAGTGCTGCAATATAAGAGATCTGCTGAAGAAGTTCAATTTAACAACCCACACTGAAAGAGATGTCATGTTCCATTTCAACCAAGAGGGTCATTTCACAGGCTAGTTCCACACAGGCCGATAATATATATATATATATATATATATATATATATATATATATATATATATATATATATATATATATATATATATATATATATATATATATATATATATATATATATATATATATATATACATATATATAGCCAGCCTCATCGGCCAGTTTTCCCTCTTTTCTTTAGGGTGTGAGAGAAATTCCTCACACCCATCAGTTCAACCTCGCACCTCCTGCCAAACTCTATTCTCCCCACACGGCCTCCACACACAGAACCTTAGAAACACATCGACACCCCACTGCAGGGAAGCTTTTATTTAAAGTGGCCTGAAAACACAATCTCTCTGAAACCGTCGTGATAGGGGTGTTATGACTTATGATATGGGTGCTGTAATAATGTCAAAGTGATGTCCTTATGAGTCACGGCATTAGTCAGATTAACATGCACAATTGCCTTCTACAAATGAACAATGTATTCTCATGTTTAGCAGAGGAGAGATGATGCCATTGTCATGATACCATTGAACAAATGTTCCGAAGAGTATAAAAGCTCATTTTGGATCTTCCTGCTTTTCTCAAAATGGTAGTTTGATTGCAGCTAGATGAGAACAGCTGCTTCCTAGTCGACTGTAAAAACTCAGTTGAGCTTTGAGTTTTTATCTTAATAGCATAAGATCTGAGTGTGCCTTCATCTAATCAAATAGGATCAGGAGAAGGAAAAGAACAGTACGTTGCCAAGGCCTCTCACAAGGACTCAGATTATACTTAAGAGTGTATTTGTGTTTAATTGAGTGTGTTTGGGTTAAATGGCATTCGTGGCTGTGGTCAGGAACACCTAGGTGAAACCAAACTTAGACCAATAACACAAAGGGTTTAGTCTCTTTTTAGACAGAAGCATCTAGCAGGACAGTTATTATACTGTATTATGTGACTGTGTTCTAATCCTCAAAATACATGGAGATCAAGAAGATTTGGGGATTTATTGAGGATCATAAAGGTTTTATTTTGGCCAGAAAACCTGGAGCTGGCATTGCTGGCAAAACTTCTCAACCTTTTTTTTACTCACATAAAAGGTCTCTCTTGAAACTAATGTGGCCATTTGTTAATGAAGGAAGGAAGGATACCAGATGGACCAGGAGAAGAGAAAGAAGACGTACAATGGGATCGAGAAAAAGAGTAAAGAGGGATTCATTTGTAATTAAATCAAAATAAATAATGATCAAACTTGAGTTCAGATCCAATGCTTCTATTCCAGTTTATACTCCCTCCGTTCTCTCCTGTGTTAGAAGGATATATTGAGTCCTGGTCTTGCAGTTTGAATAGATCGTTCTCTCGTTGTGTGTCTGCTTCGTTAACATGCAGATTACATTGAACCCGGTGGTTCTGGTCCACAGAGTTGTTATTTCCCTCACGAGGAATCCGGTTATCAGAAGAGGCGGTTCTAGTTAAAAACAAAAGCAACTTTTCATCATACTCCACTTAAATGTTCAATTTCTTCTTATGAATTGAGGCTTCTTTGAATACCATCAGGAGTAACGTGAATCACGACCCACCCTCTGCTTTACAAGAGAACTGAGACTTCAGCTTGCATTCCTCTGTTGTGATTGTTTGCTTCCTGTGAGATTAATAACATTATCCAGCACAGATTATAGCAGCGCTGCTGTCCTAATGAACTCTATAATAACTGGCTCCTACGATTCTTTGGGGCATTAGAAAGTGTCACGACACTGGCAGCAACAACACCGCTGTCATCTCTGTTAACGAATCAAACTGAGAAAAAATGTCGAAATAATCATCTTGCACCATCAATCTCCTGCTACAGTACCCGCTGCATTATCAATGCTCCATATTGTTGGCATGGTAGTGACAGCGTATCTTGAACAGGGTTATTAGTCCCCCATAGGCCCTTGCTCCAATCCCACTCGACGGCCTTCTCCAAAGAAATCCTTCACCTAATTAGCCAGGCAGTTGGCATACTTCCCTTGCCTTCCCTTTTGCGTTACTTAGTTCCCCTCGGCTGTGTTGGAGGTGATGTGGAGTTCATTTTAGGATTACAGCTCTGCTGCAGGGCCTGTGGCGGAGCGCTGGTGTTCACAAAGAGAATTATGAATCTTTTGAAATCCTGACGGACGAGTGAGTGGCTGGCGAGAAAATGTGAAAACGAATTCCCCTCAAAGTCAGTCGACCAAACCTGCAGACGCAAAGCTGCTGTTCTCTGCGTTGATCTTTAAGCATTGTGGTGTGTGTGTGGCTGTGTATTCATGAGTATTTGTGAATGTGTTTGTGTGTACCAATTTATTTGTGAGTCGGTATTCTGACATATGCCTGTCGTCTGCGCCTGACAGAGAGAGGAATGAAAGCTTTTCACAATGACACCCTATACCAGACACGTCCAACTGTGATTCCACCATCAATACAGCAGCTGGAGCACTTAGGTGTGACCTTTTATTTTCTTCACCTCAGTCCCTTCACTGCTATCAATACAAATATCCTGTCCAAGTCGTGTTGTCCAGCTTTTACAACATCCAGCTAGCTCCAGATCACGGGAACACACTACACAAAATCTAGCCATGCCCCCCCCCCCCAGCATATCTTCATGAGCTAGTTAAACGTAGCAAAAGCCAAGATCTCAATTATTTGTGCTAGATGGGAAGCGCTGCAGGCTGTCCATGCAAGAGTCAGTGTGAAGAAACACTATTCAACCCAATAAGTAATTTTCCAGTCACTACTATTGCTGAGACATGTGCCGTTTCTGTTTTTTAATTACAAACAAATTTTTTTTGTATGCATGAAAACTTTCATTCGGCAATACTCACAGAAATCCTTCAACAATATTTGCTTCTGCCTCATTGAGAGAACATTTTAAAAGACAATTTTGTTTCCAACCATAACTACTAAGCTTGAACTACTAGCTTACTACTGAGTGATGATTTGTTATGCAAAAATTCTAATAAAATGTATTTTAGATTGAAACCACTAATAGTTTTACATGACAGTATGCACGCGAGTCCCATTGTCACTCTTGTCACTGAGGAGGGGCCCCTGACCTTCGCTCCTGACCTTGTGCTGTCTGGTCACCAACTGGCTCCAGAGAGAATGTGGCGTGAAGGAGGACACGCACAGGCTGCCACACACACACCTGACCAAGATTAATGGCACCTCAAATATTCATCATCATTCTCCCTAACAGCAGTCGGATATGGCCCTGGGCCAGGCCTCTGCAACCAAAATCCACTCGGGTTAAATATGCAATGTTCACTGCTTAGCAGCAACCTGGCAAGAGTTGCGAGGTACTTTAGTGCAGCATTACAATTCAAAAGCGTATCTTTCTAAAAAAGGTGTCGTGGTCACAGCCGTAAATAAACTGACCCCCAGACCACTCATTTATATGCTCCATCATCTCTGCTTGACACTCCAGTGGCCTTTGTGTTTTCTATCTCAGGGTCCTACGAGCAAGCAGTGGGCCCTCCGCCCCTTGTTATCCGTCCTAATTGTCTAGAGATGAGGGTCAATGAAGCTCGTACAAAGGGCTGCTGCAGGGAGAGGTGGCGGGGCTTGGAGTGAGGGTGGGGGGTGTATTGTTGCTGTCTGATAGAGAAGTAATCTTACGGGGGGGTGGAGGGTAAAGAAGGGGTGGTGTCTATCTGCCTGCTGCCTCTCCTCATTGGAACATCTGCCTTTGAGAATAACAGATGCAGAGGCACAGAGGGAAAGATGGAGGGCGATGGTGGTGGAGGTGGGAGTTATAGTATCCTGCCAGTTTTTTTTTGCCGGCAGATTCACCATCAGTCAGCTAACCCCTGTGGTTATTATATATATATATATATATATATATATATATATTTTTTTTTTTTTTTAAAAGAAGAAAGACTTATAAGCAGAGAGCAAACAGAGAATAACACAATCACAGACATTGTTCAAATCATATTCATGCTGTATCGACGGCTAGGAGCTGACACGCACAACCTTATTAGATTGTATCACTTACTAAATCAGTATAAAGTAAATAAACAGTCACTCCCTCACAATTAGGTATAAAAAGGCTAACCACAGAGCAGGTAAGAATGCAGAAAATCACAGCTCGTAATTAGAGAGCACTGGGTGTGTGCACTTTTGGCTCATTGTCATGCATCGCCATCCAGATGTCTGTAAATTGTCCATTACAGGCTGAGAACTGTTATTTACACGGCGGACATTTGAATAGAATTGTAATTATTTGACGTTGTGTTACCTCAGATTGGCTTTTGAGTGGCTCCGCTTACCATCTGTTGCATAGACTTGCATCACTCGCACTTTCTGGTCCAAATATTTGCAATATTTACGAACCCATCCTCATTCCTTCAATCAATCGGTGTCTATCTGTCATGCGGTAGCACACCTCGGCTGATAGCCTACTATTAAATCTGAATGAGTCAATTTTGTTCTTCCAATGAGATGCACCCAATTATTGTTGTGCGTATTGGTTTACTACTGGACAGCTGCTACTGCTGCTGGGAAATAGATTGTGTTTTGGTAAAGATTGGTTCCAGTTCCTGCTGGATTTGTTTCAATCACATGAGTTTGATTAAAGCACCATAAATAGGCTATTTAACGATAGCAGAGTGCGTAGTCAGCTGTTGACATTAAATGAAAGAGGCAGACATTTTCCAGCACACCAAATTAGGATTTTTTTTAAATAATGTGGAATATTCCTATATTTATTGTTTCTGGTTCCCTCTTTAAATGTTGTCTATCTCTGTATTCCTGGATTGTCTCTACTTTGGGGAAATAGTACATTTCTTGAGAAGTGCAAACATGGGCCTGTTGTCTCACGAAGTTTCAGGAAGCAGCGCCCCGAAGATCTTCCCATAAATAAACATTGATTAGTAATCTGAGTCATACGTGTTACACACAATTCTGTGACATCCACTCAACAGCACATGGAACTTCCTTACACATGTAAGACATTTCTACTTCTATCTCTTGTATTTAGTCAGTAGACCCGAGAATCAATGACCCTGAGGTCAGCTAAGGTCAAGAACATACTGAGAAGATGAGTTAGAAGCTATTTTAGATCCTAGACGGCAACAATAATTCATCCTGTGATTTATCAGGACAATATAATCTTGAAAAACTCAAACCACAACTTTTCTTTTTCCTCCACTCCGTCTCATCATTGCTCCGGTCTGCTAACACAAAGGTTGTGTAAGGATGTGAGAGCTTATCTGTCGCTGGAGTCTGGTGCGGACAGTGATCTGCCAGCAGACCACCGGGCATCAGTGCTTATCAGCCTGTACCAGCGGCACCGGCCTGGACTCTTTATCTCTTATCTGTAACGCAGGTTGTCGAGCACCACAGACACGGGCCCACAGCATATCAGGAGCTGTACTATTATTAACTGCACTGTGACTAGCGTATGGGGTATGCTTTGTTTGCTTAAAAGACTTTTCTTTTTTCTTTGTATGACAGATGATTCCAGTTATTTTTACAGCAGGGGTGTCAAACTCATGTTCACTGTGGCAATCAGCATCATGGCCACCCTCTTAAAGGGCCGGAAACGCTTGAAAAACTCCAACATATTGTCAATTAACTCTCTTTGCTTTTGATTATTGTTTATTTGAGTGTTGAACGTTTGTACATAAGAAAATGTCTCTAATATTACAACATACATCCATTTAATCCTAAACTTTCAAAATAAAAGCACAGGATATTTTTCTTAAATTTCTTTAAGGAAAAATGATTGCGTGTCATTAAAACCGCCAGGGGCCACATAAAACGATGCGGCGGGCCATTTGCTGCCCACAGGCCTTGTGTTTGACACCTGTATGTTACGGTCTTTATCTTACAATACTCTGATCTAACAATATAAAACAGTCAATATGTCAACGCTACAAACTACGCTCTAAAACTTTACTGCTTACACATTCTTAACAAAAATGTAATAATATGAACTCCACAAAGGGGAGATGGATTGGATTGCACATGTATATAATATGATATGATATGTGTGCCCAAAAGACTGTAGAGCTTTACTTACCTCCAGGTGGCAAAGAGTTCTGCTCTCCACCCATCTGGCCAAGGACATCTCTAGTTAAAGAGGTGATTAAAAACACAGAGTAGTACCTGCAACATGCTTAGTGTGTATCTGAATGCATACCTTTCACATATATTTCCCTGTTCTGCATTAGGTTTTGCTGTGAACACACAAAAGAGAGCTGCTCCAGTGATTTCAGGCTATACGCTCTACATTAAAATGTGTGAATGCGTGATGGGGAAATCTTGGCCTTAGGTGAATATAACTGGGATTGTATTAAGATCTATTAGGGGAGGCAAACACAATCACCGTTCTGTATAATGCAAAGCAGCTCAACAGCACCACAAACTGCAGCCGCCTCCAACACGAGAACCGAGTTGAAGCAACACCTCTCCGAAACATTGTCATCACAAACTCCACATTGTAAACTCCATGAAGGTTGGATTTCAACCGTGTTTATACTGATGAAGAATCCCAAGTAGGGGGCTGTGCCACACACAGCAGTCGTACTGGGTGTCCCCGTCAACTCTCCCATGAGCTTTGCAAACATGACTGCCAAATGTGTTTGTTATGACAAGCATGATTAACACGTGTCAGAGAGGGAAGGCCATGCCAAGGATTACGCATGTTTCGCTGAACTAGTTTACGTGTGTGAACGCCACCCTGCCTTCTCTTAACGCTGGCACCTAACGGTGCTGATAATGGCACATGCGGTTACGATTTGTAACAGTAGCCGCAGAGTGCGTGTGCCTAAACGCCCCCGAAATAGTGCCATCAATTAATGTATTGATGAGTTAGTTGCAACGCAGAGCCTCGGCATTACCGTGTCAGTTGACCTTTCTGGTATTAGTGTGAACTTTGATGCCTTCTGCACATGACTCATTACAGAACCTGCTACAATTCATGACCTTTCACAAGATGAATGGGAGGGGCCAAATGTCAGTGCCAACCTGCAGCAATGTGGAAAGCTAAGGCTCAACTACTTGTGGCCACGGTCTTATTTAACCTATTTACCAAGGCAAGTGATGATTTGCTCCCCTTCATGTACACAGTCCATTCTGCCATGTGACAGTGACTCAGATTGAGTGTCAGATTCTGTCTTACTAAGGCTGCTGTAGGGCTGCAAGATGCAAATCTCTGCATAGTTTCCAAAATAGTTATTTTATTGAGGTATAACCCTTATTGGGAAATGCAGGAATAATTTTTTCACGGTGCAAATATCAATAACCAGGTCACTCTTTCTTTTATTTACATGACTCCTTATAATATGTAAAATCAATAACAGTCAGGCACATCGTTTGGATTCACCTAGGCGGTCTGATTTCTCGGAAAATAACCGAATATCTTGACACTTGAGAGGCAACGCAGAGAGCCAGAAGAGTTTGTTATGAACCGGATATTAATGTGCTTCCCAGAAATGCTACTGCTTTATGGCCACTCAGTATGTTTATAGAAGTCTCTAAAAGCTGTCCGGCCGGAACCGATGGCTCCATCTTCAGAACTGGTTTGCTGACTCAGGCTGCTGAGAGAAACCTGGACAGGCGGCTTCAGGGATTAGCCTCAAATAACATCAACCGTCATCTTACAACTTTTTTTACTCCTCCAAACAATATATAGCAAATCAAGTGTGTGTGTGTTCTCAAATTATAACATAATGATCCCAGACTTACATGATCAAATCCATCCATGATTGCCCTTTGTACAGTTACTCATGCTAAATTAAATGTAGTGCAGCCCTAAGGCCGCACACGTCTCTGTAAGCCCTTCCGAGTCCCACAAAAACAATATTGCTGATCCGCCAGACCTCACACGCCCACACAATGCAGCGCTGAGCCACAGAGGAAGAGTGTTGGATGTAACCGCAGCACTTTTTGTGTGGCATAGATTAGTGTACGCACAATTAAAATGGGTCAGTCCGCCATGCACTGCCAGTAAGGTATTTCATTGTTCGGAGTATCCCAGTGGATTAGCTTCCCGTTATATACTCCACTCCCTGATACATTTGTTTGCTGTGGAATGGAAAGCCGGACCGGGCATGGAAAGAACCTCTTTGATGGGGCAGCATTGTAATGGCCTATTAACTTTGCTAATCATAGGAAAATAAAATACCGTTTGAGAGGAAAGCATGGTGGTGCTGAGTAGGGATATGGGTGGTGGAGGGGATTCGGGGTCCAGAATAGACTCACGCTTTTGCAAGTATTCTACACCGCAGTGTGTGTGTGTACATGCCCACCTGCACGTTTACACGTGTCCGCCTCCATTGGTGTGTTAATCAGAGTAAAGGGGAGGGAGTCATTACAGCTAATACCTATAAAAGTCCTGTTCAGATCTCCTCCCTGCTCAGAGTGCCCTCATGTGATAAACCCGTGGCTTATCGTCGCCTCGAAAACATAAAGCTCTCGCCGCTCTGACAAGGGCTTTTACAAAGAAGCTGAGGGGAGCATAGGCCCGAATCAAGTCGCTTCACATATAATCTGTTGCTGGAGGGCCGCAGCTGTCAGCAGCACTCTGTCACCCGGTTGAAGCGAGCGAAAGAGAAAGTGAAAGATGAGGAGGAGAGTAGAGGTCTGCGTCTGACCGTTCCTTAATTCCACCATTTGGATGCAGAGCTGTCATTGATCTGATTGCCGGTGTGCAGCTACAACGCCAACGTGAGATTCACCGCCTTCTCGACTTGACAGGGAGTCACGAGTGGAACGACACACACCACACGCTTACCTTCTGACTTCGTTACTGATGTCTGCCGTGCTTATGTGCATTGCTTTAGTGGTTGTGCAGAAAGATCCTGAATCCATTGTGTGAATGTGTGAGAACCTTCATGTTGCACATAACAGCAATGTCTCCAGTGGCATCTCGCCAGTGCACTCGACTGGTGTGGTCCTTTGTCACACCTACATTACAATCTATTATTTATTCATATAAATAGCAATAATAT
The DNA here is from genome assembly GCA_036178185.1 of Liparis tanakae. Lineage (NCBI taxonomy): Eukaryota > Metazoa > Chordata > Actinopteri > Perciformes > Liparidae > Liparis > Liparis tanakae. The sequence goes on along the minus strand of CM070101.1, from coordinate 8,780,375 downwards.
ATCGTCCAGATCCCAGGTATCTGTCAAATACGCAGAACATCTCTGAAATATGTCTTTGAAATAAAAAGTTAATTCTGCTTGTTTAATCCGAGCCGAATCGGCCATCTGAATATCTCTAAACACACTTTTTAAATTGTGTGTATTTCACTATAATGTAAAAAAGCAACCAGCGATGTGGAAGAGTCCTCCCAGTTGTATCAGATTTGAGCAACAGAGGGTTCACCTTTGCAACATGAGAAAAGTATTAGCTTTTATTGAATTCTGATTGTTCTGTAGAAATAAGTGACATCACATTTCTCCAAGTAAATCCCACCGACTTTAAATCAGTGAGAAGAGCACATACCAAATTCAAATACCATGTGAAATAACCAGAGCAACAGCAGCTGCACACAATTGTTCTTGGTAACTTTAAAATAAATCTAAGCCAGTTAAAATCCACCATGCTTGGATTGCTCATATAATGGAGTCGTAAGTGTAGGTGGATATGACTTCTCAGCTCTAGGCCTGATGCTGTCCTTTTTATCACGAAGACTAGAGCTTCTATTCTTCTGTCTAGATAAAGGTTATCCCTCATGACATCCTGTTCAGGATAGCTGTCTTTCACTGTCAGTGTCTGTCAAACAGACAGGAGCACTGTGTTAAGCGTAGAGCCTTCCTGACAGGAAATGTGTCTTCTGCTCTCCTCTCTCTCCTCACCAGTGTGTGTGTGTGTGTGTGTGTGTGTATGTGTGTGTGTGTGTGTGTGTGTGAGAGAGAGAGAAAGATTAGATACAGACCCTGTTGGGCTCCTAATTAGAGTAGGATGCTGAGGTAGCACATTTCTGATACTCTGTAAGTATAGAGGTGCTATTGATGCTCCTCCCCTCCAAACCCCTTCAGTTTCATTGAGACAGATCCAATACCCCTGATACAGCCAACCATAAGACCTATCAGTTTCTCTACTGGTTCTACTACTCCATTGAAATACAAATATAAAGCATTCTATACGTACTGGCCTGCAGAAAAAATGATACAAGAAGAAAATCTGAAGAAAACACAGATCAGCAATCCTACTTGAGGCTGCTACTTTTTGCTTTAAAGTCTTTTTTTACTGCCTATCCATCCTCGTATAATTTCTCATTCAATCGAAATGGAACATCAGAGCATTGTAAACCTAATCCACATCCCTGTTGGTATTTAATTGAATAAGAAATTGCAACACATCAGATTCTGGGTTGCAATTTTTCAAATTAAGAAATGCATGATTACAAGGTCCCAAGTCTACTACAATAACTCCTATCAAGAGGCCAACCAGCATTTGGGTACGTAACCGACATGTACTTATTTTTTACTGCTTACTAGAATCTAGGGAATGCTGGTTATTGCCATGCTTATATTTCAGAGCTCTTTGGCGACGTAATGAGTGTAGCCGTACGCCGAGAGCGAACCGTGGACTGCTGAGATCTGCCGTGGAATGTACAGAGGCAGGCAGAGGCGTATCGGTCCGGAGGGCGGCTGACAGACAGATTGATGTAGTGCACACTCCTTAGAGAGATGATGAATGACTATCTGTGTTGTTTAGAGAGTTGCCAACTCCCCCTTACCAGCGGTAGAAACTTTGGCCCCAAGAGAGTGGAATATGGCTTCTGGTGGCAGAGAGAAGTGGCTACGTACGAGCCGGCCTTGGAGACGTTTCAGGTTGCACACGCGGTATGCTGATGCTGTGAAATCCTCAGCTTAACAACAGTGGAAACTCCTCTCAAATACTTCCACTTAGCGATTGGAAACTTCTCTTTTCTTGAGGGTCACACGTTCACCGTGTTTTGATTTCTAAAAAGCGTTGAATGAGTCCCATCTCAGTGTGTTATTTTAAGTTTGAGTTGTTGGCTGAAATGCAACCCCTGGAGCCAGGAGGGAGTGTGTGTCTGTGTGTCTGTGTCTTACAATACAAGCCATTGCATTGAGTGAGAGGATTTCAGCATGTGTAGGTGAAGGTTGTTTAGGTTGCAAACGGTTGTTTTCTTGGTGATATATTTGTGTTTCTCTTCAGCTTAACTCAAATGAACCGGTCTGACTTGTATACATAGCTTAATTCATTAAAAGCTGACAGCCTGCTAGGTCCATGTTGACAAAATCACATTTATAGATTGAGCCACGGCACAGGATTCTGTGTAGAGATCCTCAAACAAATGCAGTGCGATCAACAAATTCATACATTTTAATGCACAAATAAATAGACAAATCCACATAGAAATGCACAAATATATATGTTTGTGATTTTTCTTTTTCCATTTATATAAATCGTTATTTATTTACATGTGCATTGGAATGTATTTGTGAATCGTTCTTCATGTATTTGTAAATTGAATATTTTTGTGAATTGTTCTGTGCGCAATGTGAATCTTCATATTTGCATCTGTGAGTCTCTCTGTGTGCATTTGCAATTATTGAGACCGATCCGACCCCATACTGTTTGGCTGCGGTGAAACTCAACCACAGCTCCATCAATACCACCCTGCAGCACTGTGTAACTAAACATGTCTTTTATGCTTCCTTTAACATTTTGATGACCTTATACCGAAACTCAATGAGTGGTTTTTGGTACATTTAGAATGTAAATATTACACGAAAGCAACTGGAGAGCAGATTATGATGCAGGGGACCTCGTCTCAGACGGATGCCGAGGAACCCTGCGATGTTTGCTTGATTACCGGCATGGATTGGCGTGCTCCTGCTGTTGGCTATGTAGGTCAGGCAAATTAGATATCTGGAGTTTTTCACTTAGACATAGTAGTGCTTGCACACAGCTTTAGCAGTATGTGAATGTCAGCAGCAAAGTGCATGTCAAGAAGTCTTGACATGTCTATTATGTGAACATGGCTGTGCCACTTGTAGTAAAAAGTGTCTGTGCTGGCTATTCTGATCTTGCTGGAAAATGGTGTACCTGATGAGATTTGTAACGAGCTCTCAGAGCAATTTGTGCATGTTGCTGGTGGCAATAATCTCATTTTATTTGTCTGAGAGTCCTTTGTGTTCTCGACGGATCTCTTTGGCCTCCTCTGTCGCTGCCGTCGCCTGAGGCCTGTCTGAGTGGCTCGCTTAGAACCAATGCATTAGGCCCTGTGTCTTCAACGAGATGGATGGACGCTGGCTGTGGGGTTGGCTCTCTGATAGCGCTGCAGTTTCAACAGGGGAGACACGCCAGCAGCAGTGGGAATGGATGGGGTTGGGGAGAGTCTGGATTAATGAGGGGCGTCTGGTGACTGATGGGGCGACATCAGTCGACGGCTGTTTCAATTCCAGCCCCCCCACTCTACATCCTGTCCACGTTATTCGCAGGCGTGAGTACAGAAACTCTTCAGCTCCTCGACTCAAACCTCTCTCCACGCGTTTGGGTCCCATTGTTCCCTATCGGGAGCGATGGGATGAGTCTTTCTCCCGATGTGACCTCTCGGCCTTTCAGCATTTACATTCTTGTTTTAACGATCTACAAACCGTCTTATAAAACTAGCTTTGTTTCGGTCTTTTCTCTTAAAGCATTAGAGCTGCCGATTTGTCATTGTTTCCAGGATGAAGTGAAAGCAGACACAAGTGCCACCCTCTCCAGCTAAGGAGTTCCGTGGCGCCAGTTGGTAAATTGTGGCCCCCGTTCCCTCCAGGTCCGCTTCATTGCCCCCTTTCTCCTCCCCAGTGGGACCTTTTTAATCAGTATGATGGTGTGTGTCTGTGTCTGAGCCCGCTGCTTCCACACCGGTCTCTGAAGAGGAGAAACCGTGAGGAGCAGGAGAGAGAGAGATGAGAGGAGGAGCAGAGGAGATGAGTTATAAGAGGAAAGGGGGAAGGGACACAAGGAGCACATTAACTATTTATGGGTCTACTCCCATGGCTAATAGGAATTACATCTGTTTTAATTATTGATGGGCTAACCGGCTGTCTTTATAAGCATCTCCTTTGGGGACTGAACCGCCTGACAGATGTATCCCATTGTTGTTGTTTATGCATGATATGGCATGGATACGTGGATGGTCCAAGGTTAACATTCGGTTGAATGGTGATCTATTTCTTGCTTCCTGATTCATGGCCATGACTTCATGTCATAGTAAATGTTATGAAAAGGATAACAGAGAAAGACATAGGTACCCTCGATGCCTTTGTGTGTCCTCTCCGGTGTGGAAGGGGGACTATTAAAGGTAATCCTGGTTTTCACAGGCACAATATGACTAATGGCAGATGTGACAAACTGGAAAAAAACACACCATCTAGAAGTACACATCATTGGACGACAAGACAGTGTACCTACATAGATTCAGGATACATCTTTGTTAGATTTTCCTGAAACAGAAAAATCGTTATCTTTCAACAGAACAGATTTTATGTTCGCTGAAACTTGGCCGGTTTGAGTCTCTGCGTCTTTCTCTTGCCAGTGATCTCTGGAGTCTTTCTGTACTCAGATTCGTTGCCAACTGGCCCTCAGTCAGCTTCATTGTGAGAAGGTATTGGTGTAGCAGATGGCACTGGAAAAGCCTGAGGTATCTTCAGAAAACAGAGGTCCTGGCTTCGTTACAAGTGGGAGGAAGATTATTTTCACTCGAGATGAACTCCAGTTTGTGTGTGCGGCTGTCTTGAATTTAGGTGTGTGTGTGTGTGTGTGTGTGTGTGTGTGTGTGTGTGCGTGCATAACCGACGCATTCTCTACTTCCTATATTTATAGATAGAGTTGCTCTGAATGAGTGATCTCTCCTTCCACATTGTTCTAATGGGCCTTCAGAGAGTTGCTATTGAAAGGCAGGAGAAGACACAGACAGTTATCAGTTTCTGCCTTCTGCTTGCCATCATTAATGTCACCACAGAAAAACATTAATCTCCTGCTTTAGCTGGGCTTAGATGATCAACGTCTGAACTAGACAACCCAATCAAAGACACAAAAGGCGTGATTTTTTAAATTTTATTATCTTTATTTCCCCATATATAAGAATATCCTGAGCTTTCCAGCCACATCCGTGTCAAAATGTGCTGAAGCATGTGCGCTACGCAGAGGTGCCGTTTTGTTGTTATTGACAAAGATGTGGAAGTCCTTAAGAATCAGCCCCTCCTCGCTGAATTACAGTATGGCCTTTTCTAGCTGAGCCCGCTGATTAATGGGTCCTATTAAACCCCGTCTGCTGGACGTGAATTGTGGAAGGAGGTGGGGGAGACAAGTATTGGGGACGGGCACGGGCTCGTCCTCCCTCTGATGGATGGCCTCAGAAATGGTCCTTACCGCATGTGTCATACAGCATCTGGGGATGTATTGATGTGCTTCAGGGGAGCCAGCACTGTTACAGCAGGTTGCATCGAGAAGTGGGGAATGTAGGAATCAGATAGACAAAGAGAAGGGGGTATTTTAAATCCAGGTGCTCCGAAAGGCAAAATAATGATGGACAAGACTGAACAACCAGGCAGTGAACAAGTATGTTAATCATGCAAGTGACAAATACTAATAGGGTGATGAGTGAAGCTAAATGAAGAGAAGCGGTCCAGAAACTCTTCCTGAGGTGTTATCTTACACCTCTTAGTGTGTAGAGCATTATCGTACTCATTAGAGCATGTCCCATGGTTAATTATTGATCAGCTATGCAGAGATAAGTCACTCAGCGAAGGCCTCATGCTGGGCTCTGAGGCCCAACACTTCTCCCTGCTGGGCACGAGCACACACACACACACACGCACACGCACACATACACACACTCATCGCACACACGGATAAAAACGGCTAATCATTGTTTAGTCTCTCCCCAGCATGTGTCAGTCCCATGCTTAATATATATTTAACAGGCTCACGGAGGATCCCTGACTACTGTTTAGTTTAATAGAACGCTAAACTCCAGAGACCATGTGGTTTATTAGCACACTAATGGCTTCTAGTGTCAAAATTGTGTGAGAAGGACTATAATGGAACAATGATTCCCACAATAAAACGGAGAGCTTTTCTTCTTTTTTTTTGACGACAAATGGAAAAAAGGAAAGCTCTCTGATATCATTGATATTTTGTTTTACTTCTGTGCCGGGCAGACGACAGTGTGTGTATATGAGCTGTGTTCCGCCCCTTCTTTGTGTTTAGTGACTTACTAACAGGATTGCCCACATCCTGCAATTGTCATAAATGAATTCCTCCATTGGCCACCGCATTGTACATCTCACAGTTATGAGATGGGGTTTTATTTAACAGAGTATCTAGGGTCACAAAACTGAATGCATAGAACTTTTGCAGCATGTCATTCTACCTTGTCGGTCTCCTTTGACTTGTTATTAAATGGGAAAAAACTAACCAAACTAGGAATGCTTTTTTTTACGCTACAGATTCTGGATTTCTACAGAATCACATATCATGAGGCCTGAGATTGCTGTGGCATTGAAAACTGAGCCTGTTGTCACTGGCTGCATGTAACTAATAGCTGAACTGCTGAATATTGTCATAGCATTAACAGAGAAACTGCATTTAATGTGAATTGATCATGTCTGGCCGAAGCCCTTAACGACGCCAGTATCGGGACAGATACCGATCCGGCGGATCAGATCGGTGCCTCTCTTCTGGAGGCAAGCCTCCAGTACCGCTTGTGGAGCGTCAAGAATCAGAGTGTTTCGTCATTGCTGTGCAAATATCAATCAGGACCAATCTTAGAGCAGTCTGTGGTGATGGTGTATGTGTGTGTGGATGTGTGCACACTGCACATACAGATATACAGTAACGTATGACCAGGTCAGGGTCTCTCGGCCCGTTATCTGCCCCCTGTTGGTGGGACAGATGGGTAACAAGATATGAAACATGATGAATCCAACTGTTCCCGAGGTAATTTACTCCCAATCCTTTGGTTCCCTGTGTGTACACTGGATTGCCGTCCCTTTACATTAGACAACCCAACATTCATATCTGGTTTTATGGCTTGATTGCACCCAAATGCCGACTCAAGGTTATTTGCACCTTTCAACGGATCCTTGTCCTTTTTGTTTGACGGATGCAGAGCCTTTTTATTAGCGCTTGATAAATTGACACGCTGCTGACGTTGTTTGGCGGATGAAAAAGAAGAGGCGGGGCTTCAGCCTGAATACGCCATATTCCATTCTAAAGAACAGCTTTTGGTTTGTATTGCAATGAAGTAGCTCCTCAATAAGTTGCTACATGCAAAGTGGAGATTTAAAGTGGTGTTCTATCTCCTTCAGAGGAAACAAAGGGAACACTTGCTTTGTAAGTTGTGATATTATTGAGTTTGCGGTCATTGATTTTCTTGTCTCTCTTCTCTTGCAGGTAAGTGGATGTGTTTTGCCGCCGGGGGTCCGAGGGTCTGTGGGGTGGTAAGTGCAGAATCATTTTGAACACAGGGTCATTTTTCAACACAGACATAGTTCCACTTTATACCCAGAAATGCTGAATGGACCGCTGCTCGGCCAGAACCATAGATTGTTTTCGCTTTCTTCTCTCTACTGGGTAACTTCAGTGTCCCCTTGACACATAGCGTAAAGCCGTAAACAGATATATATGTATCTGTTAAGGGGGAAAGGGGAATATATATCATTGACTTCAGATACATAAGCAGCTATTGGATTTTACTGCTTGTCAGTAGCATCCATCGCTGTTCGTATCCTTTGTTGTTTTTAAATGATTCACCACTATTGAAGGTTTATGGACTTACTGTCAGTGGTTGTGGTGTAGCTTGCATTGCTAGAAAGAGAACTAACTTGCTTCTTAACGTGCAGTCAATAGCAAAGCACCTGCATCCCTGTAAAGACTCCCCTTAGCACATTTAGGAATTATCTTCTTTAAAGGACAGTAATATGACTTCCATGCATTATAAATAGCGTTATATTCAATAAAGTGGCTCCACTGCTCCCCTTCACAATGCTTAAAAGACTGTAATTACACTTACGCTCTAACGCTCTCTCTCTCGGGATTAACCTCTGCCCACTAAGAAACTCTCTGAAAGCCCCAAACCGGGAAGCTGAACAAAGCTAATGACTGTGCAGCCCACGTCTCTCTCTCCGTGAGTGACACGAAGATAAAGCACACCACAAAGTGAAAGTGAAATAATTGTTTAACAGACAACCTGACAAGCAAGACAAAGACAGGAGTGGCCCGTATAAGGCCTTTTCCCTTTGATTATGCAAAGCAGTTCTCCCTCCATCCATCTCACATGCATTGTGGGTAGTCATTACTGTAGATCAGTCTCAGTGATGGGCCAAAGGCATTGGCTTTAACCATTCAGCAATGGGGATGGGTATCCGTGCTGGTAATGAGAGTGTGTACAGTGTGTGACGATTGTACTCTAGCCATACGTCCGAATATAGACTTCACGACTCATTACCTGAATTCCGTGCACAAGAGGCATTATGAGCTGCAGTTATTTAACTATGCTAGTATGTGTAGGCATCATTATCAGGTGACCAATGTAATGCCTGAGCAGCTTTAGTGAGGATCATTCAGCAATGAGGAGATTACAGTGACACGTAATGGATGATATGTGTCTCTGACCATGAGCTAAGCTGGGACTGAGCCAGTATTCCTACACAATCAGTCGTTGGCTGCGCACACACAAATGGGATAAGAGCCCAAGAACCGGGCCTTCAAAGCAACAAAAAAACATTTGTTTATTCAGTAGAAAGGTGCTGCTGTCCTCTTCGGAGACTTCACACTGCAAGGTAGACGAAAGGCAGACGTGATGAAAAACACACACGTCCTAAATATTTGAAAAGGTCAGGCTGTGGACTCGTCTCCGCATGTTCATCTGTTTGGCTCAGCCGGCCTCCTCGCCCTCCCAAATCCACCACACAGCACACGCATGAAGACAAAAACTACGTACACAAATGTTGAACGTTTTCAATACACATTAGATCGCAGACCGCAAGAGAGCGATAGAATTGAATATGTGACGGGGGAGAAAAAGATTTGCGAGGACTTTATTTGAGCCTCTTTACTTAGTTCGATATACTTGATTCTTGTGGCTTACGAGGTGCCTCGGCTGTTTCCTCCTCATGGGATTAGTGTTATTCAGTGTGCGTGCATTGATTCCTCCTCTTCATCCAAATAACATGGAGGTGATGGGCCATATAAGAGGGATGGACTACCTTCCAATAAAAAAAAAAGAAATAATCACGTGTTGTTAATGTCCAGTGGTAAAAATGGTTGCTAATATATTCTGAAAATAGTTTTTGTAAAATAGTTCAGTAAAATTTTCTATGGCGGAAGCATCCAATTATAAAAGATCCAATTAGTTTTGATGTCTTGTAGATAAAGAAAGCAATCAGCTCGATGTTGTTATGAACTGGTAATCTCCAGTATAGCAAATATTGTCTAATGGAAGTCAGAATAACAACTACATGGGGTAATACGGTTCCATCAGCAGTACAACACGAGTATTTCACTTCTGAGCACAGGGAGAGTAACGTTTCATTTTAGTGATTGACCTTTTTCAAATGGATTTCTTCTCCCGGTGGCGCAGGTGTCGTAAATATCAAGATGTTCAGGGAAACAATTAACCTTCATGCTAAATAGTTTCCATATTTTAATCTCAACATCAATTAAAAGGCGTCAATTCGTGAGGAGCTGAATCTACCTTTTTTTCTATAACATTTCCCATTAAAATGTAAATTAAAATGTTATTGTGCTTATTCATTTTTTCTGGGAAGCATAGCTGCGTTTAATTTGATTGTTGTTCCGTCAAAATGATGAAATAAAAGAAATCAGAAAAAATTCAGGACATTGGGGTTTTCCCCGAGAAGTGGCACACATGACCCAGAGTTAAACTTCGATCTGAGACAGTAAATAATCAGTGTTCTGCTCTGCACGGCCAGTGATCTCCACAACAGCCTCTCTGTGTTTCCTCTGCCCCGAGCCAATCCAGATTTTTAATCGCATGTTAGTCATCCCCTCTCGGTAATCTTGTTTGGTGTAAACACAAACACACACACACACACACACACACATTTTTTAAACACATGATACGTGCATGATGGGTGGAATGGGATTTAGTGTGCAGAACACAAACACACCTCTGAGAGGACATGTGTCCCAAATTAGATGTCACTGACTGACATTCCAACAAACAAAGAAAAGTCCCTCGCACTCCGCTTCCATGCGACGCATCAAATGTATTGATGTTGCCAATCTTAACGCTTTTAGAGATTATTTATTCCTACATGTCATCCGTTGGTGAAAAATGTTCCAAAATATGTTGTGTAATCCGGCCGCTTTCATCTCAGGAAACAAGAGCGGTGTGAGTTTGTGAGTTTGTGTGTTATGAAGCGATCATGAAGGACGGCTCATCAGGATTCAAAGAGGGTCCAGCGCGCCGTGTTTGACAGTAAATTCCTGGAATCCTAAAGTGTGGCAGTGAGGAATGTGTGTTCGAGGGCATGTATCATGTTCAGATGGGCTGTAGCTGACATGGCAGTTTGCTAAGCCTCTTAAGCCGCCCCTCCATCACAACTGTGTTGACTCGGGCAGGACGCCGTCTCCACCGTCTCTGGACGCTCAAACACAACGTCACCGTTCTAACAAGAGCAGTGATGTTGTATTTGGATGGATTTTTCTTTATTTTGTTCAGTTTTGTCTATGTTCTATCAACATTGAGCTTTACATGGTTGAAAGGAAGCGTTCAGCTCCTATATTCCATCATCCAGTTGGAGGGGAATATAGGGTGTTCTTTTTACCTGTGGGAAAAAGACATTAAAGTTTATCTGTGGAGAGACAGGAGAGAAATAAGTATAGGATTTGGAAAAGCAAAACTTTCATAAGAAATATATTTGACATGTAGGTACATGTGGATGGGATGAATGTGTGCGTGTAGTTTCTCTCCTATTTTAGAGATGACAGCCAGAAGCTTGTGAGATGCGACTCAAGGGAGGCTTGCTGAGAGACGGGGAGGCATCACAGTGTCTCTTTGGATGTTCTTAGTGTCCAACACAGCACTCAGCATAACGCTTTCTGGGTTATCTCAATTCATGACATCTTGCATATTAAAAAAACTAAATTATGAAATCACAGTTTTTATTGGGCCAGTCTTTCACATCACTTGTGTTAATAAAAGCACACATTGTTCAAATAGACCAGACAAAGAAAAGGCTACTTTTCTGCCCCTGCTCCGACAATAACCACTATTCATTATGAGTGTGGCTGATAATTCACCATGCTGACATCTCCAACACTCCAAGTTTTGCACTCATTCTGTGTTAACAAAGTGCGATCACAATATTTCACGTTCTCATCACAACCAAAACAATTGCTACTTTTATGCAGCTGGGAGATTCTAGTTGAGACAATGGGGCTCTTGTAGTGTTTCTTCTCACTCATCCTCACAGTTAGGTCGATATACTTTTTAAAAGTAGACCTAGTTATCAAATCATTATGGATCAAAGCTCTTTGTGTATTTGTTCCATTCTTACATTAGCTACCATTTCACATTTTGGCACACTTTCAGAGGACCTCATCAGTGATTCAGGATATACCGTTTGCTGATTGCCTCTCTGCTCTGCATTGTCTTCCACATAATTGCAAAGGCGCAGGTGTGTCTGAGTGTGTATACCCATATCTGCATGTGATGCACGTGCCCCATGTCGGGGAGACCAACACTATTCACTTTAGTCACAGATGGCTTGGATCTGCCCTGGCGCGCAGGAGTGTCTCGGCAGCTTTGTCTTAAAATGGGGAATTCAGTGAAACCGCACACAGGGAGACCAAAAACAGCAGAAAACCACGGAGTCGCCGTCGACTGGATGATAATTCAGTGTTTTCCCCTCCACGGTTTGGCATCTTTGTCAAATCGTTGCCGTGCTGGAGAGGCTGGCTTGGCATTGCCAGTTCCCTAGAGCTGCGGTTAATCTCTTCGCTTTGCCTTCGCGTGTTAAATACCGACCGTCTGCTTGGTAAACTTGTCGAATGTAACTAATAAACTCTGCTCCCCGCCGTCCCTCCCACGGCTCTCGGCAATTGTCAGTATCTTACTGAGCGCCACCATCCATGCACAAGCAACCAGGTCATTTGGTGTGGATACTCATCCTGCAGCACTACAAATGGCATGTGACCATCCACAGTGGAGGGACATCTAAAAAAGCACAAGAACATTTGATGTGACTTGAATGAAAACGCCATCACAACAACATCGGCATTTGCATATCGCGCACCTGTCCAAACTGACAAAACTGTCGAGATCAAATGAGGTACAATGGTGTCGGAATGTAAATATTTAATTAGACAGGACCTCGAGGCCTTCTTTAGAGGAATAAGATGACAGGGGAAGAGGTATTTGTGCGGTGATGAAAATCTTGCAGATAAACACCCTTTCTTATGGTAATTAGATAACGCGCTGGATGACAGCCATTGGCTGTGGCAGTGAAGAGTGCTCTTCAGGAGCCAATGGCTTTTGTTATCAATGGCTGGCAGCTGGAAAACCCGTAAAGAAATGGAAGCCTTCAAGAGGCACTGGGGTCTGAAACAGATTGTATGTGAGACACATTTTGCCAGCCAGAGTGAAAGCAGAGAGAGATGTGGTTGTGTGCAAAATGGCCTCAAGAGCACCACTAAATTTCCTGAGGAGAAATGGGAGTGATTATTAGCACCTCATTCAGAGTGGGATCACCCATTTTTGAATGCCATGTCTGGCTTAACCCTGGATTGCTGTGGGTTTAATGCTGCGTATCATATGTTTTATATCAAAAGATTGGACAAAGTAATGATTTTGTGCTATATTCAGTGCCTCTTTTCATCGAATGTCAATTGGTAATTCTTTTGGGGGATTTGGTGGGTTTATCATTATGTGTTTTAATTTTTCAAAATCAAATAATCAAGTAAACACTGTGCACTCAGTGGATGTTTGTATTTAGTTAATTATCTCTGTCTGCTTAATGCATTAACTATCACCTTTGCACAGCTGCCACACGCACAGCGCTCCAGGCTTGTTGTCCTCGCCACCCCGGTGACACGAGGACACCGTGTCATGTTTCCACTTGAGTCTGCATATTTTTATTATATTTTATTTTGGGGGGCTGATTCTGTCCAATTTGTGGTGCATGACTTCTGCCTGTACACAGATTATGCAGCTTCTCGTAAACTTACACCGCAGTCGGGTTTTCTGATTGAGAAAACAAACATATTTTGTGCAGCCTCACTATTCACCCACCAGCGTATATTATCGGCGCTGCGTTTACGCTGGTCTCTTTTGTCCTCCACACCCGAGACGGAGGACTTCCATCCTGATTCAATGGGAGACCAGCATTGCTAATAATTCCTGGCAATCACAGAGCCCAAGTCTGATCAATAGGAGAGACAGAGGCAGCCGGCTGCCATCCAGCCCGGCCCTGATAGCTGCTATTAAGAGTCCCCTTAGCCACAAACACCAGAGCCACATACTATCCCCCTGTGGTCTCCTCCGCCCATACACCGCCGCACATGACTAATGGAGCCGTGATTGTGAGCCTCAAATTGAAGTGTGTTTACTTCTCAAGAGGGGTATAAGGTTTGGATTGTTGTTTGCAATCAATCAGTGTACTTTTACCATGACTTTTAAACACAGCAGTTTTTTTCACAGCAGTTGTTGTGCCATCTTTCCTGAATTCTCAGATTATGAAGAAAACATCCAGAGCGCTTGCTGCTGCTGCCCACAGTGTAGCCTCAGCTGCCATTTTTATTGTAATCTATAACATATGCCTCTTTTCTGAGGCCCGTACAGTTTGGTCATTTCCAGCGGAAGCTTTGCTTTACTGAAACCCTCTGGCAACCAGATGGAGTGCCAACAAAAAGTGCTTCCTAGTGAGAAAGCTAAAAAGGAATTGATAGCATAATAACGTCGAACCAAGGTCGGTTATAGGCCAGAGCTTTCTTGCCAGGTGTTTCTTTTTGACCCCCGTTATGTAATCCATGCATGGTTCAGCCAGAATGCCAGAAATATATCTATGTCAAAATCATTATAATTGTTATACCCCAAGAGCAGTTGTAGAGAGGTGGAGGATTTCTATTGCTGGGCTCAGAAAATATAATAGCATGCGCGCTAACCTCACATGTGAAGCTGTGACCTTTTTAATGGTCTGGGTGGTGGCCCATGGCCTAAGAGATTTATAGAAATGAAAATGACACAGTCGGCTTATTCGAGCCAAAGCCGTAGAGGCAGCGGATCGTCTCACTATCAATGCAGAAAGAGATTTTATTTTCCTTCAGTTGCCTTTCTTGATCAATCTCTGCTTGCATTTTGTTCAGCTGTTGCTACGTCCTGGATTCTGAAGTGTAGACACAGACGATTCATAGAAGTGCTGTCCTTCCCCGGGCATCACGGTCCATCTTCCTCCCACACAGAAGATGAGATTCAGCTTGTTATACTACTTTTGATACACTTACGTAAACACAGATTGCATTCGATCAAACAGACCACCGTGATCCTTTTTTTAATTTCCTTTTTGGAAAAAGGTTGAAGGCATTTCATTACAAAGGGGATTCAGCCCAAATTTAGTGAAGGGACTTAGATTAAAGCAAAGTGCATAATCCCTCTCCAGCCCGTAGCTGAGTCCTATTGATGAATCATTCTCTGGAGAGAGGTAGAGGGGATCAATAGGCAAACAGCATCATTGATCCAGAATGCTTTGAAGTCATGTTTCTCCCAGCCAGAGATCCCCATCTCTCAGATCCCCGCTGTCACACAAGCCCCTCGGTCCCCTGCTGCCTATTCTGGTTAATGGCTGTCATAAAACAGACTGTGTATAAGTAGTTAGCATCCACTTTTACTGACCGAGTGATCCATTCCATAAGTAATTGTACGTGTGTATCAATATGACCACAGTAACGGGAAATGTACTGTTATATCTCTCTAAAAAAGGAAGTGATGCAGTCAGCTGTACCACAATGGTGGTTATTGAGAGGATGTGCAGTATTGTGTACATGATTATTGGAAGGATTTGGGGGAAAGATGAGGCTCAATGACGAGGTATCAATTCCTAATATCCTGCTTTGTCACCGCAGTAACAAGTCCCAGATGTGCAGCACAGGGCTCTTGAGAAGGTTCCACCAGTGACATCACCGTCGTGGTCCAGACTGACATAAGCGTCTCTGACCAGCAGATCACCATATTATTATGTGGTTCTCTGCTCGGCTTCTCTGTCTCTCGTAAAGCCATTTGTAACAGAGGAGAGGTTCAAAACACCCGAGGTGTGGAAATCCAACTTTTCCAGCCCGGCATCGAAATCGGGATCGTTTTACTTCTGAGAAATGCAACAGAGCAAACCCCCCCCCCCCCCCCCACACACACACACACACATACACACATACACACACATACACACACAAACCCTGCCTTCAATTTGATCAGGAACAAGTTTTTCATTTGATTTCTTTCTGGAAAACCCGATTCCTCTCTCTGCCACAATGTGCTGACAGAAGCGGTTATCACAGCTCCCAATAATGTAAGCCTTTCCACTGGTGAGCACAATGAAAGGCTTTTGGAAGTCTTGTTAAAGCCATTTATTTTACAACAATGGGCTGTAGAGGAGAAGACACGATTGAATATTTCATTCCCTGGTTCTACAATAAAATTCATTATCAAATTTCTTTGAGTTTGGTCCATTTTGTTTTTCTTTTTATAAAAATGTTCCCGGATATTTCGGTATTTCTTATCATTATTAGTTGGAATGCTTCAGCAGTCCAACTAATAATTGTGTAATCTTTAATAAACGTATTATTCTATTTCTTCCATACCTTTTTTGTCCTTCATATATTCAGTTATTTAAACTATTTAAATATTTAAATATTAAAAAATTAAGCTTCTTCAGGAATAGAAGGGAATGACTTTTCATATTTGTAACTCTTCAGTTGTTGATATAAAAAAATATTTTATGGTTATTATTTTGAATGGGATCACAATGGAGAAAGTCTTTAACTTTAAAAGCAAAAGACACAAAAGACAGGCTCCGCCTCCGTAACGAAAAACAGTCTCCGCCTCTTTCACAAAAGACAGGCTCCGCCTCCGTCACAAAAGACAGGCTCCGCCCCCGTAACGAAAAACAGTCTCCGCCCCCGTCACAAAAGACGGATTGGATTCTGTGCGGTGAAAAAGTCCAGCATTAAATAGTGAAGGCCCATACAGTTACTGCAGAACCTGAGACGATAAAAGCCACATTGCGTTCTAACAATTATTTATTCTTCTTTGACTCACTCTGTAGAAACAATGGGATGTGCAATTGAGCAAAGTAATGATCTGCACCACACCCACTCACCTCCTACAAAGGCATGTGAATGTGAACTAGGCTTAGTATGAGCAGAAATAGATGACCAGCAGGAGCACGCCCCCCAACGCCTCGTAAAGCACATAGTTGTAAGGTGACCTTACTGACATTTTACATGTAGATATATTCTGCACCTGTCTGCTCTGGATAGACCCACGTGGTCTATTGATTGACCTTACGATCTCTAGAGGCCACAGGAAGGGAATGTTGTTATTTATTTATTTTTATTCGAAATTGGTGATAAATTCAAACATAGTGTTTGTGTATTGAGAGACACATGTAATAAGGATGAGGGTCCAACAAAACCATTTAAACAAGAAGAAAAGAGAATGTTCTGAAATAAGGAAAATATGCTAATTCATCACAAAGTCATCAAAGTGTTATTTAATACAGTAACTTTAACTGCATATGGATGCAACATTAAAGAGAGCTTTATTGTCATACAAATTAGACCTCAAACTATATAAAGTCAGTTGGTGCTATTAAGCTGCTTTATTGAGCTTTAAGTAGGTCTATATGAATTTTCACAATGTTCTTCTTAGAAGATCATATTTTGATCATATTCATATTTTGTTAACTTCTCTGTAGTGTATTTTTAAAATTCAAACAATATGCTGACATTGCTTTAAGTCAGAATGATGTAATAGATAATTGTAAGGCACTTTTGTTTCAATATTGCACCAAAATCTGGTTTGTCATTGATGTGTCGCATTGTTTTTGAAATGTAATTTATATAATATTGCACTGAGCAGAAACTTTTGTGGCATATAAATCATTTCCTTTAATTCTTTGACATACTGTTGCTGCAAAGGCCACACTGGGAACGCAGCAACCGTGACGTTTAAGCGATGTGGGGAATGCCATGTTTTCTTGTGACTGTGGACTCGCGCTGTCTTCCTCCTCTGGCGGAGCCCCGCCTCCCGCCCAGCAGCCCATCAAAAGTTCACCAAATCCTGAACTAAACCAAAGCGAGTGAAGTGAATGTGTGAACCATTACACACCCTCACACATCACACAGCAGATCCATCAGTGTTCACGCCGACACCTCGTCTCTACAGCCTTGGAATGGAGGCGCTTATTTGTCTGCACAAACACAGACATCTTTGTCTACGACCTTTCACAGTTTTCGCCTGTTTCGTGCCCCTGCCATTCTGCTCGTAGCAGCCGGCACCAGCCATCGCAGCCTGAAGGGAAGTGTTTATTTGAAGGAGGCGGTCGATTGCCCACAGATTGCCCAGCGAGGCTGTAATTACACCGAAATCTAAAATGGCAGCACTTGGAACCGGATGAACTGGTCAATAAGTGCACACTGCAGCCCTTCCAGTGTGAAAACCTGCGTGTTCACACACCTGGTAATGTTCAGCCTCATGTGCAATTAATACTCACAGAGTGCGAACGGCAGACGATCGATTGTTGTGGTGTTAACCGAAATATAAAATTGTGTTAGAAATCGATGCACAGGGTTGTCTGCATCATGTCGATTGCTCATATTTCCCTGGTGGTTCATTTGAGAAGGGTGTTTGAGATCTAGGTCTGTGTAGTTGTATCTTTCCTGTGTTTGTGTGTGTGTGTGTGTGTGTGTGTGTGTGTGTGTGTGTAGGTATCAGAGAGATGGAAGAGGGCAGTCACATGCTTGGTCTTTAGCCAAATAATTACACGTTGCTGCCACATCAACAGCCGTGCTGTATTTTGCTACACATATATTTCATATCGGTAAACACGAAAACAAGGTAGCTTTATTATTACCCCCCCCCCCCCCAAGAACCTTTAGGATGTACATTCTTCAGCACATTCACATACAGCAGTTGGTGTCATATCTATTGCAGCATGTGATCTTTTATCTCACGTTGCAGGCATTGGTTGGCCATAAAACATCGATGATAAATTGTCAGAATGTTCACCGAATATATCATCACAAACTCCCAGAGATCAAGGCATGCCAATGGTGTCCAACGAGAACCCAGAGACATTCCTCAGAGCAGCAAAGATAGAAAATAAAAAAGTGTGTGTGTGTGTGTGTGTGTGTGCGTGCATTTATATTTTAATAAACTGTATTATGCAAATACTTGACCTCATAAAGTAGAGTTATAAGGTAATAGACCTGTTATTGGTATTAATAGCTGTGTTGCATTCGTGGTAAATGTGCTGTTTCTTCCATCAGGGTTTAGCTTGGATGATAGTGTTTAAGGTAAAAGTTCCTCCAGGGTTTCTCCTGTGAGTGTAATTCTTCAGAGGGATGCGGGCACACGGACACTTTACTTCAAGTACACAAACATGTACTTGACCGGCTCGGTGATTGGCCTCACGCGGCTTCTCTGAGCACCAATTAGCGCCACGCCGCACGACACTGCGTCTGAGAGCCGAGCGGCCGAGGGCCGGTGGAAACGGGGCCCCGACGTCGGCAACGACACGCGCTTCTTCTTTGATCCACGGAAACATGTATTGATGTAATTGATGAATGAAATTAAGTCGTACGCAGGAGAAGCAGGAGGCAGGCGTCTTAATGCCAAGGGGGG
Organism: Liparis tanakae; assembly: GCA_036178185.1. Classification (NCBI taxonomy): domain Eukaryota; kingdom Metazoa; phylum Chordata; class Actinopteri; order Perciformes; family Liparidae; genus Liparis; species Liparis tanakae. The sequence goes on along the minus strand of CM070101.1, from coordinate 8,761,644 downwards.
CTACGAAATCTAGGAACATAAAGTTCGACGTTATCGGAAACTAACGAAAACTAACCTGAATCATTTGAAATGAAATTTTTTAATCCTATAATCTGCTTAATCTTAAACAGATTGTAGGATTAAAACATTTCTTAAGGATATTTTCTCATTAAACTCAGTCAGCTGTTTGAATCTTTAGAGGACAAATGAACTTGCCCTCCACCACAACCCCTTCAAAATTGAAATCCAGATTTAATTTTTTCAGTATTGTACAATAAGTCCCATGAGAATGCGAACGCACGTATTATGATTTTAATGAGTTTAGCATTCATCCGTGGCATATACAGTGCCACTGTGGTTGGAACCTGCTCATTATTCATGACTTCTTGGTTATTGCAGGGATGCTTTGTTTCTGCACCAACTCGATAACGCTATCATCTGACTAAAGGAAAGAATGAATTTAAATATAAGATGTGGATATGTAAAAAAATATTCTTTTAGTTCTAAATATTTGATTAAAAGTCTTCTGTGCCTTTCGACTGAGAGTCTTCTTTCCTTTCCTCCGAGCCGTCACCCGGGTCGACCTTGTCCTCGTATCTCAGCTACTTAACCGCCACCGGCACATTGTTACAGGAGCACAGATGTCTGTAGAAACAACTGGAGGGCGAAGCGAGAGAGCACCGCCAACTGAAAAGAGTTATTTATTTATTATCCGCTTGTTTATTTCTCTTCTCTGTCACTGCCCTGTCGTCTTGAGAGCGCTTACATGGCAGCGGTGGCCCCGGGAAGGGGACAGAGATTTGTGAGCCAGAGTGGAAGCGGCCTTGTGTCGGATGCCTTTGGCACAGGAGGCAGTATATCAGTATATATGTCGAAAGAAGCGAGACGTTTCAGGAAATGTGTTATTTGTGCGATGCATCTCGAGTGTACATGATGTTCAGCATGCTGCGTGAAGAGTGTCGCGGGTTGACACGGTCATTAGCATACTTCGCAGAAGCTGCCGTATAAGATAATAAGATGTACTTTTTTTCCCTCCAAATATCTTTCCTTTGTCAACTGTCCAGTTCACTTCATCTACATATGTAAGGAAGGCTCGGGCAAGGAGGACGGGGCAGCAGATGGTACTGTCACCTGGAGTGCATGTGTAACAATAGACGGCCACCTGCGCCGGTCGGGCTCACACAACCGGTTGGGCCTCTGTGTTATTATGAGTTGCATACTCCGGGAACCGGTCTCTTTAGGTGTTTTTAAAAATAGATTAAAAGAAGGGACATTCATCTCGTTGTAAACGTTTTCTATGACGAAGGTATGTGCTCCTGTGTGAGCTGGGTTGTCTTAGCTTGAGTCTTAGTTTTTAGTTTTATCTCATGCTGTGATTTTGTTTTTTGTTTTTTATATTGTCTGTCACTGTTTTGCGTTATATTGTCTGAAACTTTGTGTGACGTGCTACTGCTACCGTCTTGGCCAGGACACTCTTGTAGAGGAGATTTTTAATCTCAATGAGGCATTTCCTGGTTAAATACATTTAAAATTAAAATTAAATAAAAAATACTGGAACTGCAACGGGGAATTGGATGAAGCTGCTCCAATGTGCGCTTTTCCATTTACAAAAAATAAATAACCGAGCCAAAGCACAGCCGATCAAACGTGTCTGTGTGAAGGAATACGGATATTTAAAAAAATCACTTTAATCTGAGCTCTGAGGGATAATCCCCTTAAAGTGATGCTACATACACAAGTCTCCCCGACAGTATGGACACTTCCAGAACCATATTGCATCAATCAAACAAAACACAACAGTGTAGCGCTTATCTTTTGCATTTCTTGTGGTAGCATCACCTTCAAACTAGAGGATTGTCTTTTAGCAAACTGCAATGTGCCAATAAGCCAGCGAGCTGCCGCAACTGTGCCAGGGAGCGTCTGTCGCCTCCGTCCTGGCAGAACGACTTCCTCGTCTCAAACTGAGCGTCATGAGAGGCATCAGAGCCGACTTAGAACCTCAACATGTCATTACTCGCACTTGTTTGTGCTTGGTTTTAGATTAAAAAGGGTGGTATAGGGGACAAACTGTCGAATAATAGATTCTCTCATTCATTTAATTCTTTATCTTGTCTTGTGTTATTTCTCCTGTGGAGCAAAGTCAGATTTTTCCCTGCCGGCGTCGTCGTTGACAACGACTGATAAGAATATATGCATCTCCTCAAGGAAAATGCATAAAGTATATAGATATGAGACCTGCAATATTCTGTTTTGACAACTCAAATAATTGCTCTCATCAACATAAGGTGCTGATTGGAACATCTGGGACCGTGCAGATGTGCTTACTGAGCTGAGTATCCAAATGGCCATCTGCCAAAGAAACGAAGTCCACACCCTCCAATGGAACCTCATCGCTCTAAAAGAGAAAGTCCAGATCATATATCCCGCTCTCCCTCCAGACAGACTTTTATTACCCCTCCTTAGTAAAGCGGGGGGGCTGTCATCTATTCCCATCTATTATCTCTCCAGCTAGCCGTGGATGGCTGAGCCCCGTCGGCCCGTGCAGCACAGTGGGATTCTGGGTCAGCAGGGCTTACAGTCAAGATGGCTCTCTCCCCACGGTGAGCCTCCCGGGCCTCCGGGCGGACGGCACCACGCTGGTGAAAAGACAGCTTCCAGCCCGCCGCCTCGTCTCCCACCCACGAACCCACAAAGATCCGTGAGCACACAGAGGAGTCCGTCGGCCTGTGTTCATTAAACTGCAGTTTATTTTGTCCATGATGGTTTTTCATTCTGGAATTCACCGCCGCATCGCTTCATTTCACTGAAGCTGTGTTTGTTTTAGCTCACCGGATCTGAGCCGTGTTTGTATTTCTCAGACACCCCCGCCTCTCTGGTCTCGGTGCAGGGATCAGGTGAAATGTAGGTTGTTGCAGCAGGTCGGATGCTACCGGTGCTGATGTGGCTCTGATGGTTCTGTGGGAGGTTTATGGAAACAAGCAACAAGCAGCGCGTTCGTCTGCTCGTCTTCGTCGAGTCTGTATTATGTCGGGGCGGTGCCAGAGCACATAAATCCATCTTCGTAGACACCTAACATTTCCCTATTAAATAAAACGTTTGTATTGCTACGGTTATTATGCTTCGTTGTAATTACTGCACAGACAAAATATTTTTCCGTGGAAAGCACCTTCAGGATTTTAATGGAGTGAGCGGCGCTCCTGGGATTGGAAGACTGGATGCAGCAAGAAGTGCATGATTAATCCTAATGCCTCTGGATCTTGGTCTGGATCCAGTTTTTGGATCGAAGAACAGAAGAAAAGAAAAAAACCTGTGTTACAGCAGTGTTGTTACTTATGATTAATCATTTACTGAGTCATCCTGTTCCCCATAAATCATAATTCTGTTTGTTGGGTTTGTATTATACACTCTGACTGTATATATATCTTACATTGGTTTTTGTAATGTAATTATATTGTTCTGGTGGATTTTTTTTATTGTGATCAGACTGGAAAAATTGAACATATTTCTTTTTTTTTATGAGGCCATTGCTCACTGTTCTCAAATGATTTATGTAAGCTAGTTTCCAGCACGTTGCCAGGTTTGGTATCTCGTGGAGGTTGTGCACAAAATGCAGTAAAAAAAAACATATATATTACTATATTTGAAAAAATCTCATTTTATGCTACATGCATCTTATATTTAAAGAGTGTGATTTGTCATTCCTTGTGATTAGGCATTCCCTCTGTTCAATGTTTTTGTATCTTTGACGTGTAGCTTTTCCTCTTCTGAGGGAACTCTTTAGTCATCAACATCCGCCCCAAAGAGCAAAGCTTTGAACTTAATGCAAAATGCTCCGTAAAATGCACGGCAATAAAAAAATATTCATCAGGCAGTTTGGGAATTATGTCCAAAACTTATTAGTGTAAATTAATCTTACACGTTATGCAATCTCATAAGACGTTTTAACTCGGTCAGCTATTAAAACGGGGAAATGCTGTGTGCAGTGCTTTGAGGATCTATATTTACACTTAGGTTTACAGGTTTAGTCACGGCAGTTAATGCTTTTATAGCATGAGTAAATACAAGAAAGCAGTGGAGTTCATTAATAACCTGAAAAAATATCTATGGTTTAAATGTATTCCTTCTCATTGTCCCAGAATGCACACGCAGATGTTGTTACAGCAGTTCAATCTTATAACCTCGGCGTTGAATGTCAATACAAACCTACAGCCTTTGAAGTAAAGGCCTTCAGGCATTTATTGCCCTTTGTAATAATACATTTATTGTTACGTCTGTTTATTCTCTCTCTCTCTCTCTCTCTCTCTCTCTCTCTCTCTCTCTCACTCCCTCACACAGTCACAGACTGTAACTGCCTTCACACCATGCCCAGCCTTGGACCAACAAAGAAAGAGCTGCCTTATTTATATTCTTCTTCTTTTGGTCTTCCGTCACCTTCTATTTCGTTTTCAAGAGTTATCGTAGCAAAGTTATCAAGCATGAATGTAGTAGCGTTAAACAAGGACTTAACCACTGACCCTAACATGGGTCACAGCTGTTGTGTGGCCTTTGTTTGCGTCACAGTTCCGCCATTCAGATAAATTATTTAGAAACCTGGGAAGGATTTGAATTGTACTTGTGATCTATTTCACATTTATGATGCTGAACTATTGTTCATGAAACAAAGGTGCAGCTGCAGGGTTGAAGCGGATGCATCAAAAGCACCTCTCCTCCCTCGATGCCTGCTCTGGCCCGACTGCGAACATGACGTGGGTTTTTCCTGCAATCTTGAACTTGGCTTCGAGCCGAGTGTTTTAAGGAGTGTAGTCAACGAGATGACAGTCAAACACGCGCACACAAAGGCACGCAGACCTCCAGCAGTCAGCTGAATCACAAACCGCAGACATTTGCTCGGCTCACTATTAAAAAACAAGCACACGGGCTCATCCCCAAACACGCGCTAATTACTCACACAGCTGACTAAACTGCTGCAAAATATTGATTTTTTTTCTTTCTCCCCCATGTGCAGCTGTACGTCCACATGTAGCTTCATGTACTCGCACAGCAGCATTAGCAGTGTCACATAAATCAAACATCTGCGTGTAATTGCCCTCCTAATGGAATGGGATCGTATCGATTTATGAAACTAAGTGGACGTCTCATTTCTGACTCGGCTTAATAGAGTTTTAATGACTCCCTTCATCCGTGGTGCTTTTGTGTGTCAGAATTTCAATCTTCAGAGCCATTTAAGTTCGACAAAAGATTGTTGAGCCTACTGGGACACACAGGTCTAACAGGTCACTGTCAACATGTCCAGTGGCATGGCCACATCCAAGCTTTCCATCTTAAAGCCGTCTGGAGAGACCCAAGCACAAAGGTGATTAGAGACAGGCATAACAAGAGCACAAAAACAATATTCAAGTGATTTTTGTCTCCCAGTCGAAGGAGAATATTTTAACATGATTGCACAGAACTAACCTCGCTCGAGAGTGTCTGTAAATGGAAATAAGACCAAAGAAAAGCCAGTTTTCTGGATTAGAATCAAGAATTGAATATAATCTGAAATGTTGATCAAAGTTCTTTGTACCAAAATGTAGCAGGCTTTCCAAAAACCTTGTGTGACTGCTTTCTGGGATGGCTTTCACTTTACAAGGAATTGTATCAGAACTCGGCATTGTGGATTTTTCTGTGTGCCAGTTTTTCTGAGATGGTGAACGATGTGTAGAACAGACCAAGGGTTTGCCGTCCTCACTTCGTCATTCTCTTACGATATTTATAATACAACTCTCGTCTTTTGACCGCTACAGTGCGCAGCGTTAATCCACTACACCGTGACAGCTTGATGCATGTGTCAGGTGCTTTAATTAGAGTGTCGGTACCTGACATCGCTCCCTTGTTTGACAAAGTTATTACTCCAGCGGGTGATTAAATGTGATTATTCGCCGCTTTATCGAGAAATTGTGATGAAATGTTATTTCTCGCACGAGTGCAGTGAGCTAGGAGCAATCGCACACAACGACGAATCGCCGGTTGATCAAAGCCGTCTCTTTATGACTGAACTGATATCAGCTGGTTGAGATTCAGAAGAGGCGGTCTGTCACTTGTCCAGCACTCTTGGTCAATAGAGGAGTGACAGCTGCTGCCTGGCTTGTCAAACATGTTATCATTAGCCTCTTTGCTTCTTTTTCACCAGTGGGTACTGGGATATTAATTTTTTTAAGCACGCACCCACTATGTTTGTTTGTTCCTGCAAATCTGACAGCTCGTGTTTCCACGCTGACATCTTTGGTTCATCTTCATCGCACTGAAGCCTTTTTTCCGGTTTCGCTTCAATACAATGGAGAGAATCACGCAGAAGCTATTTTTAAAACAGTCGTATGAAAACTCACAAGTTTGAGACGTGCTGACAAGTTGCATCTGCTTATGAAACGACTATAACTCTGCCATTAAAGTATGTGCACGTACATGTTGAAGCGAGCGCTCTTTTCCGCGCAGGCGGCTTCGCCGGGGGTCGCCGCTCAGCGCCAACACCGCGTTCAGGTGTTATTCATACTGGCGCCTCTTCTTTGATGCGTCACTGTTCCAGGCTGAACATGACGGGCCTTGCTCATCTCGAATCGCTCTTGGGTATCACAAAGCCCCATGCTAGGGGTCGGCTGGGAAAAAAAAAAAAAACAACAACAACAAAATGGCTAATTATTCAGCGACTGCCGTAGAGACAAAGAGGCGATGAGGTACATTGCGTTTGTCAGGATGCAGATGCAAGGCGGTAATGAAAGAGATTAGTGACTGAGTTTCAGGTGTTTTTAGGAAGCGGTATTACTTTTGAGAGTGTGTTGTACTTGTTATGACAGCCGAGATATAACCTTGGGATAAACATAATTGTTTGTTGACGCGGCTGGCATTTTAAAACCTGCGCTTGGAGACAGTTAAGACCTTGAAGGACAAAAAGCTGTGTTAAAGCCGTAATAGGATAAACCGGCACAGGCAGCACTCTGCTTCATAGACAGCCAACACGCTTACATGCACGCACACAAACAAGCAATCACACACACACACACACACACACACACACACACACACACACACACACTCATTTATGTTCATACTAACACTACACCCCCGCTCGCCGACGCACCTATTCGATCCTGCAAAGTTCCTCGCTCATCCATCAGTTGTCAGTGCAGACTGGAGTGTGAGATGATGATGGATGGTCACTGGTTACACAGACCAGAGCAGAGGAAGTGTGTGTGTGTTTTGTTTGTGTGTGTGTGTGTGTGTGTGTGTGTTTGTGTGCCTCAGGTGTTCTCTCTGACCTCAAGGTTAATTGTCAAAGTCAGTGTCCATGAAAAAGTCTTGTAAAAGTCAAATGTATAAAGCGGCGGTTATAAATGACAGCCGGACAGGGGAGGAATGTTTTTACGTGCAGTGACACTCGTCCGACTGTAGGCAGAGAGGACCGTCTCGTCTGCTCTCCTGTAAACCGAATGGATTCACCTTATTTGCTCAAATTTAGCAGCAGATAAATGAAAATGCATGGATGGAAGGACCGAACTCTCTCCTCGATGGCTCTGTAGGAAAACTGGAGTCTCCAGCAATGACGGAACCTTTTAATCTCCTCAACGGTTGCCAAGCACCGCACAACATTTACAAGCTTTCTTGTGATGTGATAATTATTTGCACACCAGCGGGTCCGTAGCGTTCGTACAGAATCGTTGGAAAGCCAGAAGGCATTTGTTTCACTACTCAGATCCACCCTCTGTGCTGACCTCATCTTCCCAAAATGACATCTGATAAACTGCGTGACCTCGTCTCCCAGCACAGAGCACTTTACGTTACCTCCTTGCTTTGTTCTGCTTGTTTTACTCTCCGTGCCATGCGGCGCAGCAGTTTTCTCTGGGTGTTGCGGTTTGAAGGTCCTTCCGACAGCGTCCCTCTCCCACTGTGTCTGGATCTGCGGTGCGTTCCCCGTGCCAGTGCGGCGAGCAGCGTGCCCCCCGGGCGAGGCCGTGGACGCGCTGCTCTTTTCCCACATTACACAGACACCGGTTCTGCTGGCGCCACCATATGTGTTGCTGTCGACTGTCATACCCAGAGGGCAAAGGTGAGAGATGCCCAGCGGTAACGTCCTGGCACACCGCTCCACCCTGTCAGGGAATCGCACATACTGTGACACGTTTCCTGGTGGGGCGTTATGTGTTTGCATTTTTTGTCGTGGAAATTTCAATCCAGTTATTTTTTTTATTTTTCTCCTCACGCCTTACAAATACATCATTTTTATCTTTTTTTTTATTTGGGCTTTTATTTTGGCGATTCTACATTTTTCCAGCAGAATTGGTCTGAATGCCTGACGAAGCTTTTTTTGGTTCTCCTCCTCCCCTTACACCTTAATGCAGTTATTAACCAAGCTCACACAGTTAGGAGTGACGGAGTGCGGCCGCAGATACGGAGGTAATGTTTCCTGTGGAAATGACTCTCCACGGCGCTCTAGTGTCCTGTTTCCTGTCTGTGGGAGGAAAGAGGACGGGGCTGGGATGGCCTGTGGAGAGAAAACAGAAAAACTCAGTGGAAACATGGACAGAAGGGGATGCTCACTATTGTTGTCCCTCACAAGCACAAACACTAGTTTACGGTTACATTATTGTTAACATTGAGATCACAATACCCTTGTCGATGGATGTCAACGACCTGTGACCTCAGTGCAGCTCCCCTGTGGTGTCCGAGATATTCTTTGAGCTACTGGTTTTACATTGCACAAGTCATAAAGAAGGTTTTCCAAGTCAGTAAGGGTGATGTTTCTTCCTGAGATAGAAGCTTGAACTTGAAACACACTTGGCCTGGTGGAGCCCAACGCTGGACTTCAGCTACTCCTCTCTCTTATATGTTACGTCTCAATTCAGCAAAATGATGAATACTTCCGGTCCTGAACCGTGTGTGATGAAGAACATCATCCTGCCTGGTAGCACGATGTCACGACTCAGAAGGCAGGACCCAAAAGCACGACTCAAGGTTTAGAGCAATCAAAAAGGTTTTTATCGTAAACAGAAAATCACAGCTATGCTGGCAAAAACATGAACAAAGTGCAAAATCAAAATCTCAACTACGTTGGAAAAAACAACCAGGGACAAAAGACTATACAAACAAGAATGATTCGGACGAGACAGGAGACAAGACGATGTGACACAAGACACAGGTAGACACAGACCTAAATACATGAGGAAATGGGGAACAGGTGGACACAATCAGGGGTGGAGCACTAACGAGGAGACACTGGGGCAGGAAATAAAGTATCTGAAACAAAAGAGGACAGTTACTACAAAATAAAAGCGGACATGGAAAACAGGACTAAACTTAAAACTTAACATAAATGACGAGATATGACACACGACACTGCGGTTGAATAATTACTGCCACTCTGAAGTGACACATTTTGCTTTCTGTACAAATATAATATAATTTCTCAGACAGTTGCTATAGCGACATGGAAAGTGACTTTATAAATTCAGTGCGTGATGAACTCTGAAACGCCCCCGCTGTGACCGGTGAGGATTCCACAGAGAAAAGACACATCTGTCCACACATCTACACATCTGTCCACACTGAAGCACGCTTCACACCAGGGCCCCTTTAGCAAAATAGCGGCCCATGCATTTAAATAGGAATATTATTATAATGACACATCGTCACAACAAGTGTGTGTGTGGATATGAGTGTGTCACGTTGGTTTCAGAGAGGGTAAAGGGTGAAGGCCGTAAAACTCGGCATCGCCCTTGACAGGTTTGAGAGTCCTGCTGAAGAGACATGCCTGAACGCTCGACCTCACGGCTTGGTCTTTATGGTAATGCCAGAGAATTTATTAAGCAGCCAGTTTGGGCCTCGAGGGCACCGGTACTGATGTGAGTGGAAAGCAGTGTGTTGACGGATTCATTCTCCTCCTGTAAGCAGCAACGCAGCAGATCATTAGCGGCTGAGCGGGACACGCTGAAATGTGCTCCGGAGAAAAGAGTGCCGTAGGTGCACTGCAGGTGTGTCTGATGACACAGAGGAGAGTAAAGTGAGTGTCATGTCATGTCCTGTCATGTGCTGAGCTGCGAGCGCTGGCAGATGCAAACCAACGGTTCCCACATCTTAGGATGCGGAGAAGACGGAAAAGAGGCGCCGATTGAGTAAATATCCCACGAGTTACGTAAAAGCAGGCATGAGTAGCAGAGTAAATCGTTAAATAGAGTTGCCAGTTTAAGAAAAACGGTTTGGCGAAAGAATGGAGTCTCTCCCGACTCGACAGCAGCTTGTCCTCGCTCTGTTCCCCTGACGTAACCCCCTAAAAAGCGTCATCCATGATAGAAACAAACCTCTAAGACTTTAATGGTTTCACAGCTTTTGGTCACCAAAACCGAAGACAGATTCTGCTTTAGCTCATTAAATAGCCCCCCAAAATATCCCGTTTTGGTCAAAAAAAATGAGTTTCCTCCAAGAAAGTTTGAAAACCACAACTGACAACTGTACGCACGCCGCGCCAAGGCCGACTGTAATTCAGTAGAGAGCTTCACGCTCCAGCCAGCCGGCTGCAGAGCACATTGCAGTGAACGCGGAGTAATGCATGTTATTGCAGACAGGAGATCATATTCCTCCCGGTGATCTGTCTTTGCTGAGGAAAGTTCCTAAAGAGTGGGACAGAGACAGCCAAGCAATTAAATGTTGTTCTTGAATACGGGCCTACCCACACTGACAGCATGAAATTGTGAGCTGTTACTGGGAATACGCCACAAGCAATTTACCTCCGCAGAGTGCACACCAACGTAATTTATTTTCATCCACGTTGGTAAACGGATCACAGTCTCGTGTCATCCGGCTGTCTGAGTGGATTTGGTGACGCCTGCAAAAACTCCAAACAGCGATACCTCATTAAATATTGGATATTGGTTCACACCGTCTGGCCACTTCATCCGGAGCGGTTCCGACCACTTAAATCAAACGGGGGGAGTAATTTGCTTGTCGGCGGTCCCGGGCCTCGAGGTGGAACCAGACCCAGTGGGTACAGTAAGGGCGTTTAAATAGTTTCATCACAACCTGAACTGCTGCTGAACTCCGGCTCAAAATGCAGTTCTCGGTCTGGACTATTGACACACCTGACTTCAGAGTAATTGCTGCAGTTAACTTAAATCAATTAGCAATCCCAAGCATCATTAGCTGCGTATACTCTGCAGCCAACACCATCACTAATTCAAAACACAATGTTAATTGTTAATGCTTTGGTAATGATTGGTTAATTGTCTTAATGATATAGCATAATGTTGATCAAGTGACTTCAAGGACGGGATTTCTATTCTGCAACGTGAATGTTTTTTTCTCTTTCTCTTTTTTTCCCATGCTTGAATCCCCGCCTGTGACGACTTCTTTGTGTTCAGGTAAGAATCAAATCCTTACATCTTTCCTCCTTGTCATGCCCTTGTTTGCTTTTGTCTTTCACTCAGACACATGTGCAGCAGCTACAGCCATGCCGGGTGTGGCCCTCATTGTTTTCATGATTCCTTTGTTATGGCCCTACGAGTCTCGAGTAGTAATCTATCACTGAGTGAGTGTGTCCTTGTCACAATGCGACTAACCGGATTCGCTGAACCTAATGTCGCTGCACTTTGCCTCACTGCCTTCGGGGAGCGCGATAATAGAAACACAATGATGTTGATGCTGAATTTCCTTCAGTGGATCTCTGAACCATGAAAAAAAAAATGACTTCCTGAAACTTTTCTTTTCATCTCATGTCCGTTCGCTTCTGTAATTCAGCGCGCAGATTTTTTGATGAAAAACTGATATAAAGGGGAAGTTAATAAAGATGTAAAGTAATGGGATAGACAAAGGCCTGGGGAAAGAAGCTCCATACGCCACCCCCCCCACCCCTCCCTCACCCACCCAACAACAAGGTCACCTCATTCCTCCTCTGAGCATCCATTGAGCAGTTGAGAATGGGGACGGGAGGAGTGTGTGTGAGACAAGATAACACACCAGAATGGCATAACGTAATTGAGATATCAATCAAGGAGGTTATTTCAGGGGTAATTGCTGAGGTCCTTTGGTTTGTGTTTGTGTGAGAGAGAGAGAGAGAGAGAGAGAGAAAAAAATATTGAAGATTTAATGTACAAAACAAAACGTGAATAGTCTTGAGGATCCGTCATTCATGCCGCTAGAATAGCCCTCTTCGTATTTCATTCCTGTTATTCGGTACCTCGCCATGGCGGGCCAAGGCTGAGCTGCTTTTTGCTATTAACACAAAAACACTTCCTGCTGCTGCTCACAATAGCTTTGTATTTAGTTATGGCTGCATCCATCTACGGCTCCTCGGCCTATTTTATAAGCACAGGCAGGGATTTTATTTAGTCAAGATTTTGAATTTAATTTAAAAATGTCATGCAGTTATTTTGAGGTTATATTTCATTTGGCTGAGGACAATAAATAACAAATGATATTCACGAGTGGGTTTGACTTTTCATGCTATTGGTAGAAGATAGATAGATTTTCTCTCTCCAAATGGTTTAAGCCTCATTTTGAAAAGGAACTCTTCAGTGACATTCATACAGTACTTCATATTTATGTGCGTAGAATGTTTCATTTTATTAAATGCCAATCCTCTTTCATATCCATAAGGACGGCCATTCGAGACTTTTTGAGAGGCATCAAGCTTTGTTTTAAGGGCAACGTGGAGCTCATGAATATTCCATTTCCTCATGAGATTACTTCCTGTAATAACACGGCAGTGCTCCCCAAGGACATACTACTACCGACGCTACACACTCTGCTTCAGGCACACTCACACACACACACACACACTTACACACTTCATCCCTCACACATGCAAGGCATGTTGGCTTCACACATTCCCTCATACACAAATCCAGGTAGATTATTTATATATTAGCATAAGAATGTTTCATTTTAATTTGCCATTTTCTGCCCAAGTGCTCTCATATACTTTACTTGCTGCATGGTTAAACCAGAGAACAAGATTTTAATTGTGGTGATGGTAATGAGAATTATGATCCTGACTAACCTGGAGAAGGTGTTTTGGAATCGGTGAACCTGTAAACCCCCACCTCATCATAAATTATATAGATTTTCCTTTGTTACTGTTCTGTTGATTCACTTTCAGAATTCATTGGATAATCCTCCAGGAGAACTTTCAAATGTGAAATGTCCAAAATATTTAACTATTATTTTAATGGTCAGAATTACAAGAAAATAGAAATGTTACGTTGAATAGTATCTGGCGATGCAGATCATTTGGGTTTGTTTTACCAAGGTTATGTAATATCCCCTGACAATTTTGCCTTCAGCACAAAAATCTGGAGGCAAAAATAAGTTGTTGTTGTGCTCCCAGTATTGAAATCCCACTAAAGAGGCTTGCTGTGGCTCTTTCCACAGACCTAAATGTCCTCAAAAGAAACAGTTGACTGTTTGTTCTCTCTTTGAACACCACAAATAGAATTGCATTTTCTTCTATTGTATTGTTGTCGAGGCAGAAATCTTAAAACATCAAATGAAACAACAACTGCATGGCTAGATACCGCTGAGGATAATAAAATGTTTCATTGTAATTTCAATCAACCACTTTAACGTTGGCTACCACAATACATGTGTTGTGTTACTGTAAAATGAGCAATAATGCTCAGTAAGAAATAATGTGAAACTTGCACCATGTCAGAGGACTAGTAAATACAAGTATTTGGTATATCTGCAGCTTATGGGAGTGTTGGTGGTATGTTTTGGACTGGAGACATATATATATATATATATATATATATATATATATATATATATATATATATATATATATATATATATATATAGACGTACTGCTAGACATCTGGATTGGTCGTCAGTAAAAGGAGTTTTCTTTCTGACAACTTAAACATCACCACCACCACCACCCAGTAAAGACTAACACAGCTAACTCAGCATCTGACCACCGCCTGCTATAAGATGATGTGTTCATGAAATGGAACTTTGGAAGGAACTTTAATGGAGGAAACAAAGGAAGGACATGTTATTGCAGCATGGTAGGAGAGGGTTTTGAGATATCGTAATTATTTTTCTTCGCCGTATGCCATATTTCTCCTTTTTCTTTTTTTGCTTTGTTTAGAACAGATTGTAACCTCTACTGATTTCCACATTCACAAAAGGTATACTATGTGACACTGAACACACACCTTCCTAATCAGCAGTTCACCAGGCTCACACATTCTCAACACATGGACACTCATTCAGCTGTGGTCAACTTGACTGACACCAGAAACACCCAATTATTGGCCACCAGCAAACAATTATTCACATTATTCACCCAATCTTTATTCAAGGCCGGCGATTAATGACGGCTCCAGCCAACCATGAAGCGGACATGATGGGGGCATTAGAAAAGCGAGGGGGGGGGGGGGGGGGGGGGAGTGGGAGGAGGATGTCTGAGCATGTTGTCAACAGGCCTGAGATGTGGATGACAAATGACCAGTGCTGGTTTCTCATCAAGCGGATGTCTGTTATTCACAGAGCTGTGTCTGATTGAATAATGTAGTCTGAAAAGAGAGTACGGGGATTAAAGACGCCTTTCAAGGGGAATTAAGGGGCCTTTTCTCCTTGGGTTCAAGGCGATATTCGATTCACGATTGCTGAAGTTTTCTGGATTGATGTATTGATCGATTTAATCTCAGAATGGATTTGTCACCTTCTGATGTCTTGATCTCTTTGTCTTTCATCCTTTTTCAAGGGTCAAGGATGTACAGTGTGTGTGTCCCAGTTTGGGGTTGTCCTTCTGCCTGGTTGCATGTGAATGCAGTATTAGCAACTTAGAAGGAGTCAGGTGATTAAAGAAATAAAAAGTTTCTTGTGGCAGAGGTTAAGTTGTAGATAACATTTTTCTTGGTTTGAGTTAAAGGTGTAATACCTTTGTGAATATGAATGTGTGTATGTGGGGAGGAAACATTGAGAAGGAGCTGTGCTTTTGAAGAGATGGCTGGCTGATGCTGACATTAAAGCCGTTTGGCGCTTTGCGTGGGCCTTCTGAGAACCGCCGCCACGCAGAAGCACTTTGTACGGGCTGCAACAACGGCGTTGCTGCGGGCGACCAAATACCGGGCGATATTTAGAAAAAAACGAAAAACACAATCCTCTCCGAGATTGAATGTTCCCGAAAAACACAAAGAGATTCATAACATTGTAGAGAGGGACTGAAAAAGAATGAGAACATAAGTGGGAGTGGGAGTGTGACAACCCGGCTGCTAAATGGGATTCACATTTATTCAACTGGGAGAGATCGACAGCTGAGACGGGCAGAAGCGAGAGACGGAGACGCGGAGGGCAAGAATGAAAGATCACGGAT
This sequence comes from Liparis tanakae, assembly GCA_036178185.1. NCBI lineage: Eukaryota > Metazoa > Chordata > Actinopteri > Perciformes > Liparidae > Liparis > Liparis tanakae. Next base: position 8,746,325 of record CM070101.1, on the reverse strand, counting down.
AGTCATCATTATCCAGCTTCAGTCCTCCCAGTGGTGGAGCAGATCAATACAGTGCACCCAGCATGACTCTGCTCTGGAACCCGCACCGCTTCTCATTATTGCCTTCTCTCTCATTATTGCCTTCTCTCTCATTACCCCCTGCCCCCCACCACCACACACACACACACACGCACACACACACACACATGCACACCCCGCTGTCAGCGCACACTTGCAGACAGGCTTATGCACACATTGTGTCTGTCTTCAGTGTTCGTGTTGCACACATTACACATCTGAACAAACATTTGCTTTGATTCAGTGTCTTTTGGAATATTGTTGGGTTTGGTTAAATGTGGTTTTAGAACATCAGTGATCTTTTCTGTTTAAAGACAGTGTTTGAGGCATAGAGCTACAATAGGCGGCCCAGTTTGGGGTTTTGTAGAGTAATCCCTTCAACTGTTCTTTTTTTTATTCTTTTTTCCTTTACGTGTCACTCCTCTCGGCCTCGCACGCTGCCAATCATTACCAATCCCAGTCCCCCGCAAATTAGGTCATGATATTTACTGTGTTAACGAGTTTCTATTTTTGAATAATTGACATGGAGTTAGTGGGATTTGAGGGGGGGAATTGAGTTACGGTATAATCCTCCACGGCTCTGGTGAGCGTGATTGTATTGTATGTGAAACCGGTTAATATCTATTTTAGACTGGAAAGATTAGTGGGGTGTTTGACTGGAAACGGAGGATGTTTTGTTTTGGTTTTCAAGATGGAAGAAAAGTAAAGAAATATATTTGTTTTCATCATGCTGTGTCGGGGTTATTCCATGTATACTTTGCATGTATGAGAGTACTATTTCTATGAAGAAGAAAAAAAAGGTAATCACATCTGTCCTTTTTTGGAGTTCCACCAACAGCTCTTCAGCTCTCGGGAGCCGACCAGAGAGCTCTCCAGCACATCTGATTTGCATTCACTGTTGAGTTCAACAAGCCGCAGCCCGCTGCCACCGAACGGCGAGGCAGCGCTCTCATTGTTGTCTCACTCGTATCCCGATGAAGCGTGGCTTGTTTGTGTTGCAGTTGCATCTTTATTCTATCCCCCTTGATACATCTTAAAGTTATATTAATTACTCTCAGAGCGGGACGGGGCTTGAGCCACTCTGGGAGAGTGGGAATCGGATTCTGAAAATACAGCTGTGTGGGTCCGTGTGTTTTGTGTCACTTCCTCACATACTCACAAACCAACACTGGAAAACCAGATGTTCTTCTGCCTTTTATTGCTCGCTGCCCCAGGAGAGAGGAGAGCCACCTGCTGGAGGAGCTCTGCTGCTGGTACGCCACGACCTTGGATATCTATTGCGAGCCTCCATCTGCTTCCTGTAACTACGTGTCACATTAAACCTATAACATGTGCTAGGTGGCACTGTGGCTCAGCCATTAGCACCGTCACCTCACATCAATAGAGGATCATCTAAATCCACAATGAGTCCATCAGACCCCGTACTTTTCTGTCTTCATGATACCACCTATTGATGGACTGAACATTTGTTGAATCATCTTACTTCTTTTGTTTCGGACGACTACCATGTAAGGACATGTTTTAAGTAGCATACATCTACAAATATGTCTATGTCTATATATATATATATATATATATATATATATATATATATATATATATATATATATATATATATATATATGTATAATTTAATTTTACATTGCTGTATTTACATATATGTTGTATATATATATATATATATATATATATATATATATATATATATATACACATATATATATTTTTTTTCTTTTGATTTTATATTTCACTTTGTGTACTTTATGCACAGTCACTTTCTTTCTTTCTTATATTTATATTTTATTTAGTTTAGTTTATTGGTGCTACTGTGTCAAGAAATTCTATAAAGAATATAAATAGAGGGGTCTTACTCTAGCAGAGAATGTGTTTGTCGCCCGTGAGTTTTGTGGCGCTCCGATGTTTCTGATGAGCTCACCACGATGCGTGGCATTTGTATCTCCGAAGGATCCTCTCCGTTAGTTGTTTGTGGTCTCTTTGCTCATGTTTACGTAGCTCCTCCGACTCTCCGATGATGTATGTTCTCCGGTAGGAAAGCAAGGTCACATTCGTCTGACCTTTTGTCTCCACGGATGGTGCCAGTCGCCATCCGTGGAAAACCAAAAGCACTCTGGCAGCGGGGTTCCTGCAGTGTATGGAATGGCAACACAGACACAGCAGAGCCTCACACAGCTCCAGAAATGACCCATGACCGCAAGTGATGCTGTCCAGTGTGTCTTGTGTACATTGACAATTTATAGCAAAAACTGAGACATTTAATGAAGAACATATACTGAATCAAGCTGATTAAAGATAATCATCTGGATCAAGGCAAACATAAAAGCTGTATGTGTGTTGTCCCGTGACACCTGAATGTTACGCCTCTCATTAGTGAGCTCTATATTATCAAGGCCGTCACATTCTCAGGGATTTAGTTTGATGTCAAATTAAACCAGAGAAGTGCTCGGTATTCAAGCTCCAGTCAACTTACCCTCTCCCAAACCCATGCTACATATTAATATCACTCCCCTTGGTGTCATAGCAACCTGTCTGTTCGGAGTCATAGAAGGAGATTAAAGGGGTTTATAAAAGGAGACGGAGAGAACAATTAGAGAAGGAGCAGGAAGTGACAAAGAGGTATTGTTTATTGCAGAAATCAAGAGGAGAGAAAGAAAGAGGGGGATGGACATCACAGTCTGCACCTAATTTACCAAACGGCAGATATTTTGTGAAATGTTGTTGACATTAATGTTGTTGACATTAATGTAGTCTTTATATACAAAAATATCAGTATCTATTCCTGGCTATTCAGATAGTGTGTCCAACCAGAGACGTTGCTCTTGACATACATAACTTCAATCAGTTGCACATGACGGGCATGATGATTGCGGTTGTAATGGTATTTTTGAGTCACGTTTTTATTGTAATTCCTGGGAATCCAGTAAGGGTACATTGACACTGGTCCAAAACAGTGCCAAGGGAATTCAGTTGAATAAAGTAAGTGAATAAAATAACATTTTTACTCTTCTGTATTGATTCCTTCTACGTTTAAAAGGAATCATTAGAATATCCCCTCTGGTTTTCATTAGATACCTAGTTTAACTAATCAGAGTGTAATCTTTCAATAAGCAATAAGCAACGATAAAAATGTCTGCTTTCTCGGATAAAGTAGAATAAATCTATGACATGAAACTGGGACAATGGTGGTCCCGTGGTGCTATGTTTGTGTTTCCCCACTGTGGTGCTTTCCTTTACACGAGAACTAAGTCCTGCTGTGACATTTTGCTTAGTGAAGCCCACCCTACCCCCTGCAGACCTGCAAACATATACTCTTATATGCACACACACACACACACACACACCCACCACACACACACACACACACACACACACACACACACACACACACACACACACACACACACACACACACACACACACAAGTATGGTATATACCTACTTATACACGCCGTGCTGCACACATCCATACAGCCCAAGGAGCAGAGGATTGTAGTCGCAGTATTTTCAGTTTTTCCAATGCTCCCAGTAAAGGATCTGATCCAAGCTGTTTCCCATTGGCATGAAATATGCATTAGCCCCAGCCTTTCATGTGAGCGATGAGCTGTGTTTTGTGCAAGAAGTCCCGGGGATATTTTCTGATACTTGCAGCCCACCAATTTTTTATCTTCATCTTTTAATTAAGAAGGAGAATGAGGTCTCCGAGAAAGAGAGCTAATCTTTATTAAATGGAATTTCTGGGCCACTGGGTAGCTTCGGGGCTGGTTACGAAACATCCCGCCAACAAACACCGCCAAGCCCCAGCTCCACGATCCATTATTTCTCATCAATTAACCTTGAGAAACCGCAGGAAAAGACCACACTGAAGTAATGCACGGCTTAACATGGGGTTGCGTTGGCTAGTAATTATTTCAACTCACCTGTTATGTCTCATTCTCTTTGGATAATGTGGAGCAAGGGTCTCGGCGCTGACAGCATCTCATTGTTCCCCCTGCCGGTAAGCCGTCTCCAGGCCTCCCGCCTGGTTCCATCTTGCGTAAGGACAGGGCCATCAATCATTTTTTTGCAGAGTGTCCGTAGGCGGTATGGATATGTGCCCATATTGCCCCGTACAGGTTCACCTGGGAGAATGTGATTCCCAATCCCAGCACTCTGCTGGCTCCTGTGACCACCACCGGTCACTCTAATGGCCCCTTTCCTGGCAGGCCGGCCTTCTGCTGTTCTTTTATCCCTCTATCTGTAATTAAAGGCAGCCAAGGAGAACTGCGATGCAGGGAGAGAGGAGTAGGGCTCAGGATGGGTTTCCATATTTCACACTGAGGCTCGCTGACAGCAAAGCTCAGAGCATTTTCATGGCCTGGAGGTTGTGTGTAATTACACGACTACAATGCGGGGCTTTTACCAACAAGTCCTTAATGATCAAGTTTGTCAGTGTCTTTACAAAAGAAGGCTCATGAACACTTTCTAATCTGACAGTAGAGATCTAAGGTTAGAATAAGATTGATGTCATGCTGGCTGCTCTACGCAAAGACTGCATGCAAACAGAGTCTGTCTGACCAAACAACCAACGCTGTCCTTTTTCTCTGGAGAGTGGCCCCTCTTTGTCACATGTGAAGGTACGCTGCACCTCAGTGTGTGTGTGTGTGTGTGTGTGTGTGTGTCGGTGTGGGTGTGGGTAAATACAGATGATACTCAATAATTCCATCCTGCCAGAACATGCTCGGCCTGTAATATCCCACTACGAGAACACCCTCTCCACACTCGTATATCTCAATTCGCCTCCCCCCCCCATCCTCTCTCTGCAGTCCTGTTATTTTTATATTCCAGTGTTTTGTGAGTGTAACCCCATGCCAGGGCTTTGTCTGTGGGCTCACGCTAGCCAGAATTGGACAAGATTGGAACCTGTCGCGGTAATGGGGTCTCTGACCCGGTGGGGGTATCACACACGGTGTGTATGTGTGTGTGTGTGTGTGTGTGTAGGTGTGTAGGTGTGTAAGGGTGCATATGCGCAAGTCTCTGCGGTGATGTAGTAGGAGACAAATCTAAGTAGTAAGGCCTCAAGGGCATGGCTTAGCAGCCATTAACAAGCAGCCTTAGTTATCAGCGAGGCAGTAAATATTGATTATTTTAAATGGCTATCACATTACACTCATAAATGTACATTGATTACACATCCTTTGGTTGATATCTTTCGATTAGTTTTTTGGTAAAAATACGATACCATTAGCGGTGCATGAAGCAAACCACCATTTATGTATTCGTACTCGTCTCCTGAAGGCCTCTTTGAGAGAAGCGACTATCAACTGTACGACTTAATGTGAGCATCAGAAGACAACTTTTACTCAAATCCATATTGATTGATCACATATTACAACTGTTATTAATCATACAACCCCAAACCTGGTAGTTTTACACATCAGCTTTGTAACAGTCCATTGATAGAAAACGAAATGTCAGTCAACCCAGAATAAAACTCAACAACCATCCATTCCACTGCCGCCTAAACCACCGTACCTTCCAGACACGAGACTTTCCCAATGTACAATCACAGCGTCTGCGACGTATACAACACATCATTAACTATGGTCTACCACTGGTTATTTAATATGCTACGCTTTTCTCTTAGTCTGTGAACTCCCCTCACTGAGCAAGCCTTGAGGGTATAGATAGTTCATAAACTACTGCCAACATCGGAGAAGCATTTTACAAGCAAAGGCGGCACTCCTTCAAGGCTGAACTTCATCTTACCTCTTACCTATTTCTTTTCTATCTATTCACTCCTCAGCAGTTTGTGCTTCTGCCTCTTTTCTATTTCCTCGAGCAGCTGCCAAGAAGTGTTGATCACTTTGACGTTAGTGGGCCATGTGTACGACACACACTACACATGCAGTACCACACATACTTTCAAGTGTGCATAATCAGATGTGCAAGAATAAAGCAGTCATAACAGGTAAGAATGTCGTCTTTGAAGTCTCATTTGATTGGTCTGACATCATTCATGCTGTGCTCATGAAGAGAAACTGAATGTCTCATTTGAGACAGAGGCAAGCGAGGATTAAAACAGATTCCCTGATTGGCAAAGGGACTCGTGCAGTGTTCCAGGAACAGTGCATCCCATCTTTGCCAGATCTGGTGCTTTGACTGTGACTGCACCATCTATTCATCAGAATGCTACACAACGTTTAACAATAAATACAAAAAAATTAAGTTTGCAACCTCAATCAAAAAAGAGATAAATCAACGTACAGCAAATTGATTTTGGTATGCCAGTTTTACACACATATGTTTAAAGTAAAACAATACTGAAGATGCATCTCAGTCGGGGTTGTCATGGTACCGTTATCACAGTGTACTGTCGTATTAAAATTGATGGTTACTGTACCGTGTACATTTGCTTCTCTACAATATTGAAAATAAAAATGACATGAGTGAGTGTGTGAGTTAAAGGTACCGACGGGAGTGCTGCTGTTGGTTCTCATTCCTTTCAGGGTTCATTGCAGCTATCATTGGTTTGTATTATCATAATAATACAAACCCCAAAAACACACTTACATCTCATATAGTTACAGCCCCAATCACACTGCCATTGTTGACACTAATACATTTGAAAAGAAGAAATCATACTCACTTAATAATCTACAAACTTTCTCTTGTCCAAAAGACTGGAAATATGGAAGGGTGCAGAGAAATAGCACAGCAAGGTGAACACGTGAGTGATGGTTCTTGGACAGGAGTGTGTGCAGCCTACGCAGGAACAACAGTTCAACATGATGAAAAGCAGTGGGATTGAAACAGGATTTGCCAAAAAAGAAGAAAGAAAAAACAGTGAAAGACTACTGACCTGACTCCCTTCCATCTTCTCTTGCTCAGTGCACTTGTGGCAGGTTTGGGATTTCCACTTCCTCCACACTTGTACTAAGTAAACAGCTTCTTTGAGGTCGCATATTTTTCTGTAACATATTTCTGTCTTTTTGGCTTTTAAAAGGTATAAATGTATAAAATATTATATTCAAATGTTCATTTTCAAATCTCTTTTCTGTCATACATCAACCCCTAATGGTTTGAATCCTAAAGAGGAGATTTTATGAATAACTATCATCAAAATCCAGGATAACGGTATTGAACATTTTAATAAATGAGTTCCCCGGAGCTCGACAGAGCGGGACATGGAGCGGCTTCAGCCTTGAGGCCTTCTTGAATAGATGGAGGGGCAGAGAGCTTGATCTGTCTTTATGCTTTTAATTACACACGGCTGGCTGAGCTCCAATCCCCCGAGAGGCGAGGTAAAGCACACGTCAAAACCAGCCACTCCGATGGCAGCTCAGTGCTACCCTACCTCAAACCCCCTGGAGGACGAGAGGGAGGGAGGGAGCAGAGGGGAGGATCACAGGCGCCTCCTTTAGGGCAGTAAGGGGTTAATTCGGCAGACATATTTGCGATCGCCACCGGCAGCTGTCGATCATTTCGCTGCATTTAGATTGACACGCCGCAAAGAAACAACTGTCGATCGTGGGTACTCACACCCGGCAGGCTTGGGTACACAACACAGTGTATTCCATACAGCATCACCGCACATACAAATGGTGTTGTATTTAAAATGTACGGAGGTATAATAATTTGGACATTTAGTCTTTTTTAGCTTTCCTTAGAAAGTGAAATCCTTTTGCTTTTTGCCTTCTGACTTTAATCAGAGTGATCTTGGTATCACGCCCTCCAGGAATTACACGCCACCGTCGTTCTTTCGTTGCTGATGTTTATTGGATGCGGGCGCACTTCACTTAACCGCCGTCACCATCCACCTTCAATCCACCGTCAAACTGTACAAAATACATGGTTTGCGTTGACATTACATAAAACAGTTGACAAATATACGCAACGAAAACATTAACATAAAACATAAACGTACCTCACTGGCTGCACATATCCTTGAGGGAATGGGTCCACTTTAATTCGGTTTTCTCTTTGACTTACTTGCACTTACTAGTTACAACCACCGCATGTTCTTCTGCCATTGTTACAAGCAAATGCGTCCCAGCGCAACACAGGATATACAAATAGTTCCCACCAAATACAAACAAAAAACAAACATTCAATAAACGAGTTGTACGAATAATATATTCAACAAAACTTATTATAAATGACATAAATAATATTTGTGGCAGTTAAACTTGGCGATCAGCTGACAAGCAGTCGGTGTAGAGGGTAAAGCGAGACGACGCAGCACAGCGATATCTCCTCTGAGTGATCAGCTGGGTGAGGACATGAGACTCCGACTGTTGTGTTTCTTTGTTTGCTGCCAATCCTCACACCGTACGTACTGCACCTGTCTGCAGACTGACCACGCTCCTTCATCTGGGCATATCGACAAACACACAGGAATCACATATATTCACACCCTCTCTCTCTCTGCCTCACACACACACACACACACACACACACACACGCAGTTACTCTTCACACGTCTTTCATCGACACACATTTCAACAGTTCCGAACACGTTGGACGGCTCGCGCCGAGGGGATAAGGCTCCCTCGCACACAGACCTTTTATGTATCAGAAACCCTGATTCACACGCCTCCCGCCTCCCTGAGCTGCACTTTACTGCTATAACCTCCAGGCAATGTCAAGGTGAAGGAAACGTGTCAGCGCCTCCCCTGTGAGCTTTTCCTCGCTCCGGCTCTCACCAGTTAATGATCCGAGCAAGGGGAGCGTCGTCTCAGCCAGGCCCGGCCAGATGAGCCCAGAGGAGGTGGTCGGCCGGAGAGGAGGATATACAGGCTGTAATCACGGGCAATCATCAGCGCTCTCAGAGGATTTTGATACTCTAGACTGGACTGCTTGGCCCCAAACCTGTGATTTTAGCGGCGAGGTAGAGTGAGACAAAAGAAAACGCAGTGGGGATGATGAGGACAAGGAGGATCTGTAGCATAGAGGCCACAGACAATGAACCATTCTATTGATTTACTGTCTCACAAATGAAGGAGTGGAGTGATTTACTGTTGGCAGGAATGCCCCAGAATCACCTGCTGTTGTTGCGAGAGAGCCGGTGGCATTGCCCAGATTGAATTCAGTATACATCTCTTGTTCTATCGGGGGGAAAAGGAGAGGAATGGGTTGGTAGTCATACGGAGAACTGGCTCGACTGTTAGAGGAATAAGTTTAATGTAATTTGTATTTCTTTCTTTCTTACCTTGGAATTTTGTTCTTACCTTGTAATTTTGTTTAGTCGGAGGACCCAGCAATATAAGCTTTTCATTGTACAAATAACTTGTTATATGTGTACATGACATTAAAATATCTTGAATCTCTTGAATCTTGAATAAGGAACTTAGAGGTTGAGAAGTGGATCCAATCCAATCCATTGGTAAACAGGCCCACAATACAGTCATGCATAAGCCTCAGCTCAGTTAATAGTGTGGGAGTCATGGTTTTTGGTGTCCACAATGGAATGCATGGTTAGACTCCGGGGGCACATTAGGATTTTGTTTCCTGGTTACCCGGCGACTGATAAACGCGGCTGCTGCATTCGGTTTGATTAGCCGATATCTGATGTATCCAAAGAAAGAGGGTGCCGCATAACAAGTCAGGAGATCCCCAAAGTTATTACAATGGATCCCGATGGGGACGTGAACGTGTGCGTCACATTTCATCGCAGCCCGGCGCAGTGGGAAAAGGCGCTACGGCTTCTCAGCCCCCCCAGGCTAAATCTAATGGAGTTCTGCTTCCTCCAGCTCGCCTGTCCCTCTTCATCGACGCACAGGCAACCCCCACACACCGCCTGCAGCACTGATGCTAATATGGAATACAGAATGGTTGTTTATTTCGCTTCACAGCCAGGCTTGCTGGTGCCAGTCAAAGCGAACCAGAGCACTTCCCCACAGCCGACTGGCATCGACGGGCGAAAAATAACCTCCGCCTTTATGACTACGTGCACGTCGGTTGTGCGGGTTGTGTAGTGATACTGTGTCGGAGGAAAGCCGTGGACTGTTTGTCTCCAGCCCTCGGGCCTACGTGCTCCGCGGTTGAGTCTGCTTGTCTGCTTTCTACTGTGGTCTTTCATCACGTTCACTCCCAGTTCTGGCAAGCCTGCCCCTGTTGTATCTACGTGGGTGTGTGAATGTGTGTGTGTGTGTGTGTGTGTGTGTGTGTGTGTGTGTAGAATACACCAGATGTTTATTGCCATCTAGTGGTAGAATGCTAAATTATTGTTCAGCGAGGTCAAGGAGATCAAGCATATCATGAAATCTATGAGAAACAGTGACACGTAGTGTTTTGTAAGCACTGTTCATATACAGTAATTCAGTGTGTGTGTGTGTGTGTGTGTGTGTGTGTGTGTGTGGGGGGTCTCATTATTGAAAGTCTATATTAGTGTAGCAGGACAGTTAAGTCAATGAATGAGCGCTAATTCCTCTCCAGTCCCTCATGTGCTACCACTTGTTATGCATTTGCATATAAATTGCTTTAAATGTGATGTTGCTGCTAAATTCCTTAACCGCCCGCTGCCTATTTAAAATTCATGAATGCTTTTTAATTTGGTCTGGCATGGTTGCACCCTCAAATAGTTCTTTGATGCATTTAAAAAGTGTACGTGTACTCGTGCATAGGCGTTGAGAGAGAGATGTTGTGAAATGGTCTCCCTGTCGTCTCTGAAGCGCTCCGTGTCCTCGATCGCTCTTTTCTTTCCTTCTCTTTTCTTTCTTTGAGACTCATTACCCGGTCCTGAGCTAACAGGTGGTGAAGGGAAACGTGTGCACGTGTCTGTGTGAGCGTGGCTGTGTGTATGTATAGAGGATGATGTCCAGTCTCAGTGATCAGTATTCTGAAACAGTCTGAGGTCACTAGCTAAGCTGGCTGGCTTGTCACCTTCCTCTGGGAGGGCAGGGAATATACAATGAATTAAATCAAAATTAAACTGGCTCCTTCTGTGGAAATATGCAGAAGTATATGTCATTTTAACCCTTTGCTTCCAATTTCTTCAGCTGTATTGTAGCTGTATCCTAGGTAACCTTATTTTTCTTCATCTTTTCATTATTTACATGGACATATTAAAAAATTCAACACACACACACACACACACACACTGTTGATGCACTCTATTGTTACTGCGTGTGTTCAGACTTTAGACAAGAGCTCTTGTTCAGTGTTAATTTGTGTCTGCTTGTTGATTGTTTGCCTCAGGAGGAGCAGGGATGGGGCTCAGTGCTAAAAGCAATTCAATGGCCTATTCACAATCTGCTAATTGATTCGGATGGTTTTGATGAGTTTTTCTTTTCCCGTGGCGCTCGCGCGCATGTGTGTGTGTACGGGCGTGCGTGAGTCTCTGTGTGTGTGTGAGAGACAGAGAAGGAGACACCTAGACTAATAAATCATCATTTACAAACAATATCATTTGCAGTTTCAAAGCTAATCCGTGCAAAGCAACAGCACTGAGATATAATGACAGAAAACAATATTCTGAAAGAGGAAATATTCATTGTGTAAGTATCAGTGTTTCTATATTATAAACACTCTCAAGAAGGACGTCTCACGAAACGACCAATTGCTAAATATAATTAAGAGTCATAATAACACGCATTGAATTGCTTTGCCTATTACATCTTTCCATCAGTTTTGAGAAAGAACTTTAAACCATTCAGCAACATAAACTACTACTGTAGATTACTCTCAACAGAGGTGACCTGCATGCTGCCTACTCAGCAACAGGATAGAGCTTCAGCCTCCAGCAAAAGTGGGATACATGGACTCCTTGATGTCTCTTAGACTGCCAGACAGCAACCTCCGTAGAGCTAGATGTCTGTAATAAACATGTTATGTGTCTTTGTAGTGCACGCACATCTATTGCCCACTTTTGATACATATTCATGTCATACTGGAGCTGACATGGGTTTCTTTTGCAGTGGTATAGGCCAGTGTTATTGCAAAACAGTCAAACATGGTTACAAGTGACGGATCCAACCAGATGTTGTATAGAAAGTATCCAAAACTGTTCAGTTGCTCAGAAACCTTCAACATATCCCCTCCATACACAGGAAATACGCAGTTCAGCCACTTGAACTAAGAATGTTGGCTGCATTTTCTCAGCGTCCCCTCATCAGTACAAGTATCCAGGCCCGTATGCTGCCTGTTTATATATGTCGTGCACACGGCACATCCATGAGGCATTTCTTTGACTTTTTCTTGTTGTAATTGCTCAGCTGCGTGTTTACATGGACCTTCACTCCACGTTTCCTTCTCTAAGTGTTGTGACGGCCCGTCTAAACAGGATGCAGGTCAGCTGTACTGTTGGTTTATGCGAGAGATATACAGGTTGGCCAGAGGGCCGCTGGACTGACGGCTCAGTATCCCGGCTGTTTGGACTAAGCCCCCACGAGAAGCATCTCCAACCGCACCGCATGCTGCACACCAGTCTGCGTTCGATTCCACCACTCAGTTAATACCAGTCCAAATGGATTTCCATCAAGGTGTTTGGTTATGTTTGCAAAGGGTTAGAGGGTAAGGGTCCAATCAGCTATGTTTCACATAGCTCTGCCTCTGATTCGGGTTTATTCAGATTAATAAGTACTTGTGATGGCTGATTAGAAGTGAGGTGTTCAGGGAAGGGGAAACACACAATTTGACATGTTCTTGTTGTGGGTTCCTTATATAGTAACTATGTACCCATTATAATCACTTTTGCAATCTTTGATTAATATTGTGAAATAAACGGTTGCACTGGATATGGCTGGCTGGCTTATTTGACTAATACTAAATAAGCTTAATAATCTACATTTTTTTTTGAGCAAACAATTGCAGCAAGGCAACGGTTTGCTCTGGAAATCACCCAACAGACATAACATGAGGCCATTGTACGGAGCATTTCTTCATGCTTCCTGCTGTCTTGTCCGTCAGCAATCTTCACCAGCATTGGAAACTAGACGTTCTTGTGGTCTCTACATGGTATCCGTATCACTTCATTGGATTTTTTTAAGAGTTGCACGTCAGCTCCGGGTTGTGGCGTCTCGGTATTCTGAGCAGCAAGGTTGTGTGCTTTTTTTTTACGTCCATAATCTGTTTCCTATTGGCCGTCAGCCCCGGGTCTGGAGGAGTGGTGTGTACTGCTGTGTGATTTGGTCCTGTCAGCATGATAACTCGGTGAGCCGTGTCGTGGAGGGTGGATTTGGGATGAGGAGAATTCCCTCTGGTACCTATCCAAGCCCATGTATGTCCTCCCCTGCCCCTACATTCCCCTCCCTTGCTTTCTTTCTTTCTTTCTTTCTTTCTTTCTCTCCTTCCTCCTCTCCCACGACCTCAGGCAGCCTCAAAGGAGGTGCAGCATTCCAAAATGGGATGACTCTTCTCATTTAAACGCTTTCTCCCTCTCCTGAATTCAAATTGAAAAAAAGAAGAAGAAAAAAAAAACTCACTGCAGTGACTCATTCAAATAATTGTCGCTATTAGCTGTATCAGGTTTCTCTATTTTTTATGACCCTCTTTTTGCTTTCCCTCCTTTCTCCCAGTACAGTGTGGTATCTGGGACACTTGGGAATTGGGGCCTTTGAGTGAAAAGGCAGAAAAAAACGAGTGACATCAAAGAAGGAGAGAATGAGAGGGATTCAAAACCTGTGCAGCCCTGTCACGTTCTGCTCTGTGTTTGTGATTGCATGGCCGCTACAGCCAAATGAGTCAATTGGTCATTGTCCTCCGCTGAGCAGCCAGACGGGTCACTTTGTGCCTTTGTGTGTGTCATTTCGCCACATCTCCACTACAAAGGTGTGTCAAGGTGGAGTACGCTTTTTTTTAATGGAGTACACCGAGAACTTATTAACAGAGGCAACAAAGAAAACGCGACCTGGGTGTGTTGGGTTGGCAAGTGTGACAAAAGAAACCAGAAGGGAGATTGCAAAGGAAAGGGGAGGCGGCCAAGACAGGAAGGCCAAGACCGGGTCCTTTTTTTTTTAAATGGGCAAGAAATGCGAGACTTGCTGAAACATTTTTGGAGAGCAGGGGGAAAAAAGAGCAAGACATGTGGAGCGAAGGATGAGATCCCTCCCCCCTGCCAATTCCCAGTTACTGTAGACTATCCTTAAGCTGACCCTCCTCCTCCTCCTCCCTCCTCCTCCTCCTCTCCCTCCACTCCCCATCCCATGTGAGCAGCAGCCTGATGACTGGAACTCTCTGTGTCTCCACTGCTCACGCTTTGCTGCGCTCCGGCAGACATGCATTGTTCCCCACTGTCCACGACTTGTTGCTCCCGTTCTCAAAGAGTTAGTCTGTGTTAGCGCCGCAGAAAAGATCGACCAGGAAATACTTGGGCTGCCTCACGGTGAGTTCTGACATTCTACTTTTGGGCTTTTGTGAGGAGAGAATAATTGTCTTATTCATCTGGTTGCTCTGTTAGAGAGTTTGATAATTGTTGAGGTGAAGTCGAACATTTTTTTATTTTAAACAAGACACTTTGCCTGTCGCGGAGAGAAAGTGGAGGATTTTTTAACGGAGTAAGTTGACGATGGAAATGTTCCAGTAGCGAGAGGCTTTCCAGCTCTCCTCTTGTTTCTGACTGACTGCCTCCTTTTTTGCTGACTCACTCTGTTAACTTAATACATATGCTGTGTGGGTGTGTGTCCATGTGTTTGCCATTGTGTAAAAAGTCTGAAGTCATTTTCTCCCATTATTTGTCTCTCCTCTCTCCCATCTTGGTGGGCTGGTGTGTTTGTGAGCGTTTGTGAGTGTGTGTGTGTGTTTGTGTGTGTGTGTCAATCAAATGGAATCTCTTGCTCCCATGATCCGTCTCACTCATGTAAATGTGGGGGTTTCAGCCGAGACAGAGGGGACTGTCATCGCTCTCTCAGGTCTTTATTGATTTGTTCCTCTCTGCTTGCTGAACGAGAACAATGGCCTGACGCCTGGCCGAGACCCTGAGTAAATAAGCCTGAATATCAACAGCAAATCTCCTATAAGATGTTGTTCATTGATCTGCTTTGTCGGCAGATGCACACACACACACACACACACCCACAAACACACACACACATAGAGTCACATACAATTGGGCCCTGTCGTCTAGAGGGACTCTATTGTTCGGTGCACATAATTGTTTGTGTGGATGTGTCTAAAGGCTTGTCCAAAAGGTCTTGGACAATGAAGTCTGTCACTAGGGGATGTGGATTTCTATCTCTCTCTCTCTTTTTTCGCTCTCCTTTTCCTGTCCAAGTTCCCCTGCACATCTGGATCTCCCCACCAGCTGACATGGAACAAGGGAGCGGATGGAGGGAGGAAGGAGACGTGGATGTGGAGGGGGGGAGAAGAGAGAGAGAGAGAGGGATAGAAGTTCCCTTGGTGAACAAACCTCAGAATCTCATTGTGAATGCCCAATGTGTGAGTGGAAACAGAACTAGTGTATACAGGGACGGGAAGCACACACACACACACACACCTACACACAGACCCACATACACACACTATTAAGTTCACATATGTGCACATTAAACACAGATACATCCACGGACATACATGCACACCAATACAAATGCATGTACTTGCACAGACTCTGGCTCGTACACACTCTGCTCCAGATGTCAGGGACAGAGGAGCCAGCATCACGCCTATAGAGCTGACCCGCTTGCTGCTCTGGCATTCAGCCCATAGAGGAGAGTGCTGGGTGTAAAGTTTTCAATGGGAATATTCAGCTTCAGCTGTGTGTCAGAGCGAGTCCTGTTATCGCTCAGTCTCTTTACTCTCCACCTTCCCGCTCATCAGTGAGCTTGTGTGCGTAGTCTGACTCTAATGAGACTCCCTAAAGTTTCAACATATACCGAAAAGCTCTGCTGTAAAGAGAATTACTCTGCATTTACTCCTCTATGCTTTTTCATCTTCTCGAGCAGATGAAACTGTACACGCCAGCTGCCGGTGCAAAGCTCTGCCAGGGCCGGGCAGCCCCTCCTGGGCCTGTTTATTCATGCCAGGGCAAGGCCAACTGCCATGGCAACAGGTGTGTGTTGACATCATTAGCGTGGAGCAGTAGGCGTCTCAGCGTGGACGCATGCGCTTATTTAAAGCGGCGGCGGCTTCTCGTGCAGAGCGCATACTCTGCGGAGGGCTCGCTTTGTGGTGGCGATGATTAGGACGGTGATAAATGACTCAACTTCATTTCCTCCTCAGCCTCCGAGGAATGGTTTGACGATGCAGTTTGTGCCACATGTGAGCGCAGCCGGTCGGTGTCTGTCACGCCGCTTTATTTCTCTTAAAAGCTAAGCCTGCGTCATGCGTGACTCATCGGTGAGCAGCGATGACGTTACACTGCAGGTGGCGAGAGCGAGAGCGAGGTCGCTGCTGGATAGATGCGTGTCTGAGTGAGCCTCAGTCTGACTTGACATCAGTGTCAATACTGTTAATTACCTCTCCTGTAAATGTGTTGTACGGAATCACTTCATCAGCCACAGAAATAGAGGCTTCACGTGAAGTGAAGTGACCAAATTAGTGTCCTTCATGCCATCAGTATGTCACTGGGCAGATTGAGTACTGTGGCCAATGAGGTCGCTTCCTTCGGCACAAGAAGCTCTATACTGTACTGTAGTGTAGTGTAGTGTACTGTACTGTACTGTACTGTACTGTACTGTATTGCACTGTATGTGTGCTAGCCACCAACCAGTCAAGACGAGTGACATGCGTTCAACTGGGTAACAAAGCTGGAGTTTGTTTTGGTCCGGGTGATAACATCCACTCAGCGTGTCCATCTATACAGAGTCAGACAGACGTGGAACAAGACAAAGAAACCACCTCAGTGGGGCGTGTGAATGAATATAGATCAGTGTGGTAAGCGTCGAGCAAATATAAAGACCTTAAAGACCCTTAAAACTGTTTGTTCAATTTGTAAATCATATATTGCATTATACATACTAACTAGAAGTCAAGTTAAAATGAACAAACTGAAGAAAATAAATAGGTTTAGCACATTAATGGAGTCATTGATATATATATATATATATATATATATATATATATATATATATATATATATATATATATATTATATACATATATTAATTAGGCAGTGCATGCTCCTTAGCCAGAGGTTCTCTCTGCTCTGTGATGGAGGAGTCCAGGTGGGGTTTTACTGATCCCCGTCTCTTTCTCTTCCCCACTCTTATCAAACCAGTATCTTTTATTTGAGGACAAATGAGTCCACAGAGCTTCACCTTAAGCTTATCGGTCTCTTGTTTTTGATCCCCGAACTCTGCTTTTTATGTCTCTGCTCTTATCTCAGCACACACGCACGCGGCCTCACACACACACACACACACACATACACACACACACACACACACACACACACACACACACACACACACACACACACACACACACACACACAGACACACCCCTTTGCTTTGAACCAGAGATTTGGCGAAGTCAGTTCTCACCCTGCAAGACAGACTGTGGCACATGAGAGGAGGTGATGGGGGCAGTTTCATCAAATGTGTGGAAACAAAACTTCAAACATATAATCAGCTTTTGGGTGTTTAAAAATAGGTATTTGTGGCCAGTTTCCGAGGTGTTTTTGTACTCGCCTGGTTCCCCCACGAACAGCTACATTAGATCTCTGCCATATGGCTCTTAATTACTTACCTCGCACGGCAGCTGTATGCGCAAAACGTCACGATCCCGCGAACATCCAATCAGCCTCCTGTAAAGAGGCGTGGCTTAAGTCACTACGAGACGACACAGAGAGGCGATTGTTTTTTCTACACAACAGTGTGGCTCCTAAAACGTTTGTAGGTGCTGCAATTGCATCAGTTATATCAGAACTAGAGAGCATTTCTTCACTAGCAAAGAACAGCACAGTCATTCTTCCCCCAGAGTTTGAATAGCAGCCAGTTCATCCGATCACCTGCTGAGTGTGTTTAGTTTATTTAAGTGCCTGTCCTTTTCCAAACAGTTTACAATGACAGCTTCTCTGATGGCTCTGTTCTGTGGAACCATCTGTTGGGTCAAGTTACCTGAAGGCTACAGTTGGTTACAATTGCAGAGAAGCTTTGCCCGGTTCAACAAAGCTTCGACATATTCGTGTACCGGGTTCGCACGTTGGACCCAAGACTCGTAGACACAAACATCTAGTTTCACTTAATCTGCGAATCATTCGCTCTTTCACTAGGCTTCATGCACATTTGATCCCAGTGTCAGTCTTGGGATCAAGTCAAGACGGGAAAGTATGAAACCAACCCTGGTGGTATGTTTCTATGTGCTGCTGCACATTAGTCGTGAACAAAATCCTCTCGGATTAGGTTTTTCCCGAGTGAAGAAAGATTATTCTGCAGTGCTATCGCTGTGTTATCACTGCAAAGGATCTGCAGTTTGCTCATACCCTATTCAGTCCTTCCCCAGATTGCTTTTGACAGGTTTTCAACGCTGCACAGTGTGTGAAAATTTCAACATCACTTTCATCCTGTCTACAGAAGTCATGTATCCCTCTATATTTAGCCACTTCCTGCTTTTTCTAACACGATATACAAATTGTGAAGCGTAAAAAAAAAGCTTTTGTCTCTGGCTGAATAAATACATATACAGGTGCAGTGTCTTACATGCCGGATTCTTTGTGAATAGAGAAGAGTATCACTCT
This sequence comes from Liparis tanakae, assembly GCA_036178185.1. Lineage (NCBI taxonomy): Eukaryota > Metazoa > Chordata > Actinopteri > Perciformes > Liparidae > Liparis > Liparis tanakae. Next base: position 8,727,658 of record CM070101.1, on the reverse strand, counting down.
CCGTGGTCACATGTCCTTTCACGACTACCTCACACCACTGTGTCTCCCCAGTGGTTCGGATGCTACTCTATAAGCTGGCTTTAAAAGCTCATTAAATATATTTTTGCAACAAGCCAGAGGCCAGTTATTATAGAAATCACCAGCAACATCCAAATGTTGAGCATGTCACAGGTGACACATCATATTGAGACGAGAGGATTACAGCTATTATTGGTGAAGAAAGAACATCCCCTGATTATAGCCCGACTATGTGTGTGTGTGTGTGTGTGTGTGTGTGTGTGTGTGTGTGTGTGTGTGTGTGTGTAGTGTTAAGTTGTAATAATTCATTTTGACTTTGCACATGTACATAAAACGTTTGTGTTTTAATAATACATATAGCAAGATATGATTATAGAAATATTAGGGAGAATATTGATATTGTTATTGTTGTGTTATGAAGCATGGAGGTAATGTCTACTCTATGCATATGTCAATGGCAGAAGTAATGTTTTTATGAATATGTTTGTAATACTTGTATGTTTATGTTTGTTTATATGTATGCTGCATGAGAATGAAAGTTAGTTTGTTGTTTACATGTTGCCACGTGAGTTGGAAGCCGGTGGAAATCCGTGATGTTGATTGGAGCAGGAGTGTCACGTGAGACTTCCGTCGCCCAGGTGACCGGAAGTAGCTTGGGTCGCGGATCATGACGTTTGACCCGCTCATTACCTGTTAGCTGGCCGTAAGCCAACGAGAGCGTAGCATGCTGAACTGACCAATGGAGCTAACGTTTAGAGGAAAGGTGTGAAAGTGGATCCTGATATAACGTGTGTGCGAGATGAGATTCAGTCTCGAGACGGACGCTAGTTTACAAGACATCCCCTATCAGCAACGTTGCTTTTAGTCTGTGGCGTAACGCTCCGCTCGGCCCTACGATCGTAGCCCTAATTTACTGCTTATGCTTCTGCCATTAAATATTGTTAAAACGTAATCATCGGATTCGGATTCTCTTTTTATATCAAGCACGGGACCGCAGTTTCGACCACACTTAACAGTAGATACAAAGAGCTCTGATTACTGCTGGCACTGCCGCCACACTTCCCACTGCCACACTTCCCACTACACCCAGCATTGACTGACACAGCAGGGGAAAGGAAAGGCTGTCGGCACACACTTACTGGTGCAGTACCTACACACAGGCACACATCAAATGCAGTGGTCGGCACATTGTCGGTTAATCTCATACTCTACTGTCAGGCCACACTTTATTTGTATTTTTTGCAAATCAAAATGTAGCAATCCTTTTGTAGCGTTTTACATTAAAAACAGAACACATGCAGCTTTGGGCTATAAGGCTAATACTTAAACATAAAACATATATCTGTATGGATGATAACCTTCTTGAATGATGTTGTATTGCACGTTACTCTTTACACAATAAAACACTAATAAACTTTGATGATCTCTCCTAACACCACGCAACAACACACACACACACACACACACACACACACACACACACACACACACACACAGGTTGTGTTCCTGTTTGTGTTGCCCATGGCAGCAGCTTGGTTGAGGATCTGTGGTGATGTCAGCATTGATGTACGAGTGCTGGAGTGCAAGGGGACGCCCTGAGCCCAGGAGAGGTCCCAGAGGACCCATATCAGCTGCAGCCAGCGCTTGCCGTCAGGATTTTCTCACACTCTGAGCTGCCCTGACCTCCACAAACCCAGATTCTTCACAGGCTTCACAAATCACTAGCACACAGCACGACAACGACCCCTGACATGCACACATGCACGGCCCCACACACCACAAATAGGAGCTGGGAATATTCCGAGGATGATTCTGGATCGAATTTGTAAGTTAAACTGATGAGCTTTTGGCCGCTAGGGGCGCTGTGGAGCAATGTTTTTGGACGCGTGGTCTCACAGTAACGTTAATGTGTGGTGAGATGGCGATGGGAATAAAATGAACAGTTATTGATCGTTCTTTTTTATCTTGAAAATGTACTGGGTTATGGCCTAGATTCATGCATGAAAGCAAACACTGTCTCCACGGTGATGTTTATTTATTCCATCTTTTTTTAACATATTTTCCACACCCTTTGGTTTAATGTATATGTAATTTATTTCCCTCAGTGCGTTTTTATTATGAAACAAGCTGAAATGGTCAGTTTTGTATGCTGCAATTTGAATGAGGTGGAGTTACATGGTTCCCTGGAAGTAAGACCAGTGGTTTTGCTCGTCAGCCTTGGTTTGAGGCTTTTGGTCCTCCGGCACATGTGTCCTGTGGACGACAGATGCAGCTATTCATGCTATGGTCTGCTGTTGGCATCAATATACTTTTCGTTGGTATTCAAACCAATTAGATCCAGCTCATCCCTTTTCCCTCGGAATGGCAGCCTCTGTCCAGCTTTGCAGAGCGGCTGTCCAGCCCTTTCCTTAAGCAACGGTCAAGCCGTAAATGAATGCATGGTTGCCTCTCCCTGGGAGCGCTGGGCTACCAGCCATGGACGGGTAGATAATCCTCGGAGCAATGACCACATCATGGGCACAGATTAGGAATGTGCCTACAGTACAGTGTGTTGTCGTCACAAGCGAGTGCATGTGTGCTCTTGTGTGGGTGAACATATCTATGTGTGTTTAAGTTGTGAACTCTTAAGAGGTGTAAGGCACCAAGAGCCAGTAATAAATTATCGGTGAATCATTTTGTTCTTCCCTGAATTTGCTTTGCATTACCGTTTCAATAAAAGGTGTGTGTGCGTGTGTGTGTGTGTGTGTGTGTGTGTGTGTATGTATGTGTGTGTGTGTGTGTGTGTGTGTGTGTGTAATGTCTGTTGTAAAAGTGAAGGTGGGTCAATGCATAAAAGGGCTGACGTGAAAACAGAGTGTGGGAGAGATGAATGTGCCAGTTTCTGGTAGTTTACCGGAATGGAAGGGTGTAGTCCTTTACAACAAATCAATTTAATTTTAATAAAGTTCCAATCATCATCAAACTACCTCTCGTTCGTCCAGTCCAAGAGCCTTTGTCAAACCAGCTGTGTGCATTTCTAAATAGACCTTAATGGCTGGGGTTGATTTCTCTCTTTGGAAAAAACCTTTTTGTACCTTGTGACAAATGCTGCGAGTCCGGTCTGATGTATTATTGCTGCTTTGCCCCAGGGGGAGCTGTTGCTCCAGCTGTAGGCAGTAAATCCCTGCCCTGTCCTTCCTGCCCCCTGACTCCATAAAACATCCTCCTGTAACCCCCCTTTGTCTTGGCTACTCGTCTCTCAATCAGCGGTCTCTTTTCTCTTCCAGTCTTTTAGTTACATTATGTCACAAGTCAATAGAATCAATGTGCAGTTGATAAACTGTATTACTTTTCTTTTAAACTCACTGACAATGGCCGTGGTATCCCCCCTCCGTTCATTATTCCAGCACGTCATCCCTAGAAACCCAGACCACAGCTGTAAACATGTTTCCACCACATGTCCTGCTTTTGGATGCCAGTCATTTGTGTGCATAAACAGACTGAATCAGAAGTCTGGTTGAGGTTATGCCTGAGCTGAACCCTGGAACTAGACAGCGTCTGAGCTGGGCTAACTTCACTCCACACAGTGAGAATTCAGATGCATCGCCGTGCCTCCGCTCTCCCGGCGTTATCCCTTCAGATCTGGGTGAGCTTCGGCGTACGGTGAGTAAAGCCTTTCTTTGCCTGCTGCACACAGCAGCCAGCATTGATATTCATGTCAGGGAGAGTATACAAGTAAAATCTACGACAAATGTTTGTGTGTGTACCTGCAGGGCAGTAGTCTGGATATCAGAGGTTTTAAAAAGGCAGCCTGGTTATAGCTGTATGCTTAAGTCATCTTTCATAGTAGCTTGTCTACATCTGTTGTAGTGTCGATTTGTTATTATACCATAAAGTGTGGTTATATATTTCAATTGGGTATTTCATCGAAACTGCACAACAGTGCCGACAAACTTGCGTACTGTACGTGCATTATAATGCATTAATTATACGGTAATAACTTAAATGTATTGTGTGGGCCTATATACAAGCGGTTGGCATATCGGTTGTTATGGTTACTCCAATTCTTCATCTTACATTTACTTGGCTCCACATCTCAAGCTCCCACACACACACACCAGACTCTAGGATCAGAGTCAGAGGAGCAAGATTACACACACACACACACACACACACACACACACACACACACACCCTTGGAAATACCCCCGCTGAGCTCAGAATTTAGTTATAATTCCCCTTCAGATATTATATAGGGACCTATACATTCTTGTTCAGATATGTGCTCTATCAGTGCTTATACTTTGCTCTGCTCTGAGCTCATCCTGACCAGATGATTAGCATCAGTCCCTGAATGTAATTCAGACTTTGGGACAGGATGAAAGAAAAAGAGGATGGAGAACGTAATGTGAACTGGTTCCCTTGTGTCCTCTAAAACACAGCCTGTATAATTACAAACCCCTGTTTTAATCGTGCTGTGGACCCATGTTTCATCCCTTGTCCCAGCCCTGTGTTTCCTAACGAACCGTCTCTACAGTTAATTATAATGTTATCGACCAAATGTACAAATGAAGTGAAGCAATGGTGAAGGTGTGGCAGGCCATGAATAGTGTTATTTGTATGCATCGTTGGAGGGGAATGGAAATGCCAGAGAGAGTATAGATCCATACCTGCATTCATGTTGCCGGCATATGGGTTAGGGAGGGTTAGGGTTTGGAGATGGTGCCGGAGAAGAATAACGAGAAATCAGAGGGAGGGAAGGTACATGCTGCATCGGTCTGGGCTAGATGCCAGCTATGCGCCACGGGATATGGATATCTTTTCAGCCAGCATGGGCTGAGCACCAAGCCCTGCAGCAGTACACTCCTGTACCAACACGGGCCTCCTGTGAGTGTGTGTCTATGTCTGTCCTCCAGGACCCCGAGCTAGTATTCATCCATCTGACCATCCCTTCATTTTCTCTTCCTGGGTTGTCTGCATGTTTTGCAGACTGTCTGGTCGATACAACAAAGTCTCATGCTGTCCCCAAGCTTTCGTTTTCTGAGACTCATTCAACTTTAAGGAAGCCTGTATCGTTTTATAAGTTATGTATTAGGGACAAGACATTATTTCATGGTTGCAGCTTCTCAAGACCAATGTTATTGTAGATTGTACATTTTGGGGTTTGGGGTAGCAACAATGTGTTTTTAAAACCATAAATATGAATGACATTGTGGTGACATTTTGACTTATGAAGACACGCGGAGTCTGAACACTACAGGAATGTGTCCTTTCCTCAGGCAGAGCCATCTGTATCCCAACCTCAATTTGACTCACCCTGCATTTAATCCCAGTGGGCCCGTTAACCTCTCCACTGCCTCTCGGGCTCGCTGAGTCGTCTTGGCTCCGAAGAAGCTCCACTCTTCCAGAAGGGTGAAGGGGCAGCTGAGCAGACTCATTACTGGCGCGTTGGCCGGCCTCTAACCCGGACTGGAGGGACGATCATTAAACACACAAGGCTAATGACCGCCGACTGCTCCATTTGTTTGTTCCCCATCAGCCTGGACGCCTGTTTGTTGTTGTGTGTGTTGACGTGTTGGTGCAGGTTACACACCGATGCGTCTACGGGGACCCGGAGCGAGGGAGAGACTGGGTTGGAGAGAATTAGTCAAAAAGGTGCGTTAATTGGTTCTGAGTGACCATCTGTACCCGAGATTTCAGACAGGACTCCCCACCAGTCTGTAATGAGGTCTCGTCAGGCCGGAGCAACCATCGGCACAGCTTCTGCCATCGGGGCATCGCCATGGTAATCTCAAAGATTATGAATCAGCCAATTACAACACGGAAATGTGTGTCATCCCTCACATGCCTTAAATGCTTCAGATAGATAAGTGACAACAAATACGTTGGTTTTAAAATCATTAATTGTAAAGAATTAGAGCTGGAATTAAATATCTAGTCTGATTTGTATAGTAATGATTTGATCTGAAAGTTGCTTGCTGATTGATATCAAAATGTTGCCAATTTAATTTTAATATATTTGTCTGTTTATCTTCTTTGGAGAACATATTTGTCGCGATTCATTACTAAAAGTTCCTTATCCTATAGGCAGTAGCATTTCAAATGATTTCCATCCCTCCTTCTAACTTTATTTTGCTCATGATAATAAATTAATAATACATCAGGAGCTTGTTATAGAATCAATTTTAAGTATTGTTTTAATGTTTTATTGTTTTCAAGCAACAGACCAAAAGTGTTTTCTCCTTATGCGGATTAGCGGAAGATTTCCCTCACATTAATATCTCTTCGCTCCTCTTTTTATATGAGCGTCAATTCCATTTCTTTGAGAGCTCAATCCACAAGATCCACAAGTTTAACCAGGACTTTTTACGTTGCCATGTGAACCTGTTTAAGTAATTAGGAAAATAGACATGTTCTGTGTTTCCGTGGCTCGTCTCTGCCAATGGGTTCATATTTTGCCAGCGTAAGCAGGATCCTCGGGCTGAACTGGGCAAATTCCTGTGAAAGTGGAGGGCTGCAGCCGTTGAGATGAGCTTGCACTATGTTTATGTGTTGTGCGGTTGAGTTTCGTGAAGGACGGACAGACACAGACGGACACAGATGGACAAAGATGGACACAGACAGACAGAAAGGCAGACAGAAATACACAGAGAGACACAGATGGACAAAGAGAGACACAGACAGACACAGATGGACACAGACAGACAGGCAGACAGACATACACAGAGAGACACAGACAGACACAGATGGACACAGGCAGACAGACAGACACAGACAGACACAGACAGACACAGACAGACACAGATGGACACTGATTGACAGAAAGACATGCTAGGAGAGACACAGACAGACGCAGAGAGACAGATGGACACAGACAGGCAAATAGAGACACAGACAGACAGATGGACACAGACAGGCAAATAGAGACACAGACAGACAGACAGACACAGACAGACAGACAGACAGACAGACAGACAGACAGACAGACAGACAGACAGACAGACAGACAGACGAACAGTGCTGCATATACACACATGGAGCGTCCAGAGGGTCTGTTGGTGTGAAACACTGGCATCATTGTGTCATGTTGGTCTTCTTACCGGAATACGAACATAATATATGCAACAAGATGGTTGTCACAGACGATAATGTCAGTCAACATTTAAAGAAATCAGACACTGATCACTAAAATGGTCAGAGTTGACGCCTCAATGTGATGATGTGAGAGAGCCAGACGAAGGGTAAAGAGGATGTACCAGTAGTACATGACTGGGAGGAAAGTGTGAGAGGGGCTGAATGTGCTGTGGTGGAGGTTAGGCTCCGGACCAGACTGGGAGGTATAACATGTGCTGCCCAAGCCACATACAGTATGTGCTGTGAGACCGCAGTTACAGAGTACAGAGCCAAGTCAACAATTTAGTCTGAGGTACAAGGAGAACAGAGATGCATCGACACCACATTTTTAAACACAGTCAAAGATCATCTCAGGACACTGGAAGTAACGTAAAAGACTCTTTTGTTTTTCATTTGCAGCCACCGGGACGAAACGTAGATGAAAAACAATAGCCAATTGTTAAAAAGAAGGATTTTCTTTGTCTGGGCCTTTGTCAGCAGGATATCTGAAAGGGGACTTCAGAGGACAGATAGGCCCTGCGCCAGTGAACAGACAAAGAGATGCAATCCACATGTCACTGGAGTGTTTACAGTCAAAAACATCCAGTGTGGCTGAACATTGATGTGATGAGAGCATTTCTCAGTGTGTTGCTGGTACTCTGAGTATCTTCATATGGAGAGGTTGTGTTTATGGAACAGACAGAAAGTCCGGTATTAATTGCCAGCCTTGTGATGGTGTTGAGAATCCCTCTGCACTGAGGTTTTGATATGAATCCTCTGTTGTGAGAAGATGTTTTGGCATGTCAGCATGTATTTTAAAATGGCCCTTTATTTGCATTAAATGTGCAAATGCCCAAGTATGTGTGACAGATCATGTGTCGTGGACTGTGTGTGAGATATATGATGATGTGCATGCGGACAGTAATTACACAAGGTTCTACGTACCACAGAGAAGCCTGGGGCTGGCCGAGGATAACGTTTTTATAACATCTCATCCATAACCAAATGTCAGCCATGTCTGCAACCTTTGCTGCGAGCAATGTTTAGTTTAGTTTATTAAGGATCCCCATTAGTCTACACCGTAGTGGAGACTATTCTTCCTGGGGTCCAGGCAAAAAAACATTACAATACAATACAAATACATACAATGCAGTACAGCATGATACATTTTCACAAAAACACTTAGACTTAGAAAACAACATTTACATTCAAAGTAAAACAATATACCTAAGTACCTTAAATCCCTAAAATAATAACCTAATCTACTATAATGTCCTTTATAATTATTGCTGCTTTAAGTTTCCTTTTGAAATCACATTTATTTCTTGTTAGAGTCACACATGAGGGGAGCACATTCCAGTATGCAATGTGGTATATATCTACAGGGAAGGTGAAGCTACAAATGCTCTTTTATTTTTCAAAGATTATTTCAATCTTGCACATTGTTTGTTATTCTGTGTGAGTGAGTGTGTGTGTGTGTGTGTGGCCGTGTGCCTACTGTTTATCTGTGTCTGTTTATGAATGTATGCCAGGGCCAGTGTGGCGTCTCCAGAACTGGAATTCCTCTTCACAAAAGTCTCACTGTCTGCTAGTTTCCACTGGTCAAGGTGACCGGCCAACAAATCCCACTCCTTTGATTACAAGTGTCCCTGTTCCAAAGTAACCCACCCATGCAAAGCACACACACACTAATGCTAAATAATGGTAAATAAACATTTGTTATCCCGCCTTCTTTCTGTGGCGTCTCACTCCATGTTAGACATTAGCTGAGACAAACAGGTGAGTGTGTTTAGGCAGAGAAACAAAGCAGAGACCCATAAAATCTTTATCCAGCCCCACCGGCTCCTGTCTTGTTAGCGCTGGAGCTGTACAGTTATGCGAAGCTGCTGCATGTCTGCGTTACGAGTGTGCAAGCTTGAGTGTGCATGCATGCCTGTGTTTCTGCGTCCTATAAACGTGGAGCGAGCTCTATAAAAAGAGAGATTGGGATGAAACTGCAGGGGATAATTATGTGTTCACTGTATCTAGCTCAGGGGTGAACATATGGCGGAGCGGCAGACTTGACGTAACAGGATGTGCACGAGGATTTAATGGACAGTCCAGCGTGGCGTGGCACACGGCGAGCAGTGCTTGGTGGTTTGCGAGTATATTTGACAACAGCAGGGGGCACCACGATGTCCCATTTTACTGCCCCCTTGATCTGCGGAGAGAAGGAAAAACTCGCTCTGATGGTTGAGAGGTGAAAAAAAAAAAGAAAGAAAGAAGGCTAAGGAGCAAAACAATACAAAGTATCAGACTGAACAGATTCAATATCTCTGGAAGATTTGTTTGAGATTTAAAAAATAATCCGTAAGAAAGAGTAAGAAATGTTGTCATTTCTATAAAAGCATTGGACAGGATACATTCTAACATTTCTAAAAATTCATCTGGCTTCTGTATGTTTTTATATTACAGTACTATTTCAGTTCTTCCAACATAAAGATATTAAACTCTCGTGAATTAAAAATTACATAATGTGAAGTAAATCAGTCAAATGTAGAATCGTTGTACTCTATATGGCATAACACTAGTACGGCTGAATTTGTATCATACTTATATTCACAAGTACAGTGCATCCGGAAAGTATTCACAGCGCTTCATTTTTTCCACATTTTGTTATGTTACAGCCTTATTCCAAAATGGATTAAATTCATAATTTTCCTCAGCATTCTACACACAAAAACCCATTATGACAAAGTGAAAAGGGTATTTTGCACATTTTTGCACATTTATTAAATATAAAGAACGAAAACATAACATGTACATAAGTATTCACAGCCTTTGCTCAATACTTTGTTGAAGCACCCTTGGCAGCAATTACAGCCTCAAGTCTTCTTGGGTATGATTCCACAAGCTTTCGTTCTTTATTTTTAGCAGGTTTGCAAGAATTTGCAAAAAACAGTTTTCACTTTGTCATTATGGGTTGTTGTGTGTAGAATGTTGAGGAAAATATTTTGGAATAAAGCTGTAACATACATACCGGCAAACTTGTCACCTTTTGGCGAAATTCACCGTTTTGAAATCAAAATAGGTCATCCGCGTGAATAGTGTAGATACGAAGAGTTTTTGTTTTTGGGGGGGGGGGTGGGGATTAGATGGCCGGCGTTTATGAGATTGGAGAGAGACGGAGAACATGCGATGTCGAAGGAACAGGCTCCTCGAACTGAATCATGGAACAGAATCATGGAACAGAATCATGGAACAGACTCAAAACATAGCAGAGCACACAAGTAAAAAAAGTTGGTTCATGAATGACTTTAACCATATTATATATAATGATAATGTAAAGTTGTTAATACTATTATTAGGGGCCAATAAGTGAATTATTCAGAGGATTTTTTTTCTTAAAATGTTTGTTATTATTATTTATTATTACTTTGAGGTGTCATCAAACAAAGTGGATGTGATGTGGAGACAACAGCAAAAAAGTCACGTGCACCCCCGTTGTCACCTTTTTCACCCCTCATGAGTTTGCAGGTATGAACATAACAAAATGTGGAAAAAATGAAGCGCTGTGAATACTTTCCGGATGCACTGTATACAGTACATTACCAGCAGAAGTTCTTCTGTCCACTCTCGGGCTCTTCCTCTCTTGTGAAGGGGCTCTGCCTCAGTATGTCCGGTGCGCTGCACACAGTGAGATGAGCGGTCCGATGTATGACCCACTGGACGTGAGCGCTCAGCCTGGCACTGCCCTCCCCCCCCCCCCCCCCCACCACCACCATCACCATCACAGCTGGCAGCCCAGCCTCATGACCTCCACCCACAGAGAGGCCAACACATCTCCACTCGCTCACTCACACAGACAACAACACAACCAAACATGCACTTCACTCCATGTTTTGTTGTTTCCCGAGTACGATGTGTGTTTATTATTTATTATTCTTCCACGGCCATTTATTTTCTAATACACATGGAGGTATGCACCGGCTCCACAAACCCAGTCAAACCTGATTAAACCCGGTTAAAGGGCTCTGGCCTCTCACACAGCGCTGCTCAAACCTTTTTTACGAAGCTCGCTTGCATCCAAAACAACATCTGTCCTTTCAGTCGCGCCCGATTAAAACACCCTGGAATCTCCGTTCACACACACACACAGTAGTGTAACACAATCACAGACCACGTGGCCTCGGAGGCCTACACTGCATGGAGATCCGGGGCGAAGCTGAAATATGCTTTGATTATAGCTCGGTAGCTTTCGAAACAAAGCACATGGAAGAGACCTACAATTACCACTGCATTAATAAAAACATGGATCACTACATAAATCTTATTTAGAAGTACTCGTGCCTGTGGGAGGCGTGATCAAGTTTAGTGTCCGCTGTAGAAACTCCACACGCTCATGTCGGTGAGCGGGAGAACACAGAGTAGAGGATGTAAAACTCAAATGGACTTCAATGGGATACAAAGAATGTGGAAATGTTTTGTTGTTGTCAGTTACAGTGGCGTCAGCAGGTTATTCTGTACCCATTTGTTGTTCTCCCTGCATGTCACTGTGTTTATCTCCCACTCTCCCAGTTGCTTTTCTCTCCTCTCTCTGCCTCTAGCCCAGAAGTATTTCCGGTGTTATGAAGTTTTCCCCAGCTTTCAAAAGACTCCAGTGTTATGGTCGACCGCCCTGTGAAAAGTAATACCTCGAGCACACAAACGGCAAGCGCCTGGCTTTCATTATTACTCCCTGGAAGCATTGTTTTCAGTGGGAAGGCCAGTGTGTTGCTCTAATTTAATGAGTTGCTGAGCTGGGGGAGGGGACCGAGGCAACAGTAATTAGTTGTCATGCTAATTGGGTTTGTGTGATAACTCCCACACAAGACTCAGTGGCGTGTGAAGCACACTGGGGCTAGCCTGGCCGCAGACTCGTCACACATACACCTCCTCTTGCACATCGGATACACACAAACACACACACACACACACACACACGCATGTGAATAAGAGTAACAAATGCTCTCATCCAGATTGGTTCAAAGGAAAAACGCCTGGGGACTGTCGGGGCTCTCACCCATCGACTTTATAATGATTTTAAAATCTTGTTCCTAATTAATCACTTTGAGACGACACACTGAGGACTAAGAGATAACAGAGATAAGGGCTTGATCCAATTAAGCTTGGGGTATACACTTGTATAAGTGATTTATTTTAAAGAAACAAAGATGAGAGATAGATGAAGAAATGGTAATCGGAGCAAAAACACCCTTATTGCTTCAATGTAAGGACTTTATAGTAACCTTTATTTTATTATCATGAAACTACTATAAACGTGTAGTCTGAAATAAATATAATTTACTGGAACAGGACAGGAAGCATACCGTCCTTTAAGCATTAATCTGTGCATGAAGAAGCAGCCCCTTCATTGGAGGGTACATGCTTTCAAACTCTGACGGTATCCACGTATGTGAGGATTGTGGGCTTATGTATAGCATTCCTTCTGAGTGTTGGACGTGCCCTTGATGTCGGTCCACCTTGTTGTTAATCACCCCTGGCATCACGGTTTGTGACTCCCCCGGGGGCTATTTTTAAAGCCCAGGGTCAGTGACCTCTAGGAAGGGTCACTCTCACTATCAGGGGAGGTCCAGCCAGTGCTTTGCTTCAATGCCGTCTGCATTCTTTTTCAATAACTCTCTCTCTCTTTTTCTCGTTCGTCTCAGGACAGCTTTCTACATTGCCTTACATCCACTAGTCCTGAGAACTTATTGTTAGAACTAAATATGTATGTTTTTTGTCACTTACATTTTTTTTTTTTTTTTATGATATAAACATAAAACAAGTGCAAACATTTCAGACATAAACATAAACACATATATACACACATATACATACACCTGCACCCATACACACACACACACACACACACACACACACATACATACATACATACATACATACATACACATACATACATATATATACAAATACACACATACACATACACACGCATACTCTCCCCCCCTCCAAAAACAACAACAAAAAAACAACAATAAAAATCAACAAAAAGACAACAAAAAACAACCCGGCACCCCCTTAATTATCGTTTACTTGTACGTGTGTATACATCACCCTGCATCTGTATTTGCAATCCCCTAGAACTAAATATGTTTGACTATTGTTTTCCCTACATATTCTACATCATAATAACTTTATCAATGTGACGGTTAATTACCTGTATGTGACCGGCCTGACAGATTCCACCACAATCTCCCTCTACTCTCTCACTCCTTCCTCCCCAACCTTTATCTCCTCTCTGCTCCTCCTCTCCATTCTTTACGTTCTCTGCTCTTGCAACATCACCCTGAGAGTGGTTAGACACGCTGCCTGCTTTTGGGATAATCTTGCAGAGTCATAAAATGAAACACTGTGATGAAGTGTAATCCAGGGCTAGTGCGTTTAAAGGAAATCCACCGTCTCGACGGGAGCTTATCTGAGTCTTTAACATTATTTAGCCTGTGGGAGTGTTTGAGTGGTAATGAAAGGACTCAGAGGAAGAGTTGATGCTTTGTAGATGTAAAATCTCTGCATCGCCTCCATGTCTGTAGTCATGAAACACGTGCTGTTCCCTGAGATGTTTTTTCCGGACCTGTTTTATATTATTACTTCCCGTTCCTACACAATCCTGTAAATGTTGTAATTGCCAAAGCTGGCAATCCCATCCAAGCCCTATATCCAATATGTATCCAATAATATATTTTTTTAAAAGTCATACCCATCACGTGCTCACATAGAAATGGCTCAGGCATATAAAACGACTCTCGCTCTCTCTGTCTCACATCTGCTCGAGAGATGTTCCCAAAACCTGATGACAGTGCTATTTTCCTCCCATCCTACACCAACCAAATCTGGATCAGCACCGGAGAAGAAGAACACATAATAAGACAATGACACCATGAATAATAGATAGGAGAGGAGATGAAAGAAGATACATGAAAGGCAGTAAAATTGTCAAATTAACTTTCATACTTGACATCCATCCAGATGTAGTCCAGGTCCTGAGGCTTTCAAGACTATGTTCAAAGTAATCCACGCTAAAACCAAATTATATTCATGACATCATCCCTCCATGAAAGAATATATATTATGACAGCCATGAAATAAGTCTAGCTCTCACATCCTATTTTCAGGACAAATTTATAGACACTGAATTGGTTGCAGGTGTATCCATGTGTGGTCTGCTCCAAATTGTAACCACACTTGTTACCAATTGTTTTACATATTTTTTTAAAGAGCTGATCAAAGAACTCAGCCTAATAAATTGGCATTATGATGAAACAATTAGCAAGTGACTTTGTTTCCTCTCGTCTGGCAACATGACACCTTGATTGGTGGCCAGCGTGAAGAGAGTCGGGGAAAGCTGGCATCACCACACACACACACACACACACACGCACACACACACACACACTCACACACACACACACACAACAGTGTTTGTTGAGTGTGCACTGGGTCAACAGGCTTCCTGCTCTCCTCATCCAGGTGGGATCACATCACACTGTCTTGTATTTGGGTAATAGGGGGTTTTGGCAGGAAGAGTGTGTGTGTGTGTGTGTGTGTGTGTGTTTGAGGGGTGACTTCTAACACCTCCTTTTAGCTTGAAGAAGGGGGAGGATCAGCATTGTTCCTCAAAAAACACAACATGGTTGTCATTCTATAGAAACATGGGAAGCAATGATGTAATGGCAGAATGGACACACACTCTCACACACACACACACACACACACACACACACACACATACACACACACACACACGTAGTCCTACCGCTTGCTGCTGCTTTGAAACAGAGGTTACAGATGTGAGGTCAGCAGTGCAGACCCCCGGGTTGATGACTTTCCGGCCAACAAAGCTGCTCTTGTGTGAGCGTGTTCTGTGTGTTGGGCTGTGAGCAGGAGACTGATGAGCAGCTGCCCTCATCCACGGCCCGTTGAAGCCGTTCTTCACTTTCACACACTTTGCACCGCGATGTTGTACATCAAGGGTCGATCAGTGCCAACAGACACGAGTAAATCTCATGATGTGATCTATTTCCCGTACACGGGCAGACCACTTTAGTTTAGACATATGCATTTTGACAACCACTGCATGGATGGTCGGTGACATTTTATGCACTCATGGTCCCCAGAGGATGAGTCCAACCGGACTTCATTGATCCGCTGACTCTTCCTCTAGCTCCACTATGATGTTAAAAATGTTGTGTTATCAATTATTTATATTCCCAGTGGATGAATTGTAAACATGTAGATCATCTGACCTTTCATTTGGTACCATCATCAGGTCAAAGTTCGGCCAGTACCGTGGGCATTTCGTGTTTAGTGCTTGTTAAGAAATGCTAGCTATCATATCTGCTAACCATCAATATACCATTTTGAACATGTTAACATGCTGATGTTAGTTAGTTAGGTTTGGTTAGTCCAAAACCCACCGTGACTAATTAGTCACACGAAGCTGCTAGTGTAGTCGTAGAAGGTAACTGTAAGTGTTGCTTTGGGCATAACTTGTTTAAGTGCTGTTGTTCACTCTTGTATAGTTGTGTATAGTTTATGTATACTAAATGCATGTTCCACTTATTTGTATTCTCGTCTATTTTGTTGTACTCACTCAGTCCGTTGAGCTGCCGTAACGCCTGGAAGGCGTATCGTATGTGCGTCACGCATCACGCTGCTCTACAGGTGAAACTGTATCTTTGGGGATTATAGTGTAACTGATCACCTTTTACACGGTTACGAGAACGGAATGCGTGTTTTATGTTTCTCTCTGCTCTGCTCTCTTTCCTTGTGACATGTCACTTCCAATGCACGTCGTCGTTGCATGTGGCGTTGTGGGCTTTGTTGGTGGACAGCAGGTGAAGCAGCATTTTAGATTGGCCCAAAAGGGAGCATGTGGAGCTGTGATTTAAAATGTTTTATTCTTATCTTCTGTCTCTCTCCATCTATCATCCTTCGGGCATCTGTCACAAATCTGGCAGCTGTTGCCGCTCTGAGAAAATATGCCTCTGACAACAACAGGCCGAACAAGAGACAGTCTCAGGACTTCTTCATTACAATAGAGTAGCCTGCTGGTGGAGCGTGACAGGATCGCTGTGCAATTTCATGCTTGTACATAAGGGGTTTCTTTTTATCTTACATATTCAAATGAGATCTAAACAGATTAAACACACATTACAAAACGTTTGTGTGTGTGTGTGTGTGTGTGTGTGTGTGTGTGTGTGTGCGTGTGTTTGTGTCTACTTTCAAAAGTCTGATTCAAAGTTTCATGTTTTTTTTCGGATTGTTGTTCAGCATTGGGTCCCGATTTATGCAACGCGTAGGTCACACTCTGCATCACCCCCTAAAAAAAAACCATTACTCCCTTGGGCTTTTTTTTTGTTTTCATACAATTGGAGAATGTGCTTTGTTCACAGGCCCATTCAACTGGCTGGAGAAACGAATTGGTGGAAAGCCCTGTCAGCATGAGATAAACAGTGTTCTGAGCTGTTAAAGAAATAACTCCCTTAAATGAACTGTACTCTCGTATTAATGTCTTTTAGAGCTGAGGCTGTCTCAGCAAAACTATGGAGTGGCCATTTAAAAATGACCACAGAAGGCAATAGGGACACACACGTCACGGTCATCATGAAGAAGGATTTGTACCCTAAAGTTAGAGCGCAGCAGCAGGCATTCAGAATATAACACACACGTCAAATGGTCAAATTATAATAGTTTACGCAAACAAATATTATGAACTGCATTAATAATAATAATAATAATAATAATAATAATAATAATAATAATAATAATAATAACTTTATTTATATAGCACATTTAAAAACAATTTTACAAAGTGCTCTACAGAGAGTCAAAGCAAAACAAGTGGAATAGCAATAAATATTACATGTAAAAGTAAATATTAAAAATAAAAATAAATAAAAAACAGACAAACTAAATTAGGGGAACCTAATGTATCATTAGTATATAAATAATGACGTGTCCGCGGTTTGAATTAATTTCTGACCAAATTCTGCTCCTTCACGGGACAAGTGCTTTTCCTCGGCTGTAACGTTGTGTTGGGAGGAGTGTGCGAGGGGCCGAGCGAGGGGGAGGCGCAGTGTTCGGAGGATTCGGCTGCGTGCTCCGGGCGTCCTCTCACTCGGTTTGTGTCACACCAATAAGCTCCTCTATACTCGCGCTACAACTTTAGACCGTTTTCTGTCGCTCGTCGAGGGAGTCCATCAACTTTTTGGAAATTTCTCGCCCGACTCGGACGCCGCCTCCCCCCTCGGCGTGTGGTTTGGTCGGTGCCGGGGGATCGACCCGTTTGTTTGCAGCCTGCGGAGCAGGGAGCAGCCCGCAAGGACGTTTCCACACCAGTGACCTGTCGCGGGGCCGACACAACTCAACACCGCCTTTCTTTTTTTATTTATTTTTCTTACGTTTGCTTAGAAATTGAAATTCGACGCGCCAGTTGTTGGGGGAGTTTCGTCAACATGTCGGGACGCCATGTTAAACTTCGGCTCGAGCCGAGTAATGCCGGAGCAGTCCGCCGGTGCGTCAAGGGCAACTCTCTGTAGAGGCAGCCTTGGCACCCACTCCTCGTGCATCGCTGGTGATCAGGTTCACTGCCCGTGGGCTCGGGACTCGAGCTTGGCTCCAGAGTGGCCTGACCGAACACGGCACAGTGTGACATCATGGAGGGGGATCGGGATCAGGGGACCGGTGCGCCCTCCGAGGAGCCCCGGGCAGAGAGCGCGGCTGCTGCGGCGTCCTCTGACAGCTTTTCACAACTGTGGACGGACGTAATGGGGATGCTGGTAAGTTTGTGTTGAGGATGGGACTTGAAGGGGGTGGACTTAAAAGTTAAAAGAGTTTTCACCCTCCGTGTCAAAGTTGTCACTGATTTGCCGAATGAGCGATTGTGTATCCAATTAGTGGGCGCATGCAAATTGCGCTTCCGAACAGCTCCCAGCCCCCCTGCGTCCTTATAGGCCCGAGATTCAAACGCACCGGCGCTGCGTGTGGTTCAGTTGGAGGCTGCTCGTGACGTGTTCACAGGCTCGAGTCGGTCGGAACCCGAAGAGGAATCGAAGGAGAAGATGGTATAGTACACGTTGAGACATTGACCCTGTGTGCGTTTTGTGATGCGTCTGCTGCCCCGTGCGTTGTGACGTGGTTTCCATGGCTGCTATCTGTCTCGACCTGATGCCGTTGCCCCTCCAGCTGAGGGGTGTTGTCTGACTCGATCTGGTGTCAAATGCACAACTGGAGAAGCTGTTTATTGGAGATGCTTTGGTTTTCCTGAAGTTCCCATCAAGGTCTCGAAGAACACACATGCTCTGCCTTTTGGAAACATTCTCACATGTTTCCAATTTGCTTATTCAGTAAGTTATTGATTAAGTTAAATTTGATTTCCCACAGCGTTTCATCCCACTGAATCTTAAGAGAGGGAGTGTCCTGTTTTCTCTGTGATTTGTATGATCTCATTCCAGAGTCGGTGTAACTGTATACTGCATGTTTGTGCCTTACAGGCTCTTCCCTTTGGAGATGCTGTACATTGTAACAACTCTCTTTTGTTTGGCTGCCACGACAGTCTTGAGTTTACTGGCCATAGGGTCTGATTGATGTGCTGACCAAATGTGTTGCAGTTACTCCCAGTCGGTTTCAAGACGGAGGTGTTAATTTGGTTTGGTCTGGCACTGAAGATGCAAATGGCGTGTAAACGTGTGAGCGTCTGCGTCTGCGTGCACGTAGTCGGGGGAGGCTGTCCTGCCCTCTGACAGAGTGGGAGGCCTGGCTCCCAGCCAGATAATGTATCCAGATGTATTGCTCTGGAGGCAAACGTCTGCAAGACTATGCGCTCATGGTTTCATGCAAACCAGCAAGCAGCCTTTTGAACTCTCTTCTTAACACAGTATATGTCAAATACACCAATCGCCATCATTTTATGGTCAATTCAATAATCTGTTAATATTTTTTAAAGTTTCACAGTTTTATTGTATAGAATATAGATGCATGCCTCCTTCTCTTTGCTAACATCCACATGTTTAAAGGTCATGGACTGTAACATTGATTGTAAGTAGCTGACCCAACAGAAGACCCAGCACACTCCATTTCAAAACCTCTTCACATGTTTATGTCGTCAGTCTTGGGACTGCTTGGATAGCTTGGACTATCTTTTGTTCCAACAAAACAAGACTGGAAAAATTACAATTGTGAACGTATAGAACTTGATCTGTCTTCCAAGGCTGCTGATGGTGTCTTTTAAAAGTTCAGCAGGTCAGATTGTCATACTAGAACTAACTGGTTGACAGGCATGTCGATTCAGGACAGTCTGTTGGAATGTTGTGATGATTTACTTGAGTTGATGGCAGCTTGGAGGCATCCTGTATGCAAATATCACTGTCCACTAAAACATTGTCTTGTCCTTGCAGTACTTATTTGATGTTCATTTATCTTAAATTGATGTATCGATTTATTGACGGAAAGAAACATGAAAAATCACAAAAATACAAGTCTCTTAAAGTGCCCTTGATATAATGAACTTTATTCCTTACAATGTGTTGCTCAGGCTCCTATCTTTGAGCACCAAGTAACATGAATATCCTCCGCACAATGAACACCGCCTACCTCAAAGTCAAATGGATCTGCTAAATATACCTGTTGCCCTATGACTTTCAATGGCTTTTGTTTTGCTTGTGAGCATATATGGGAATCCAATGCCCTTTTTAAATGTGGGTTTGCCCCGAGCCTGTTGACCCAACTTTAACTCACTGTTTAAATGTGCTTGGTCTTGGCTCCACACTCGTGAGAACAGGCTTACTTGTACACTGCGACATATATACGGATAACGATGTGGTCGACATGCTTCTTCGACTCCTGCCAGTCAGTGACTACTATATGTTTTAGCACGAATGCCAAAAACAATAACTACTCCGGAGATGAGCGTTACAACAACAACCAGCGGTCAAGAGTTCCTCCGCAGAACATTTGCACCTCCAAAATAAGTTTTCAATGTATGTTTCAATGGGCACTCGGTCTGCAGTATTATTTTAAGGTGGCCTTGTGTTTGAGGCTAGTCATGCACAGTAGTCAGCCTGTTGTGGAATGTGTTTTAATAAGAATACTCAAGTAAACCAGTCATTTATTTGTGGTTGAACTTGAGTCGATGGCCCTTGAGCTAATTAAGAGTCAAAGGCGGTTTGTGACGGCAAAGCGCTGGAGCTATAGCCGCTTTAAGAGGTCAGATTTACAGATGTCTCGATGGGGATTTGCCTCTAGTCCCACCCCTCTTCTAGAGGCATGAGGTTTTTTTTTTATTGGGCTTTCTTTATTGAAAGTTAAATGAGCCACATTAAAAAGGCCTGACTGGAAACAAACAATTCAGTTTCAGCATAAATGTTCTGAGTTGTGCATTTGTACAGACTTCTCTGCAACTATCCATTCCCGTTCCTCTCCATTGCACCTTCTTTGGTACATATTCTGTCTGTGGCTTTCAGTGTTAACTAATGCCTGCAACATCTCTTTTTCTTAACGCGTGGAGAGACGCAATGCAGATTTTTAAACATGCCTGGACTGAGATCTAACTTCTAATTGAACGCCTTTCTAACATAGATGTCAACCATTATTCAATCTCCGCTTTGTGCTTAAAAGGTTGTCTTGAGCCTCGTGGAAATCGTGTACTTGCGTTTGAAGAGAATGTTGTGTTCTACACAGTGTGGGTGAGAGTTTGTCTTTTTGTAAGACACTGATTATGTACTAGACAGTGCTTCATCTCAAGACCTCAGTTCTTCCTTCCACATAGCCCTTCACAGAGTGGCAGCATATGCTCTGGTCCTTTTCTGCCAAACCATGGTGAGCTAGGCCACTTTGTATCTTTGCCAATAACGCAGTCCATCATAGACATATTATGTCTGTAGTTTCCCAGTCCCACTCAGCTGACTCCTCCTTTGCTCCCCCTCCCTGACTAGTGTCATTATTGAGGTCACACAGAACTGTCAGGTTTCCTCTGTTGGGATGGCAGAGAACGGTTCTGCTCAAGCCACGGATATCCTCAGGAAGCCCACTAAAGGGGCTGGGCTTTGCCTATGTCCTTTTGGAGGAGCTGGGGGTGGATAGAGGTCCGGGTGGACATCATGACAGGCGATATATGGCGTGCTTTGGGCTTTAATTGGTGTCTCCATGACTTGGGGTACATTTGGACAATTCTATTGGTTCACTTTTCCATAAACAGTCATAGAATGCAACAAAATACAAGACGGTCTGTGACGATTACATCCTGCCGCACCTGTCCTGAGATTGCATTGATCAAACCACTGACGTTCAAACATGACCTCAGATGCGTGGCTCTATTGTAAACTGTTGTCATTGTTCTTTCGCCCCAAGAGAAGGGGCAGTCACCATGCAGGCTAGCCTTGTGACAATGGTTAAACTTAACACCATGTACACCACCATGCAACCCACTCAGGAATGTGAGCCCAAAGGACCACGCTGAACACACATGTTGGGTCCGGGGCTGCTGGTGTTTAGCCTTTCGGCATGTTTTTCTCTCTGCTTATAATAAACAAGCACTTTCTTTGAGAGACTTTGCAACATCTATAATGTATAAAAACCTGAATTGAGCATACGTTGCTTTCAAGATTAAACCATGTGCCTTGGCAGTTACTACTAAGCACACAAGGAGACCTACGTTATATGTGCCTTGCATGCTGGCTGTGGAATTTTTTTGTTTTTAATAACTTTGCAAGCGATTGCTTTGGTGGAGTGCTGTTCAGATGCTGTGTTGTGAAGAAATGGTCACTTCAGCTGGCAAGTGCTCATTCTTGGCAATGTGTATACTGTAGAATAATAGAATGAACAGCTTGCACCTTGACGAGAAATGAACAGTGCGGTGGCTTTTAATGTTGTTGCATTATAAACTGGTAAATTATTTAATTTTTTTGTGATATTCTACAGGCCACATAATAGTAAAATCTTTGAAATCTACAATTCCAGTAGGCTGGCAACATTTAAAAACTGTACACAACATTTCATCTTGATTGAACCGATGCTGCTTCATATTAAGTCCCAGGAGAGAAACCTCTCTGGCAGAATGCCAGGAATGTCGTGGTTAATTGATTAAGATAGTGGACGCTAATGGCTCTTAATGCTGTTTGCATTCCCAAGTGTGCTACAATGCTGTCTTTAAGAAGCATATTACAGTATATTCCAACCCTAAGCTGAGGATATTTGTCTTTCTTCTTGGAATTCTGGGAATGGCTGCTATTCGTCTCCATTCCTCCAACGCAATCCTGACTGAAAATGTTGTAAATCACTTAGTTATGGCTCACTAGTAACCCTATCACACATTGCTGCAATATTTTATGTGCAATACCAGTGATTTGTGTTTTGATGGTTGAACAACATGGCAACCACTAAGTCCCGCTTATTGCGGCTTTTACGCTATAACTTCTCAAACGTGTCTCTGCATTTCTCAGAACCGTTCCTCTTTGAGTTTTGAATTCTTTGCAGAAGTAACCTGAAACGTTTTTTTTTCAGAATAAGATTCAGCTGCACTTTGGAAGTAGCCATCTTGATCGAGTAGGCTTGAACAATCAATTAAGCGTGCACACTCTGTACACACTGTAAATACACATTTACCAATGTTTGCTTGGGTGTTTCTTCCGTATGACTAGTGTTGCCATTGCTCCAGGCAAAGCTGGGAGATGGCCTCCCCCATTTCCAGGGTGGAGAAGCAGTTGCATCAGCTGAATTAGCCTCCATTTCAAAGCCTCCATGAAACTGTACTCATCCCTTTGAATCTCTCTTATAAATGTGAATAATTTTTTCTTCCCACCCAGACTCCAGATGTTTTATCCTCCTCTCACCCCACAGCTGCCTGAGTCAGTAACTCACAAATCATCCCTTGTCCAGCCTCCACTCCCAGCCCACATTTTCAAACTGAATGTGTGTGCACCACTGTCAGACCCCTCCATGCTCCTCCACCTACACTCCCACGTTGACAGATTCTCTCTAAAATGTGGACTAAACTCTTAAACGTAAAATCAAACCTCAAGAGATTTTCCTTTCCTAATTCGATCCCTCAAATTCTGCAATCTCACCAAAGGTATTTTCCTTCTCCACACTTGTTCTCACATGCTTCGTCATCATGGATATGCACATACAGTAACTGAGCGGTATCACTTTACAAGGTGGGGGGGTGGGGATGAGGCTCAGCTGTGTTGTACCCCCATGAGAGCATGCCACTAGAGAGCTGGAGGAATTTCAGTTATCCACACATACACATGGATGCATACAGCCAGAGATGCACATCAATCTAAGAACAACTAGCACGTGCAGCCGTGCGTGTCCACAGTTGAGGTTTACATATCTTGTCCCTGATTGAGTGGTGCCAGGAACATGACAACCTGTTATTAATTATGATTAAATCACTCTAATTGCATGACCCAGTTTAATACCAACTGGAGAAGCCCTCTTTCAATCAAGAGCCGGCATAAGCTCAGGACAAGTTTTGTTCTCATCTTCCGGGTATGGCGAATACATCAATAGAGACACGTGAATGCGATTTAAAACATCTCGGGGTTCTGTAACGAGAGCGTGCTTTCAATCTTTGCGAAGGAATGCAGAGGAAAGCATGTGTCTGCTCGGGGAGTGCTCCCACAGGGAATCTCAGTCATCTCGGACCATATGTCTGGCCAGAAACAGAATTTCTCAAGCAATAAGACGGGGAGGATGGATCCCAGCCGGCCCAACTGCACTTTATACAGAACACGCGTGTTTATTCGTGATGTTGTGTTTCTTGCACAATCACTAAGTGCCTTCTCCTATCTTAGGCCACTGGGGTTCGCCTCTGTTTGTTTTGGTCCAGTGTTTTTGAAATCTCCTGCAATGGATGCATGTGAATGTTAATGTGCGTTCACAAGGACCTTATGCCCGTGTGTGTGTGTGTGTGTGTGGCACTCACACGCACAGAGATCCATTCATTTGTGGCCTGGCAGCCATATAGGGAGTCCGGTGGAGAGAGAGAGAGACTGAGAGAGACTGTTCGGACGCTGCACAGTGACTCAATGCTCGCTGTCTGCCTGGCACAGATTACATCAACACTTATGAATATTCAGCAGCTGGCCATTACCGCCAGAATGGCTGATTTCTTTTTTTTAAATTTATTTTTAAAGCAAGAGATGGGTGTCAGTCTTCTCTCCAGCAAGTGCAAAAGAGGTGTCTCTTCTTAATGTTCAAATGAATACATCTATTTTAACACTTTTTTCTTGTCTGATGGAGCATGATTAGTTAGCTGGATGACAGCATTGAGTACAACCCAGATAGCTTTGAATTAGGCCAAACCCTACATGACTGACCCCAGCAAACTTCATGATCAGTTTACGTTTCATGTTTCCAAAAGTAACTCCGAGGCCAGTCGTCGACATTATACCCAAAGAGTGTTTGTTGGGTCAGGTCTTTACTGTTTGGACGGCTTCCTCCCTCAATCCTAAACACATGTCTCCCACACAAAGACAGGAACTGTGCCGATGTAAACTACAGCGAACCGGAAGAGTGTGTTTGGTTTGGAGTTGGGTGAACGTCTGAGGCGGTAAAGGGCATCTTTGATTTGAGCCTCGATAAAGACAAAACCCAGGATGGACCCAACGCTGGCCAAAGACACCGAATGGGACTTGATAAGAATCAACTGCTGAAAATATACAGACCCTTTTTTATTGAGGGGTATATTTAGGTTTTTCTGTTTTGGCGTCTGTGCGTAGACTACACATACCTCTCTATACATGTGTGCTGATGAGGGGTTATGTTTGTATCCCTAAAGCCATGCCATTTTTACCCAAACACATGCCTGTAGGTACCCTTTGTATGCCACTAATTGGACGTGGTTTTATAAAGCTGTATTGTATATGGAGAGGATGGAGGGGGGTATGCTCGTCACACATCTTGGTTCGCCTGTATACCTTTTAATTTAACTTTTCAAATGTGCAAAGACCTTTCTTTTCTGCAGAATTCCATCCTCAGCTTTCCTTTCTCGGGATGTGTTCGTTCCCTGGCTGAACCATGTCCTCTCTTCCTCTCTCCAGGATGGTTCTCTGGGCAACATAGATGACCTTGCCCAAGAGTACTCCGAGTACTACAACACCTGCTTCAGTGACGTCAATGACCGCATGGAGGAGCTACGCAAAAGACGAGTCTCCCAAGAGCTTGACATGGTAAATGCAAACTCCCGCACATGCACACGTGGAAGGAAAAAGTAATACTTCCATAGCTCATGATTTGAGCCCAAACAGTGGTTTTTATGCTTCCAAAATAGTTTGGATAAATGATACAAATCTTTTATTAATGACCCTAAAAATCCCCTTGTTAGAGTCGTCTCGTAGCTTTTTACACAGTGTTATTTCCACCGTCCTGGCCAACAACCTGGCAAGACGCAACAGCAGTGGAACAAACGTGGATGTGTGCGAAGGTTTAAGGCTTTCCCCAAAGGCAGTAGGATGCCTTTTCTGGTTGTGAATGCATTTGTGCTCTGGGGGTCTTCTTCACAAGGATGTAGGGTAGTGGGGCACCCCTTTGGTTGCCAAGCTGCACTCACATGTGTGGAGGAATGTGGCCGGCGCTGCCACAGAGGGCGCAGCTCTGTGCCACACTATAGCCAGTAGGGCCGCACATGCACTGAGTGTTGAATGTTGAATGCTAACTTCAGAATTGCTCTATGATTTATTCATGGTGAATTTATTTAGTGCAATTCCATTTGTTGTCATTTCTAAAACAAACGTATATAAAATATTTCCACTTTTTCTGACATAGGTTAGCTGCAGCTCAACAGCATAGATCTGGCTGAAGTAGAAATCTCACAAATATAATAATAGTCTCTGAGAAAATAATGATTCCACAGATTTTGCTCATGTCATCGTGTTACCTGAGATTATTTTTCATATACTTCAATAGTTCAATGGGAGGCCTCTCCAGCTCGGAGGCAGCCATGTGGTTCTGGTTTGCTTCAGCATGACTCGATGTATAGCTGATTTATTTGGCTCTTCTCGTTAATTGCTGCCGGTAGACATCCTGCGAGCACCGCTTACATGAGGTATTGGAAAGCATAACAAATAAATCATATCTGTGGATACATGGAACATTTAACCTACAATCAAACCCCCCCAAAAAGTATTTCTGTGTGGCCTTTCTGTGAGTTCACATTTAATACGGAAAAGTTTGGGAAAGTTTAATCCTGGCGATATAAAACGGGTGAAGAGGAAGCAATCGGGGATGATTCTGCAGCTCGGCTGTAAGAAGGGAGGAAGAGAGCTGACTGGGCCCTGAGCCTGCAGCCCAGGACAGGAGCAGGATGAGGATGTGAACAGAGGAAGACGAAGGGAGGAGGATGAGAGAGTGGGGAATGGAGTAGCCTGCAGCTACTCTGCAGTGTTTGGCACCATAATATAGGAGAAAAGAAAAACACATGGAGGAAGGAACACAGGTGAGACAACACTTTTAGTGAGAGTTCTCCAAAGTGCAGTTAACCTACGATGTATGAATTGAACTTTGTCTTGCATTTCAGTGCAGTCACTCCATTTTTCCAAAATTAGGTTTTGGGATTATAGAGCAGCTGGTTCTACACCGAGGGTACGAGTAGGTTGAGCAAAACTACTTCCTCTTAGGCAACATGTTTCCACCGGGCTAGATGGCTTTATAGACTGAACAGCTGTGGCGTAGTTCCTGTAAAACTTGAATACAAAAAATGAAATGCGTTGTAAAAGTATGACATTAAAGAAGGGAGAAAGAAAATAACTCGTATCTTTTGAAGTGTTCCCAGAAATCAGTGGCTGCAAGCAAACGTCATGCAGCCGCCTCCCTAAGGAGCAGGAGCAGGTCGTTAAAGAAGGTCACAATGTCTCAATTGCCACGTTAACAGGGAGACATTTAGCCAGTCGCACTCCTAAAGGGAGTCGCCCTTCAGGGACCGACCTGCCACTTGTAAAGGGTACAGGATGACGGGCGACTCAATCATGGCCCACGCCCTCTCCACTCATTGTCTTTCTTCTTTCTGCACTCCAAATTAAGAGGTCAGTTCTTTTCTGTTTTTTGACCGGGACGTCTAATCATCGCACGTCTCTTCCAAATGAACTTTTCAGTCATCCCAAAGGTTACCCGAGTGGTGACCTCTCCTGGTCTGAACACTCTACTCGCACATAGTTGCATCAGGAAGATGGAAACTTGTGTCTTGGATTTTATTCTAATGCCGAGATTATGTCTGGGCTTTTATTCTGATCCAGATGCCTGTCTCCGTGCTCTTGTAGCCGGCTGCGCTGCGTGGTTGTGTCGGAGGCCCCCGGTAGACAGTAACCGTATGAGGTGAACCTGAATATACAAATACGTATGATATTACTACAGACATCCTTGTAACCTTAGTTTGAAACATCCGCCGTATTGCTTTGTGTTTGCATATAGAGCGGGGAAATGAAGTTATCCTAAGATTAAAGTCGGATGATGTCGCACTCTGAGATTCTTTTTGAATGAAAAGTGCTTTACAAATAAAATACATTATTATGACATATCTACATTTATGTTAACTTTGTCTGGTCAAATATCTATTTTGCAGTTTGATTTTTTTTTTAATTTTTTTTTTTTTTTTTTAATAAAATTCCCAACAGAAAGCCCCAGTGTCTATAGCTTTGACTGGTCAAAATGGTGACAATGAAGTGAAAGATGAAGACACTGTTTCTGTTCTCAAAAACATTCTCAAGTTGAGTCTGAGGTCCAAAAAATGAAAGCCAAATGTTTTAGCAGGAACCATTTGGTTTCTGTTTTTTTTTCTTTTTTGCTCCATTCTGGAGAAATGTTGTTGCAAGACGAAAAAAAAAAACACAATTGTGTGGAGCTTAACATGTGTGTTTGTTTTCACTTGCACAATGCCAGCTCTTGAGGGGCCCCTGAGTTACCACGGCGAGGGCCGAGGGGCTGTCGCGGTGAAACGCTGCGAGGAGCCGACGAGAGAGGCTCTCTCGGAGATGACTATCGACGTGCCCACTTCCGCCCTGCTTTCTGTCGGATTGTTCCGCAGCGACTTTGTGTTAGTTCTATGAGTAGTAGGGACACGCGGGGTTGAATAAACATCCCCCTCTGGGAATGTGACCTGTGGATTAGCGCGACCATGCACAGCCTCCCGGTGCGCCTACAGACAGCCGCCTGTCCAAGGCTCTGACTAGCATGCTGATGTGGCGATGCACACGGCTCGTTACTGGGAGAGGCAGAGAGCTCAACCCTGACAGAACTTGAGAGTGTTTTGCAATTTTTATATCTGTAATATTTCATATTTGCATCTGATCAACATACGATGCAGAGAGCGATACATCTCAGATCGAGCCTTTAATGAACACACCTGTTTTGGGTAATCGCTAGTGCATTTTCTTTGATTAAGTATATATAGATAGATAGATAAAAAAATAATTAAATATATTGTGCTTTTCCCTTAGTATCTTCGGTTTTATAGGAGTGCCCATTGGATGTGTTATGATATTTTTTGCCTTTTTTATTTTCACTCCAAGCACCATTTATTTTGCCCTCCCTGTGGTTACCGCAACATGCAAAAGTGGTATATTGAAAGTCAAGTTCATGGTCAATAATTCACCGTTTTAAATTTGATAAATAAATATATGGAGCAAAACATCAAACTAGATATTGGCATATCTCTCAAACCACCATGAATGAACAGATCACGCACATTAAGCATAAATAAAGGTGGATCATTTTGAAACAATTTCACACATTTCTACATGCAACTTTGTGACACGGTCTGTGTTACAAAGTTGTGGATAAACGATCCGGCCTCGAAGATTAAACCCTTTGGTGCTTTAGCATGAGATCTGTCAGTCGTTGTTCTCACTGTTGACCGTTTTTATAATTTAAACACTTTTGACGCCGAAATGCCTCCGCTGGTGTCAGATTGATCAGTTTGCCTGCGGATTGCTCTGTGATGGTTTTCTAGCTGAGTAGTCTGACAGATGGGGGTCAAGACTGGAGCGCTAACTTGTTTAGTTTCGCCATGAGGCCTGTGTGAAGTTCAGCTGGGTTAAAGCTACAGAGCGGAAGAAAGGCAAACGGTCACAAATGCCGCTGCTTATTTGGCCTTTCTACCTTCGGGCTTTCCCTTCAACTCCACAGCTGCCTTTGTTGCTGTAGGATTTCTTTCAGATGATGTTGGCCCAGCTTCATTATTGCCACAGCCCTCGTGTAAAGCAAGCGGTATATTTGTCATTTTTCCACGATTTCAGCATCAGGGTTGTCGGAATTTGTAATAACTCTGGTATTTCTCTTGAAATAGCAAAGCAATGATGATCCTCTTGGAATGCACATCACTGCTGTGTGTGTGTGTGTGTGTGTGTGTGTGTGTGTGTGTGTGTGTGTGTGTGTGTGTGTGTGTGTCAAACGAGGCGGTTTTCATTGTGCCGTACTGGTCCCACCGGGCTTTCCGATTGGTGCCCGTCCCTCCACACGCACAGTCTACCTAGCAACCTCCTTCCTGCCCACCCAGATGTGCCCGGGCCGTGCCAGTTGGCGTACCTCCACTACGCCACCTGGTCTCTCCGGTTTTGCCACATTTCCGCTACTTTCCCCCCCCCCCGAGGTTGGCAGTGACTCGGTTGCGAGCAGCGCGGGCCTCCGGTGGGCTTTTGTCGTCGTGTTTGAACTAAAGCGCCGCTGTTCGGCGCTCATCTGTGTTTCTGTGCTTTCCTTCTCATTAACAGAGGCGGCGGCAGAGCAGGGTTTAACTTTAGTTTCTGGGTTAACGAGGGAAACGCCACAGCCCCCTGTCTGCAAACATTGTGATCCTCATTAGCCGGAGCTCTCCCTCGTACGCTCCCTTACTGCGCTCTCTCTTTGATTTTAACTCAATTCTGTCATGCTTAAGCAATCAGGGTCTTACGTTGGCATCACACACACACACACGCACACACACACACACACACACACACACACAGTGAATTGCGCATAAACAAGCCGGTGGCAAGCTTTGGGGGGAAACATGCACGTTGACGCGCATCGTGTCAATCCCCGGTAAGTAGGGCAGTATCTCAAGCTGATGCTGGTGAGTTCAAGTAAAGGATAGCGCGCTCCCTCTGGGAGTGTGTTGCGAGTGTGAGTTTCGCATACAGATACCCCGATCCAAACCGCCTCAATTTGATATTCTCTTTCAGAATATGTGTCGTTTTTTTTTTTCGCTGGCAACTCGTTCGCGGCAAATTCATCTCGCAGATCTGCAGCTAAAAGCAAACGGGATGTAGATTTAGTTGTTTTTTTTCTTTTTAGATCTTCTCCTAAGCTTTTTCGCCTCCCCCCCTCCTTCGATGTCGGAGATGGCACGCACGTACGAGGAGTAAAGGGAAGCTGAGGAGTAGCAGGAGGAACAGAGAGCGGCTTTGTGCCTCTCGTCTGTGGGAGTGGAGTGTGTGTGTGTGTGTGTGTGTGTGTGTGTGGGTGCTCCTTGGTTTGTATGTCTGTAGTGGCACGTATGTGGCTAGGCGGTGTTTTTCGTGTTTTGTGTGTGTGTGCGAGGAGGCGAGATGCACATCTTTACAGCCAGTGGACATGGTGCCTGTAGTCGTCCATCGGTGAGACGGGCATATCTTTCCCGTCACAGCAGTTCTCAGAAGCCCTCTGAGAGGATAAACCCACCTTTTTGTGAAGGAATGTGTGCGCTCCTTCTTTCCACAACATTCTGCACCACGCCGTTGTTTAAACGGAGCTGGCTGCGCTTGTTTCAGGGATGTACATGTTGTTTCTTTGCATAACGTATGGGTTCCATCTGTCAAGAAACGATTTCTTTACGTCGCATCCCTGTGTTCAGCCTGGCAATGCAATGAGATGCAACTCTGGTCTGGTAAAGAGGTTTTTATGGCCTCAGACGGGTACCTGCTCTCCGACTTATGGGACTCACAAGGCTCTCGGCGGGGAATTGTTTCAGAGCTTTTTCCGACATTACTTGATTTACCTCCCAAAGAAACATCCGGGCCCGTGTCTCCGTTGGCGTAATCGCTGTAACAGATACATGGACAAACAAGGCTCATCGGACGAGGAGGACTTGGAGTGCTAAAGTTAGGCCAGCCAGACTGTCTCGCTAACATCTTGACTGTCTGCCTGCAGCTGATTACTGTTGCGGTAAGTGTAGGTTTCAGGCTAATTTTAAGGGGATTTAGCCACCTCAGCACTTTAGGTCCCCTGCTCTTATGACCTACAGGCTTCACGCGCTTAAAGAGCTTTTAAAGGAGGTCATGTCACTTCATGTCGTCTAGCTATATCCTGGAGGCTCAAAGCCCAGTCAGAAGGTTGAACTGAAGGCCACTCTGACGAGGAAGCATGACGGACCGAGTGTAGGAAGTGTTTGAGGTTCAGCCCCCTGTGATTGATGCAATCTAATATCTCTTTGCCAAGATGGAGGACGTATTTCTCGGATAAGACTCATTTCCTATTCCTGTTCGTCATTTAGGAAACTCCATATTGAATTAGTCTTTTCTTTGTGGCGGTGGCTATCTGCCCTCAACCTGCTTGTACTGATGTAACATATAACACTTGCTACCTTTATCCCTTCATAGTGGTCCTCTGGTAAGATAACTAGTTGAAAGGCCATTTTGTGATACCCTGATGAACCAGTTAGGGGTTCATCAGGGGACATGTAGTGGTGTTGGCCAGCTTCATTAACAGACCCATAGAAGGACAAGATGCTCAGATGTATCTATTTACATCGTCTGTGGAAACAGGAACTTGTCTTTGGTTGTTGTGTCTATTATTGAGATCTGCTGAATTTCAGAAAAAAACATAACTTTGACACTTCCTCCAAAAATGGCTCGAAATAAATGAAAGCGAAGAGCTCATCTTAATGAGCTGTCCATTAAATAACTTTTTACTAAAGTATCTTGTTGACTAACCTCCACTGTAAACTTATTCCCAAGCCGGTTACAGTCAAGATTGCCACATGTATGCATTATTATTTTCACATATTTTTCAATTTATGGGCTCTCATTTTCCCTCATTATAATATCTCAGCACTGAGCTGGTTAACAGTGGCTGCCCTTGCAGCTCATGCCAGGAGGATTGAAGGCACTTTGAGAGTAAAGCTACATATGCGTTATTAAGCAATGACCAAGAAAATGTGCACTAAAAATGAACAATGTTGACATGACAATAAGCCCGTGGGCAAGAGATGCAGGCCTTTGAATCCCTGCGCCGCATTTAGAAAATCTGGTCACCGCCCTCGAGCGTAGTTTGACCCCATCTGTTCCTGTGGTGGTAAATAGTCCACAGTTGAAGAGTCGCGTGGCAGCTTTTGGCGAATGTGAGTACGAGCAGTTTGTTAATCACCTTCCATGAGAATTCAAAAGCACAAAAGAACACGCGACCATGCAGCCATGCACTTGACCAGTGCCCCGAGGCCGCCCATCGGCTCCCAGCATCCACATGCAGCGGGCTAGAATAGAAGATGCAGACCTGTTGTGGTTGGCACGCCCCTGTGTCTGCCTTTGGTCTGAGGCACATCTGCCTCTGGATTTGTTATGATGAGGACACCTGATTTAGACATATGCCAGCAGGGAACACGGCCTGCTACGGACATTATGGGCGGGAGAAGCTCCGCAACAGATTCTAAGTAAAGAGTGGTTCAAAATGTTGTTTATTATTACCTTCGCATTGAAAATGCGGAAGGTCATGTTTTGATCTCTGTGTATTTGTATGCGTGCGTGTGTGTGTTATTAAAAGTCAAAAAGTATTACACCGAATTGCATGAAATATGGTGGGATGATGATCGACCGGGTCAAAGGTCAAGGTCACAAAAAGGTCAAAATAATATTTGAATCGCATGAAATTTGGTGGGATGATTGGTTATTATCCAGGGACCATTTGATTAGAGTTTGGGATTGATCAGGTCAAAGGTCAAGGTCATGAAAAGGTCAAAATCTTCTTTTTACCCTAGCGCAGTCAATTTGTATGTTCATAATGCAATGCCCAATCTTGTGACGTGCGACGGTATGCGCTCCACCGAGTGCCTGTTCTAGTTTTAATTCTTTTTGTCGTCTGGTTATTTGTCTTCTATACAAGCCAG
The DNA here is from genome assembly GCA_036178185.1 of Liparis tanakae. Taxonomy (NCBI): domain Eukaryota; kingdom Metazoa; phylum Chordata; class Actinopteri; order Perciformes; family Liparidae; genus Liparis; species Liparis tanakae. Next base: position 8,694,456 of record CM070101.1, on the reverse strand, counting down.
TTGGCCCGTGTCTGCAGCCATTTCGGTGAGTCCAATATGGAATATTGTATTCTAAAAATGTAAGGAAACCCAGCGTGTGTTGTCTTGTGCGGAGGGAGGCGCCCGCCAACGTCATTGTAATCCACAGTGGAATTAATGTCGTCAGTCGCGTACGTGCTTTTGTGATATCGAGTTCTGCGAGGAAAGCCAAGACTTCCCTCGGCTCCACCGCCGCCCAGTAGTGTTCACCAGTGGTATTCAACAACAATCAGAACACGTATGGCAGGTTTACTAAAGCAAGACTTGACTTGTTGAGGTGTGTGTGTGTGTGTGTGTGTGTGTGTGTGTATACACGTGTTTGTGTTCACTGACATGCAGGTGTGTTTACATGAATCGGACCAAATGAAGGTCCTTCCCATATGAGGGCATTGTTAAACACGCCAGCCATGTGTCTGTAGTCGTCTCCTCTTTCCTTTCCTTTCCTTACAGATCTTTTTTTCCCGTGCTCACTGTTCCTATGTCATTAAGTGGATTTATTCTTCGACACTGACATTGGCTCTCCTTTCTTCTCTCTCTTGCCATTTTTTTCCTCCAGGATAAACAAGACCCAAGCGGCACGTCCCTGCAGCTCCGCTCTGAGATCCAGGTAGGAAGAGACACTGTGTGCACTTTCCCCCCCGAGATTTGTCTCAGAAGTCCATCTGACGCCCGTCTCCCGGTCTGTCTTCAGGAATCCTTAGGCTTCAGCAGTGAGGTGTCCACTCCCGAAACGGACAGAAAGTAAGTTATTATTTATTTCTTTTCTTTGCCGCGCCCAGTCCGATCTCTCCCGTGTGACTGGAGTCGGCGAGGCCCAATCAAACACGCTTGGATTGAAACGTGCGTCTGTCAAAACAATGTCTGGATCGTATCACGGCTACATGCCTGCACACATAACCGTGGATCACACTTTCTGCATGTCCGCACCTAAAGACGGGGACAGCCAAGCGGAAAGGCACGCGCCGCCCCTCTGATCGTCATGGATCTCTTCTCTGACGGCTTGGCCAGAAGGTCTCTGGCCTCGCCCGTGGGCGGTAGAGGTCAGCTGACCTGGGTTGTAGATGCAGGTTGACATGCACGAGTGTCTTATTTAAGTGATTATTATGATCAAATAAATCTCTATTGGATACAGTACCTGATTTAATAGGAAGGTGATCGATCTTTAAGTGAGGATGAAGGAAATCAACCCTCGACATTCATAGACGTCTCACGTTTGACCCGTCGTCGGTCACTTCCCTGCGATGGTTGGAGGGAAACCACTCACTGCTTCCTCTGGTTGACCCGCTCAGTCTAGCAGCCGCTCTCTGTTCTCCGGCTGGCCGTGCTTCCTTCCTGCCTTTGTGTCAGGCAGGGGTAAGGGTGGTGGGGGGGGGCGATGGCCAAATGATTACAGCAAAGGAAGGAGCAGGATGGGACTGGGAATGGGTGTGGTTCCTTTTTACTGGTCCTTGTAGCACAAAGTGTGTGTGTTTTTGTTTTTTTTGCACCCATATCTTGTGTGTTTTGAAGTTCTTACGACATATTTTCCATGAGATCACCGTTTAAACACACATTTAAATCCCTCCGAGTTGGTCCTCAACGCGGCTCCCTTAGCGCCGCGCTGTCAGACGGGATTCAATTCACCGCAGTCACACACGCACACACGCACACACGCACGCACACACACACGCACACGCACACACACATGTCTGAAGCCACTGGGTTGGTTTGCTCTGTTAAAGCAGACCTGAGGTCAAGAAGACCTTTACGTGTTCTTCACAACGAGATGATTCATGGAGATGTCGATACAGAATCGATTGCCCATTGGTGGTGATTAAGAGATTAGGTGTGGGCGGATAGATTAGTGCATGAAGTTGGAGGCCCAGTCAAACCTTCACGCCGTGTTTCTCAGGGCCGAATAAATCATTTTGAGTGCGACTCAGAAAGGATCTCTTTCATTTCCATCTTGTTGGTCTCTGTCCGTGACCGTCACCTTTGTGTGAGCCCCAGCTGAATTGTCGCGTCCACGTGACGACCACGTGCGGCAGAGGAAGCGCATACCACGGACATGATCTCTCCTCCCAGGGCTGTGTATGTTGAACAGACAAATGCTGAGCATGATGGGAACCAGATGCCACATTTCGGATGACGTCGCTTTGCTGTTGGAGAGTCCCCAGAAAGAGCCCCTAACTTCTTCCTGTCAGTCTGGTTTCTTTCTGTCCTCTGTGCCTCACATCCCCTTTTCTCATCAAGACCTCGAGTCTTTTATAATCTCTACTGAAACTGATCCACAATAACATGACACTTCACCTCTGGGACTTCCACTCTGTCATCCATTTATAGAGGAACAGAGAAAAGAAAAAAAGAGACCAAATTATATATATTTTTAGTTTTTTTGTGGTTATTTTGGCAAGGAAAAATGTGTGTCTGTATGTATGTATATATATGTGTACATTTTCTTTCAATTTATTACTATTTTTATTATTTTGGCACCCAAAAAAAGAAAAATACTTTGTTTTTCCCCGTTGCATAATAAGGAAAAAGAAATTTATATATATATACACACCTGCATATATACCTGCATATATATATATATATATATATATATATATATATATATATATATATATATATATATATATTATTTGTTATCCTATTGTGAACTTTCCACTGTGGTGACTAGGTTTCAGGTGGTGATTTATCATGTGCTGGCAGAGTGATGGACGAGCCCTCTCCATGCCTCACACACACACAGATACCCCCATCATCGCCTCGACAATAGCACCGAGGGGAGATTACCAAGACTCCGTCTCGGGCTGTGCCACCCCTCGGTCCGCCTGTCTCCTCGTCACGTTGTGGGCAGGAGGTGGGTTCGGCTCCCATCATGCCTGGTATGCAAGTGCTTTCTCAGAAGGCTGAACAGTTCAATCTGGGAGCTTCCTGTTTTGAAAGGTGATTGAGTGGAGGGTATTGTTGCAGAGAGGGGTCATCAAGCTTATCAGAGAAGTTAACAGCGGAGGTGAAAAGGAGTTTGATGAAAGCATACATGTTGATCATTGGTGCTAATCGGTTTTGTAAGGTTGCACAATTAGAGGCAGTTGTGCTCAGCGTATGCAACTAATAATCGGATAGAAATGTAAGCCGTGCCATGTGAAGAATCCGTTTACAGCAACAGTACCATGTGGGAAAACTAAATCACCTTGTCAGCGCTTTTACCACTTGCGGCCGAGTGTTTGCAGCCCTCATGGAAATGTTATTTGCTTCTGTGAGTGAAGCCCACATGATAGGAGGCCGGGAAATGCACAAGCACAATGTTCAATTGTGTGTGTTTACTGAGTTGTTCTATGTCCCTTCCATATGGATGTTCTGTCCTCCTTTTGGAGTTTCAAACGACCCCCGAAGAGTTCACCCCTCTGCTCTTCCTGTGGACTCTGCCGTCGTCGCACAGGGTCGCTGCCTCTCATTGTCTCTCCCAGAACACCGGGGATCATCCGGCTCCAGGTGGCCAGGCCTGGAGACGCGCGCACATGCACACACACACACACACACACACACACACACACACACACACACACACACACACACACACACACACACACACACACATGTGCAATGCTGTGATTTATCGCGAGTTCACACAGCTGTGTGTTCAACTCTGGCCATGTGCTGGTTTATCAACTTCCCTGTCCAGCAGCTCTGTCACACAGGATGCTAGAGCTGCGATTCATTCTGCATCATAGGACGGCTCCCTACGCACCGTCACCGCCTGGAATCATCCTTTTTGGGGATATTTGATGCAACTACCGCATATTCACAGTATGCTTTAACACGCATAAGTGGAGTCTCATGCAATAACGTAGACGGCAACCTGAGGATTATTCAGGTGGGGTTGATGCAGTCAGACGTATCCTGTCCCCTGACCGAGCTGACCGTTCACCCATGACTGTTCACTCACACTTTCACGACAAAGGTTCACCCAAAGTTCTGTACTTAATATTATGCAGGAAAATGGAAAGCTGGCTTCTTAAGCCCATGCGATAAGAAAGCAGTTTAATGGGCCTCACTCGATGCAAAGAACAGGAATTAAAACAGAAAGGTGTGCCAAAGATTGGAAGTTAAACCAATTAAGTTGCCCAGCCACACAATGCCTGGCCTGACGCCCTCCTTGAAAGACATTCGGGCTGGTGTGTGTGTGTGTGTGTGTGTGTGTGTGTGTGTGTGTGTGTGTGTGTGTGTGTGTGTGTGTGTGTGTGTGTGTGTGTGTGTGTGTGTGTGTGTGTGTGTGTGTGTGTGTGTGTGTGTGTGTGTGTGTGTGTGTGTGTGTGTGTGTGTGTGTGTGTGTGTGTGTGTGTGTGTGTGTGTGTGTGTGTGTGTGTGTGTGTGTGTGTGTGTGTGTGCTGCACGGAGGTTAATTTATAGAGCGTGGAGGAGGGGGCCGGGGGGGCCATCTCTGGCACAGAGAAGCTTCTATTGAGTGAGAACTATTAGCATTAGCTTTGGCCTTAGCCTATCTGAGATGGGGTAGGGGGTGGTGGTGGGGGGGGGGGGGGGGGGAGACACACACAGACAGTGGAGAAAACCATACAGGCCTCCATTCAATTAGCATCTCATTATGTTGCCATAGCAGCCGAGCTTTAAGCCACGTGAAGATTTCCCATTGCACCAAGAGAGGGCTGCCATGTATGGATGAACACACACACACACACACACACACACACACACACACACACACACACACACACACACACACACACACACACACACACACACACACACACACACACACACACACGCAGCCACGAGGGATGTGACCTGTTCGCCGTGCTCTGATCCTGTCTCACACGGCTCTGATCATAAGGAGGTGTGATGGAGCTCCAGAGTTTTGCCTTTAGTGGAGATCTACTGAACAGGTCTCTGAGGGTCTCAACTGGACCAATGTGTTGTTGTCATCTGTCGCCACCCCCCTTCCCTGTGATGTAAACCCTTTTTAATTAAATGAACGGAGAAGCATTCAGCGTCACACACACACACACACACGCACACGCACCTGTAGGGTGTTATCCTCGGACATGATCCGCCCTGAAGCTTCCCTCGCGTCTTGCAAAAGTAGTCTCTTCTTCTTTGAAGTTTTTGAAGCAGCTACTTTGAACATGAGCCGCTGAAGCTCCGCCCCCTCGACTACATACTTTTTAAAATATAAAATAAATAGAAATAGATTGCCATTGATGTGGTTTTCTTGCCTCCTCGACAACAAGGGGGAGTCGCATGCCACTGAAATTGCTAGAACATTAGATGAGGCTGCTCAGACAAGAGGCTTTGAGTTATTTTCTCCCCATTAGTATCGGTTGTTTAGAACGGTTTATGGACATATCTTGACTTTTTATTATTTTCCATCTCTCCTTCTCTTATGCTGTCTGTCTTCCTGGTGACTGTCTGTCCTGTAGAGGGTAGTGGAAATACAAACAGGCTGAGTCTGCCCTGTGGTTTCTCCTCTTCCTCCGCCTCCTCTTCCTCTTCGTCTCTCTCCTTTGGCTTCTCCAGCTACGTTCCCTCTTCCCTTACGCAATGCCTGCCCGTGTCTTTCTCTTCATCGTGGAGACTTTCCTCGATCCTTTAATGCTTCTCGAGTACGTTGTAGTACCACCATCTTTATCTGGCCCGCTTGTTTTCGCACTGGGGGTGGCGTTCTCTACATCCTCTCCTCCACCTTCTCCCTCTCAGGCCTAAGGAACCTGGCTTTGCTGTCACATGAGTACCACCACTGACCCCAAGTGGCGAAGAGACGGAACTGCAGCCCTCTTTACCAGAAGTCCCACACAGTAGCGGTGTTCTGAAGCACTGGGGTTGGCAGAGATGGGAGACGTGATGCTGTGGTTTGAGAGTGAGAATAAGGAAGATGCATTGTTTCTCATGTTGTTCTTTCTCTCTTTACTCTTTCACCCTCAGAATGTCCCTGCACAAATCTAGCTCTGAAGAAGGATCTGGAGGTAAATTAAAATGCATTTTAATGTCCGTCTTCTGCCGTCTTAATATGTTTAAGATTAAGCTTAAAATGTATTGATTCTTGGAGTGAGATTGAAATGTATATAAAAGTAGCCAGACAGACATTTGGATCATGCATTATTGTTGTGCATTGTAGGGATGGTCTATACCCATGCACAGGGTTCGTACGGTCATGGAAAACCTGGAAAAGTCATGGAATTTCAAAATGGTCATTTCCAGGCCTGGAAAAGTCATGGAAAAAAATGTAATCATAAACGTTTTGGAAAAGTCATGGAAATTTATTATAATCACATGTTAATTTACACCGAGTTTGAAATAATTAATGTGGTTTTTTTTTTAAAGAAAGACACTCAAAATATAAGCCGGCGGACGCTCTCAATACGCAACATATTCTAAAATGTTCTAGTATATACCGAGATTTCACTTTGGTCATGGACATTTGGTTAAAAGTCAAGGAAAAGTCATTGAAAAGTCCTGGAAATCCATTCGTCAAAATGTGTAAGAACCCTGCATGCAGATATTTACAACCTGAATATTGAACCGGCCTCCCTTCTAGGTAAATGGGACAACAAGAAGAAAAACAAATCTTTTTGGCAGAACTTCCGCAAGTCTCAGCACAAACCGGTCATGAGACAGACGTCCAAAGGTTTGTGCGGCTGAACCTTTCAGATCCACTCGACTGAGGACCCGTTACTCCATATTTGACCTCTTTCTTCCCCTCTGCCCCCTTCAGGAGAAGACATAGGCTTCGTGGCCAGTGAGATCACCATGAGCGACGAAGAGCGAATCCAACTCATGATGATGGTGAAAGAGAAGATGATCACCGTTGAAGAAGCTCTTGCTCGGGTAGGAAGCCCCCCCCCCCCCCCCCCCCCCCCCGTTCCATGTTCCCGTCGTAGCTCTCTGGCTTACTAAAACGACTCACTCTTACTAACATACGAGGCCCCACATTTTAACCGGTGCATTGTTCTCTTTACACACACACACACACACACACACACACACACACACACACACACACACACACACACACACACACACACACACACACACACACACACACACACACACACACACACACACACACACACACACACACACACACACACACACACACACACACACACACACACACACACACAAACTCCAGACCATTGGTGTATATCCAGATTTGCAAGTCTGGGGACTTTAGGGTGTGAGTTTTTGGAGTGGGTGTGGGTGTGTTGTTCAGTTCATAATTGCGAGGTTAGTGGTCCCAGCAACTCAACAGCCCCATCTGTTGGGGGGGATGCTCTGGTGCATTGTGGGTTCTCTCTCCAGGTGGACATGGTGGACAGCTACTTGGCTTTCCCTCGAATTTCCTTTTCAATTATTTTTGACTCAACTTCTGGTTATTGTCCTTTCCATGTGGTTTCTTCTTTCTTTACCCCCCCTTGTGTAATGCGTTGCTCATGGGTAGTGTCCGTCTGGCGGCACACGAGCACTGGATTGCTCTCCAAGAAGCAGCTTGTTAATTATCTTCTATTACTGTTTCTTTTCTCTGGACTTTTCTTTTCTTTGTGCCGACATGTAGCTTGATTCCAGTTAGCGATTGACACTCCGATAAACCAATGAGTGACCAGCCCTCTTTGTATAGTTGATCTAACTTCTTATTGCTCTTCAGTGTCTTTATTTAGTGTGTTAACTCATACTACTGATCTATATCACCATCATGTTTTATATTTTCTGTTTAGTGATCCTATGTGCCCAAGGGCTGTAGGGGACTATAAACCTAATAACATTCAATCTACCTTTCAGTTCACTTTTTTTTTAATTTATGGCACATTACTTCTGTCTCAGAGAAGCAGGCTTGAATCTTCACGACAAAAGTCATAGGAAAGCTCATAAAAGAAGGCGCTATTCCTTAAAGAATGCATTACAGCTTCCCAGAAATCCTTCCGGGCTTCATCACTTAGTGATTGTTGTCACGACGACGCCAAACTCGGCTTACAGCACTCACCATTTATTTGCCGCTCGGTCCTTCTCTTCTGCCCGCGGGGCCGTCTGTCTGCACTGTGGACGCACTCCGTCGGCGCCAATCACCTGTTGGCTCACGGAGTGATGCACAGTCGCATGCTGGACGAGCGAGGACGGCCCCGCCCTGTTCCTCTGCCTCTCTCTCTCTCTAAACTCTTCTTCTCCACGTAGCTGAAGGAGTATGAGAGCAGCAGACAGTCCAGCAGTACTGACACTGCAGAGTGGACTGACGGCTCTGCATCCAATCTAAACCAGTCCTCAAACTGCAACGTAAGTACACCCCCCCACCCCCACCCCTCCGCCCTAAAAACCTGACCACTCCCCTTTTACTCTCCCTCTCTAATCCCTCTCACCTTTTTTAAGTTTTTATTTTTAATTTTTTTTTCCAGCCAAGGATGTTGTTGAGGTGGATAGATTTGGAAACGGTGCATTGGTGTCTGAATCGACTAGTTTTCCTAACTTGGTGTATAGAAATAAAAACAAACTGCCTCTAGATTTTCCATTTTAAAACGCGTCCATTCAACTCGCGTCTGCCTCTTTCTTTATCTCTCCTCCCCGCTCTGGTTTTCATTCATTGGCCAGAAATCCGCCGTAGCGCGTACGTCTTCGCGCTGGGCGTTCCCTGTGTGAGTCTCTGAGGCTGCGCTCATGAATTGGCAGTCACAATCTGATATGTGCAGTGTTTAGGGATTCATCCTTACCCTGTCTTGGACATTTTAAATATGTCCTCAACAAAGTCCAAATTGGCTGCCGTAGTGCCGTGGAAATTGTCTTTTTGGAATTGTAGGCCGGGCCTGTCTTCATCAATCAGTTGGGATCGTGGGGAGTCGCACAGAATGTAGCCGAGCCCAGAGCGGAGATGAAACCTTTGAGTGTTCTTTGAGCAGCAGAGCTGGAGCTCAGGCAGCGAAGGGACGTGCGATGCAGTTTGATCAGTTCTCTCTGTCGGCATACTTTTATGTTTTTTTTTATTTTTTGTTTTATATTTAGGTCAGCGCTGATTCAGAGTGGTCATGGCAGCTTTTCATTAGTTCTGTACTGTATGCCATCATAAGGGAATAGCATGCAGTCTCACACACTGACCCACTTTCCTTTACTGGAAATGAGTTCAACCAAACGCAAACATTACAAATACTCTGAAAATGCTCTTGTGTGTAATTGCTATTTTGAAATGTGCTACTAATTCCTGACTAAACAGCACTGATGCTTTCTCACTTTATGCAGCTACATGCACGTGTGTTTCATGTTCTTCCTGTTGATGTGGATGGAATTGACTGCAGCCTTCACACAGACGTTACTACAGTATGGATGTTGGATAGAGTTGCTTTCCCAAAATCACAATTTATTTTAAGTGCACAAATACGATTCAAAGAGATGTGCTTACCTTTAACACATTTACAGCTGCCACTGTCATTTTCTGATTTGCATTCATAAACTCAATTAAATCAGCTATACATGTCTATTTCTTAATGTCACCGAGTCAATAAAACCACGTATGAGCAATCCTGCAACATAGTTTTATTGCCAAGGGTCTCTATTAAATTCTTCTTTTGCATGACAGATTTCCTTCCATATGAAAAATAGTATTCCATAATTGCCATGACCTCAGATCAAGTTCTGTCTGGCTGTTTGATGTTTGCTCCGTGAATTGTGCACAAGTTTGTTGATCATCTCATCCGCCTGTCGAGCCTCACGCTCACTTCCTGTGGCAGGAAGATTGATCGATTGGGGGATTTCACAGAAAGCGGAGAGGATGTACGAGCTACTAAAGGAGTATTGTTAGAGGAACACACAGCTCGGCTCCAAAGGCTGCGAATAAACACGAGAGCTGGAGGCCGGGAGGAAACAAGGGAGAGACAAATACAGAAGATAAAGAGCTTTCACTTACCCCCCCCCCCCCGGCCCCTAAAGGGGGGAGTTGTGTGTCCCCCCCCCCTGGCCCCCAGTTCCAAAATTGGCCACTTCAGGAAATATTGCTACTCTGGGGACCTCTGTTGGTGTCACACAACGGCCCCTCTTCACTCTAAAGAACGGAATCGGATCATTTACCAAATTCATATAGCTTTGCATGTCTATATGCAGACGTGTTGATGTACGGCTCATGTAGCACAACGTGGTTCCAAAACGCAATCTGTGGCTGCTCTGTGACTCCCCCCCCCCCCCGGGTCTGTCTTCCTCCGGCGATCGGAGCCCACATTCCAGGGCCGGTCATTATCGATGTGGGGGCCAAGGCCGGGTCACAGGGGCTCAAACGCTGGGATTGTTCTCCACGCACAACACGCCTTTTCTCTACTCGCCGCGCGGCACGCCACTTCCACTCGGCCCCTCATTCCTCGGCGCCGAACACGCCGACAGGCTGCGTCTGTGTCCGCCGGCCTTTTGCGCACGCTCGCCGCGATATTATTTTGGACTGTGCATGCGTGTGGGACTTTTGTGGGAGCCGCTCTTGCTCACCGGTTGGACGTTAACGCAGAGAGCGCTACGGCGGCGTGTGACATGAGGGGGTAAGTCCTACGGGTCATCTAGATTGTTCCTTTTGTGATTTAGAGCTTTTTTTTGTTTTTGTGGGGCTGGATGACGGAAAGATGAGGCCCGAGAGGAGGATGTTTGTTTGTGGTTTGAACTTCAACTGCATCTCCAGAGTTATGGGAAGAGTTCTCCTAGTAATTTGTGAAGAGGAATGGCGATGGAGTTGTTGCTTTGACCTTGTTTTTGTTGGCCGCCTTTCCGCCCTGCTTGATTCATGGCCTCCTATGTTTGTCCCCCCCCCCTCTGCTGTGTGTGTGTGTGTGTGTGTGTGTGTGTGTGTGTGTGTGTGTGTGTGTGTGTGTGTGTGTGTGTGTGTGTGTGTGTGTGTGTGTGTGTGTGTGTGTGTGTGTGTGTGTGTGTGTGTGTGTGTGTGTGTGTGTGTGTGTGTGTGTGTGTGTGTGTGTGTGTGTGTGTGTGTGTGTGTGTGTGTGTGTGTGTGTGTGTGTGTGTGTGTGTGTGTGTGTGTGTGTGTGTGTGTGTGTGTGTGTGTGTGTGTGTGTGTGTGTGTGTGTGTGTGTGTGTGTGTGTGTGTGTGTGTGTCTGTCTTACCCTACTGGTCATTTGCATGGATGCGTTTCCTCAGGACTTGGTTAGATCTGGTAATTCATTGTCGCCTCTTTATCATCTCCTCCTCCTCTTCTCTGTCTTCCACATACGGTGAAGAGTGGGCTGACTGACCTTACCGAGGTAGCTGTCCTGCGCATAGTTATCCCCACTTATAACAACGTGACTTCATATGCAACGCTCAATAACAGTTATTAAGAGAAACCGTGCCAACTCTTTTTTTTACCACCGCTTAGATTGACTTATTACATTCTCTCCAGCTAATGCACGAGAGCGTTGACCTGAGCAAATGGAAAGTTGACGAGTCCCCGCTGTAGCCAGATGTGCGTGGTCAGGGAGGACGGGGCCAGTGGAGATTATTTGTGCAGTTCCATCAGAGGACGCATGTATGGCTATCCTCTAGTTCTGGTCGGTTTGGCTGCTGATACGACAAACAACCTCAAAGTTGATCAGGCACCTTTTTGAATAAGACAAAGGGAAACAGGTGTGGTTGTTTGGACTTGCACAATGACACTTTGATTAATGTGTTTTTCTCCTTTTCCAATCTGTCAGATCGGTTTGCTCCATCCAAGCCACACTTATTAACATCATTCCTACTACTGTGTGTCGGCCGCCTCAGAGCCAGGCCTGTGGTCAACAACAGCGAAGAAGCGTTTTTTTTCTTCTTCTTCTTCCTTGTTTACTTGTGAGCTGCAGGAGGCGGGCCTGCGCCGTGCACGTGACGCATGCACGCGTGTCCCTTGTTCAAGCGACGCAGTAAACCTTGAGAGTGGATCTGTCAGTGTGTGACGAGAGCTGGTGTTGCTATGGAAACCAGTGGCAAATAGAGACAAAATGAGTTGTTTGAGCCTAATTATCGCCGTTCCTGCCAGACGCTCTTTAGTCCGAAGCTCGGCTCATCAGCGTCATCATTACATGGAGGCCCTGTGTGCGTAATGTGCGTAATGTGTGTGTGTGAATGTGGGGTGGGTCATAAAACTGTTTGACTTTGTTATTAATGATCCTCTTTTGATTTCCGCTACATTGTGCAGAGTTTAAATGCATTCAAACTGATGTATTGTGCCATTGTTCTTCTCCCGATCACTTTTATCTGGTTCACTATAGTTCCTGTATGAATATGAACCTCGCATTATGAGGTGCGCCGCCATCCCTCGCACCCTCCATGTCTCGCCTCACTAACGATGACTCCATCCTAAACAACGCTCCCATCATCTACACGCCAACGCTTGTGTTTTACTTTGTGTTTTCCATCTTTGATACCAAAAACATTGAAAACAAAATGTTCATTTCTGTTCCACTCTGAACCGTTGCACCGAAGAAGAATCTTTTAGCGTTTTATTTTTTTAAAGGTTATTATTAGTGTGTTTGACTGTATTTGCCTTTTTATTATATCGTCCCTCCCTCTCTCTCGCTCCCCCCCCCAGTCTCGTGAGCAGTCGGACGACGAGCAGTCGGAGGACTCTGTGAAGTTCAAGCGGCTTCACAAGCTGGTTAACTCGACACGCCGGGTCAGGAAGAAGCTCATCAAGGTGGAGGAGGGCAAGAAGCATGGCTCTGAAGGTTTGTGAGACTTGTGACTGAGACCGCGTCCCACAGTGCAACTTAGTTCAAATCTGTCAACATGTTTGTATCAGCCGATGGATGTTCACATGTCGTATGTTCCAGGCCATGTTACGGTCTCTGTTTGAGGCATTGTGCTTCCATTGCATCTGTAAATTGTATGTAAAAAATTAAAAGCAGCACTAAAATGTAGCTTTTTATCCTTCCTACAATCAAGTTAAAGTTCAGTGATAAAAAATGTGTGTTTCCAACTAAGTTTTTTTGGAAATAATTTGGTTAAAAAAAATAGGACTTATTGCATGTTAAAGTAATGAATGTTCATCTGTTATGGGTTTGACCTAATACTCACACTTTAACCCTCCTGTTACCTTCAGGGTCAATTTGACCTCATTCAATGTTTAACGTTGATGTTCTTTGGGGTCAATTTCACCCCAGGCTGTTTTTCACTGTCAAACATATAAGAAATATCAGATTTTTTAAATATTTAAAGGGTTATTTAGGTAGTCAACAAACAAACATAAAGTACCTGACACTTAAACTTGGGAAACAATATTAAGTCTAATAATTTTCTGGAGGTTTTAATTGCTGTGGTCAAATTGACCCCGAGGGTAAAAGATGTTAGTAAATGTGAAAGTAACAGGGGGGTTAAGAATGTGTCTTGAAATTGGTACTGGCTAGCTGTGCTTTGGAGAACCACAGATGGGTCGTGGTAGTGCTCATAATCGGATGTCTAAATGATCTTGAGTAACCAACTGTCCGAGCTTTCTGTCTTCTTTTAGATTTTTTGAATCTGGGGGCGCCTTCCATCTGCGAGGACAATGCAGCTCTGTATACAGGCGTCCTGAAGAGGCCCCCTTTGCCCCAGGACATCTCCCTGCCAGCCCTCACCCAGGACCAGCTCTCTCTGGACGGAGACACGGACAGTCTGACCAACTCCCCGTCCTCCAGCAGCCTGGACACCTGGTCTGGACACAAGCTGGTCAAAACCTTCAATAAAGCCTCCAGCACCCACGGCCTGGTCCGCCCCCCCAGGAGAACCCCGGTTACCTCCGGGGGCCTGGGCGGCTCCAACTCTGGCGTGGGTGGTAGTGGCTCCTCCTTCTCCGAGCTGGATGGCTGCGGCTTGGACGACGAAGGGAAGCTGTCTCGCTCCACGACCGACGGCGAGATGCGGAAGGCGCTGAGCTCCATCTCCCACGGGGTAAGTAACAACGAGGCTCTCTACGCCTACTATGGCCTCACCAAACCCCGCGCCAAACCCCGCTCCCAGTCCCGCCTCCTGATCTCCCTGGACGACGGTCCTCAAGGCGGCCCCAAAGCCCAGACCGCCAGTCGGCACCACGGCAGCTGGACGCACCGGAAACCCGACCCCAACTACGCGTACTCCACCAAGCACCTCCTGTACCAGCGCTCGCGCGGCTCCAAGACCCCCGTCTCCCCGCTGTCCGTCACGCCCGCCTCGCCCGCCCGCTGCGACGTGGCCAAGTCCAAAGGTTTTGGGGGCGGGGGCGGGGGCTGGGCGTTCCCGTCTCGCAGGCTGCGAGGCCGAACGGCGGTCAGCGAGCTGAACATCACCTACGTGGTGGAGCGGAGCCTGTACGGCCACCTCAACTGGGCCCAGCTGGTCCGCCCGGTCACCCTCAGCCGCGCCGAGCGCCGCTGCCTGCTGGAGGAGGACCGCGAGGCGGACAGGAAGTGGGCGGCCAGTGTGGACCGCTGCACCAAGCGGGTGCTCTTGCGCATCCAGCAGAAGTCTGTGAGTTCGGACCGAGAGGTTTTCCCGCCGGCCGCCTCGTGTGAGCAGGAGTCGGCGCTTCAAAGTTGCAGAATAGCTCCGAGGTTAAGGGGGAGGACACGACACACGCCAGGTCAAAGGATCGCGACTTCTCCGTGAATTATGTGGAGGATTGTGTGAGACATCCACGTCTAAGTCCTGCAGCGCGTGTGTCGAGAAAGCCCAGTGGCTGGTGTAACTGCCCTGAGAGGAAGGTCATCTTCCATGACCTTTTTAAGTGAATGCCTTCGGCCGTGAACATTTAATTTTTTTTTATTTCCGCTGAATATGAAGTGATTCTGGGATGCACAGTGGCCCATTTGAAAGGTTAAGTTACAGCCAAGGTTGTTTTTTTTTTTATCAGTGCTCTTTTTTTCTAAATGTCACATCCTTGAAGAACACTGGCACATCCCTGTGAGCAAGAGATGAACACACTTGAAGCGGCTCTATAGAGCTGCACAGTGCGAAGCCTCGGGGATGCATTCAATAGATGGCCGTGTTAACTTCAGTAGCTGAATGGTCTGTATACTTATCTACTTAAAAAAATATTTTTTAAAAGCCGAGTATAGCTAAACAAAAATAGAAATAACCGAAAATCGTCTCATCTGCATATACTAATACTAACTCGTGAAGTCTATAACTTTGTAATAATCTACATTGTTGGTTGCAATGGTACTAACTCGCTCCCCTGCGTGTATCAACAAGTAGTGCACATACTGTAGAGGGGGATGTAGTGGAGCTATCCTGCAGCTTTGAGGGTCCCTGAATCCTCTCGTGTTCTAGTGAAATCACCGGAGGTCGTCATCCAAAAACTCTCCGAAAAAAACTCCACTTTTTTCTGTTGTTGCTTTTCGTGTTCTTTTTTGGCCCCCCGTGCCTCTATGGTTGCAGCTGTGATTTTATTTTTGATTTAGTTATTTTTGTTTCCTATAATTATCTTTGAGACTTTCTTTTTTTCTTTTTTTTCTGGGTGCATGTCCATTCCATCGAACATCGCCATCCCATTCAGAGTTCCTTTTGGACGTCTCTTCACACATGTTTGTGCTCCAGCTTTTCCTGGGAAGTTGTGATGTGGACTGCAGCTGTGGACATCTAATAAACAAAATGTTGTCTGAACACGCAATGCCCCGACACGTGGAGGACCTCGGCGCCGGGTTGGTGGGACATTAGCTGCGCGGGGCGTAGAAGTGATGGCTTTTGAAGCAAAAGAGAGAGAAATGCCACCACCAAGTGTCACGAGATGCGTCCGTGCATGTCTGTGTCTACATGTCTGTGTGTGACTTACTGCAGAGCTCCACAAGTCAAAGCCAGCACAGCTATAAAGACCTGGTGCTCTCTCTATCCCTTTCATGTCATAGTCTCCCTTTGTGTCTACCTCTTATCTTCCTGTTGAAGAAAAACGGTCTCCATCCCCCTCTGTCCTGTCAGCAGAAACAATGTCTTGTCCCTGAAGACGTTTCTGATGAGAATAAAATATCCCCAACTCAAAGCATCCTATATGTTGTGCATGTTTGCATAACTTGGTATGCAAACATCCACAGGGCTTACCCGGTTTTACATTCTCATAATTAACCACATGATGTTTTGCATCAGGTTGAAATGCAATAAGTTTACATTCACTTGTACAAGTGCAGTTCTATATTTTTTATCTTGGCCCCATCAAGAAAGATTTGATTGTGTCCATTCTTCTCCTCCTGGGATTTCCAGCGTTGAAGCGTAGGCGCCGGCTGCGTGCGCTCCACGCTCAACGTAACGCCGCAATCTTCTTTCTGTGCCGTAACTTGCAATCTTTTGAGAGGAGCTCGTATAACAGTTTGTGTTACATCACGTCTGTTGGCTGTCCACAGGTCCCATATGACATCATGCCCCCCCCCCCATGTATATATACAAACCATATGCCCATGCACATGAATCAAAGTGCTGTCTGTGTCGTGTCCAGCATGAATCATCGTGAGTTGACCCCGCAGTGGGTGTGGACACGGAGCTCCTGGAGGGCGGCCGGCTCACTGTGACTCATTGGACTGTTTCGGTTCCCCCACAGAGGACCTGCAGCTTTGGGGGCTTTGACCTGACCAACCGCTCGCTCCACGTG
Source organism: Liparis tanakae (assembly GCA_036178185.1). Taxonomy (NCBI): domain Eukaryota; kingdom Metazoa; phylum Chordata; class Actinopteri; order Perciformes; family Liparidae; genus Liparis; species Liparis tanakae. The sequence goes on along the minus strand of CM070101.1, from coordinate 8,677,921 downwards.
GTCAACGTGGGCTCTGAGGCCAACGTAAGTGACGGCAGCTTGTGGAACTGGAAGAGGACATCCCAAACTCCTGTCACACTAAACCGCCTTTTTTTTCTCCTCCTGTTCTTTTCACCTTTTGACTTCTTCCTGTTCCGTCGACCCGGAATCATCCCCATCTTTCTCTTTCTCGTCCCTGCCACCCCCTTCCTCTGTTCATTCTTTCTCCATTCTGCCTTTCCTTGTTCTAATCACAGAGTAAAGAACAGGAGGCCATCTACAGAGAAGTGGTCAAGTCCCCCACCACGTCTCGGATCTCCCTGGGCAAGAAGGTCAAGTCGGTCAAGGAGACGATGAGGAAGCGCATGTCGAAGAAATACAGCAGCTCCTTATCTGAGCAGGTTGGACACAAACGCACACATTGATGCAATTTGTTACGCTTCATTTGTACACCTGTCAGATGGCATTCAGCATTGGGAGGTTTTAGGGCACATGAGGTCTGCATAATCCTAGTCCAGGGTCCATCCAGCACATAAACGGCCCTCGAATCAATAAATGATGCTTTTAATCCGTGACAGGGAGTCAACGGCAACTGTAAAAGAGATGCAACCTCCCCATGTTCTGCAATTTATTTTGTCGTGGATGTTGTGCAGTGCGAGCCACAGGCTGTGAGTGGGTGGGACTATTTGTGTTAGTTACTGAATAAACATGCAGCGCTAAAGCGCGCACACACATTTGGATCTCCCTCTCCTGCGCTCTCCCTGGGCCCCGCTCGTAGGGTGGGGTGTGAGTGCTCCACGCTGAGCTCACCAAGTGATGCAAGTCCCCCCCCCCCCCCCCCCCCCCCCGAGGCGAGCTCTTAGGAAATGGAGACGTGGCGTGTGAGAGGCCGTAATGGCCGTCGCGTCTTCGTTGGCCTAATTTTTCTGGGCATCCTGTGAATTTACAAGTGGCCTGTCCAGCCCTCCAGTTGGCTGTTGCTCAGTGTCATTAATGCACGGTCAAACATCTGTCAGCCAGGGGGGTTCCAACACTGTGACCCACATATCAATGCAGGAGTTATAGAGCCATTGATTGGGATAGTGTAAAGATAAATCAATTGCCATGTCAATTTCAACTGTGCTCAATGTAAGGACCACCATGCCACCTAGTGGATAACTATATATATATATATATATATATATATATATATATATATATATATATATATATATATATATATATATATTTATTCTCATTTCATAATTAATGATTTATCCTCAAGCATTTTGATTAAGTTCTTACAAACAAACAAAATAATGCAAAGCAAGTAAAATACCACTTTACAAGTCCAGTTAAATGTTTATCATTATTTGATGCAATTCCTGTATAAATAAGTTGTTCATGCAGGCTAGACGGTGAGGGTTCTCGCTTAAGTGTAAACCACGGTGCTATAAATTATGGCAGTTCACGTTTTTTTCAGGAAGTTTAGTATTAGATCTTTTTAATTAAATAATCAGTAGAGTTTCCCCCCCCCCAAATATAACATTCATGTTCACCTGTTTTTTAACTGCAGCCCTTTTCCCCACCCTCTCCACTCATGACCTTCATCTTTTATTTGTTTCCATCGTCCCGCTCCATATGTCGACTTCTAAGCCACGCTTTACTCACATTCGTTCATCTCTTAATCCCACAAGGTGTATTTTCTCCCCGTGTCCTTTCATAACCGATTACGATCCGTTCCCGTCTTTCAGTCCAGTCCGGATGGAACCCCTGGATCCCCTCGGTCCCCTCAGCCCGACACCGACTCTCTGGAGAAGCCGAAGCTGAAGGCCGGCGGCTCGGTGGAGAGCCTGCGTAGTTCACTCAGCGGACAGAGTTCGATGAGTAAGACGACGAGCGGTGTTTTGGAAAAGAGAGGCCTGCTTTTTCTGACTGTTGTTTTCAAATCTTATGTTTATTTAGGTCTTGAAAAAGGAAAAAGAGAAATCCTAAAAGAAACTATCTATTCTTGGCACATAATTAGGAATGTAGTACAGTCATGTAGTCTCGGGGTGTCGGTACATAATATTGAACAAATATAAGTAAAAAAAAGTTGTAATTTAATGTTTAGCTTAAATTGTCCGCCTGTTTTGAACAACGTTGAACACTAGATGGTGCTCGTCACGCGCCGCTTGCTGGTGTCCTGTTTATTCCAAACAGACATTACTTAACCTTCTAGCACTACATTTATACCCATTATAATTTTTGTGCAGTGACATGCAGAGCATCTCTCTCTCTCTCTCTCTCTCTCTCTCTCTCTCTCTCTCTCTCTCTCTCTCTCTCTCTCTCTCTCTCTCTCTCTCTCTCTCTCTCTCTCTCGGTCACACCCAGTCCCTCCAGCTGCCTCGTGTTTAGTGATCTCATCGGGTGACCTCTCCAACGCGTTGTTTCCATCACGTCTTTGGGGATAACATACCCGCCATCGTCTCGAGCTCACAGTGAATTAAAGTCTTGGCTGACTTAGTTTTTAGAAGCCGTCGAACATGCTCACAAACACGCGAGCAAACAGCGGAGCGGTGACGGTCAGGGAGGATGTCCCGCCTCTCACATTCCCACATGGTTTCATCAGCTGTCTCTCAGATGCAGAAATACATGTGTATTAAACGACTCTCGGGAGCTGTAATACGAGTTTTAAGAGCTACAGTTTTCCTCTCACTGCAGACACAAAAATAAGCAAATATAAGAATGTGTTGATGAAATATAACCGATAGTCTTATCGTCTGAAAAGTTTACCTACAACTTAAAATGTAGCTTTGTAAAGCAACTCTATACCTGCGTCTTATTATACAGTGGCCAGTCATTGTAAAAGCTTATATCATTGTGTGTGTGTGTGTGTGTCAAGGTGGTCAGACGGTGAGCACCACTGACTCGTCAGCCAGTAACAGAGAAAGCGTGAAGTCCGAGGATGGCGATGATGAAGAGCTGCCGTACAGAGGGCCGTTCTGTGGCCGCGCCAGAGTCCATACAGACTTCACCCCGAGCCCCTACGATTCGGACTCCCTCAAACTAAAGGTAGAGCACAACTACAATCTTTTGTTTCCTGTGTTTTTGTTTTTTTCCAAGCTAGCCTGAATATTTTTGAGTCGAATATAAACGGCGAAGTTGAGTGGTTGTTTGTGGTTCTGCAGCGCGGCGATGTGATCGACATCATCAGTAAGCCGCCCATGGGGACGTGGATGGGCCTGCTCAACAACAAAGTGGGCACCTTCAAGTTCATCTATGTGGATGTGCTGAGCGAAGAAGAGGAGAAGCCCAAGAGGCCCGTGAGGAGGAGGAGGAAGGGCCGACCACCCAAACCCACATCAGTGGAGGAGCTGCTGGAGCGCATCGACCTCAAAGTACAGTAGTGACCCAATGAATGTCAAACATATAGCATTAGTTTTTAGTGGCATTAAAGTTTAGTGGACGGATTTAGTTTGTTGTTGAAACTTTGAAACGTCCCCTTATTTTGACCTGTGGAATTACAGCTATCTAAATAGGAGAAAATCAATTTCTCTCAAAATATTGTTTTAGCCAAATATCTTCAAAACACATTTGCAGACAAACTAGTGTCAGCGATTACAGACTGCATAGCTTCAGACGTTTGATCTGACACTGATGCATAAACATTAACGCCCACATTCTCACGGCCACGCCCCAACAAACATTTCTCATCTCTCATCAAAACCTACACAGAGCTGTGAGCTGGGCATCATCTCCTCCCACTCAGGCAGCCAGCAGGACTTCCCCACAGAGAGAAAAAGACTTTGTGGGGTTGTTGTGTTTTTATCTTTGGCCAAGTCGCAACCTAAAAATCCGGAGAGCATTAATGATGTCAGCGCTTCATGAGCCGTGAGTCCGGGTGTTACACGTGCATCAGGAAACTCTCGTACCCTTATTGGTCACCAGCAGATTCCCGGAGTTAGCCGAAACATTTTCACAACATTTTTTGAGTTTGCAGTCGTAGTATTTCACCTCATAGATGAAAAGAGTACGAATATGGGTGACTATACCTTTTGGAAATGATAAGTAACAGTTGGTTAAACTGGCGACTCAACATTTGGAAGTTCCCCGTCAGTAACCGTGTGAATCACACCCGGGTAACTTTTGGGCAGGATGGATTCTCTCCCAGATATGTCTTTGTGTTTGCACCATGTTTAAGTTTTTTGACAGGCCAACAAGACAAAAGAAACTGCGAGGGAGATAACCTGGCTGCCTGTTTGTGTTTGTATGTGTGTGTGTGTGTGTTGGTGGTCCTTTGTTTAGTCCTGCTTCATCCAGCAGAAATAGAACGGGGACGCAGCGTGTTTTTCTGTGTGGACTCCAGCATTGTAATTGACGGTCTGGCTGGTGACACACAGTCTGTGTATGCGTCCAGCAAAGTGCGCCGGTCACACAAACACGGAGCCCTGCAATATAGAAAAAGTGGAAGCCGCTCTGAGTGTGTTGAATAGCGGCTTCGGCTGACTCCGCACCGGGCGTGTCGAGAGTTTAACTGCGGCTCCCTCCCAGATAACAAGGCGCTTTGGGTGACTCGCGTGGCTTTTGTTTGTGTTGGTGTGTAAAACGTTGCCTTCTGTGGTCAAGGGAACACTTTGGGATAAGTACCTCCACCTTTTTGGCTCTTGTTGTTACAACTTGACGTTGGCGGGTTTCCCTTTCAAGTCCCGGCCGTTTTGATTGCAGCTTAAACGGCTCGGGATCGTGGCCTCCAACGCCACGCTGTTACTCGATTGGCTGGGCATTATGGGTAATGCTGTCGCAGCTCGCTTTTACGTGTCTGTCGACAGGAGTGTGTGCCATATTAATGGGTGCTGACGGGTGACGTAGTCACAGCTAAGTGAGCCCCGGCTTTTAAGTGACGACGTGCCATCTAAAAATCCAAATAGATGTTTAGAGTTCGCTCGACAGGGATTTAAAAGAATACAAAAATTAAATTACTCCTTACCCCACCTATGTGTTTGTACTTACGGTTTTGCCACTTGTCCAATGACTTTTCCTCAGTCGTCAGACACTCTTTTTATTCTAAGCCCCTCAAAAGAAACTTTAAACTCTGACCCCGTTTACACGATGGGAAAAAGCATTATATATTTTCATGCGTTTTGGCCTTTCATTTACACAAAAACGGAGGTTTTATCACGGAAAACAATCATTTCTAAAAACTCCGGTCAAAGTGGAGATTTCTGAAAACTCAGTTTGTGTGTTTGCGTGTGAACTAGGTCAAACTCGGTTTTAGGTTGTCAAACGTCACAGTATGCCACTAAAGATGCTTCTCGTCATGTGAGCGTCCTATGGGACGTATGCGGACGGCGTATTTATGCGGGTTCATATAAACAGAAACTTCTTTTGAAAACGACCTTGTGTGTAAAACGTTTTTTTTTTTTTCAAACGGAGGGGCAGAAATATTTGTTTCTGTAAATACCCAGCGATGTGTAAACGTGGCCTCAGACGTGACCTTCCGTTCATGCAGGAGCACATGCCCACTTTCCTGTTCAACGGCTACGAGGACCTGGACACCTTTAAGTTGCTGGAGGAGGAGGACCTGGATGAGCTGAACATCCGAGACCCTCAGCACCGAGCCGTGCTGCTCACCGCCGTGGAGCTGCTGCAGGAGTACGACAGTAAGTAGTGACAACGGGTCGGATAACACTCACTAAACGCTCACTAAAACTCCATGGCTGGTTGAAAGATGTATCACGTGTGTTTCTTTGAGGTTTGAAGACCTGGAATTATGATCCTAACCTTGCGTTATTCCCAAAATGTGTTTCCCTTTTCCATAAAGAATATTTGCAAGAACCCATCAATGTGTATTGTGTATCTTGTGTACTTAAACAAGTAGCCAACTTCAAGCATGCAGCTCCACATGCTTGGAGTTGTTGTTCCTAAGAACTACAGTACTACATGTCTTAGTGTTCCTTGTTTTTGTACCTCCCTGTGTTTCCAGGCAGCAGTGATCCGGAGCGCGGCGGCCTGTCGGGCTCCCAGGAGAAGCTGCTGTCTGAAGGCCGCGGCCTGGTGGGAGACTCCCCGCGAGACTCTGGGTGCTACGAGAGCAACGAGAACCTGGAGAATGGTAATGACGGCTTTGCTTAGTCTAGACCACCAAGATCCATGGCTAAGAACGAGTCCTCCTTCGCCCTTTTCCTGTGTGGGTCTGCGCCTCTGCTCCATCTCTTGCCACTTCTGCAACTCCTCGCCCATCTCACTCCTTTGGACCGACGCCTTCCAATCCAACCTCTCCTTCTGCTGCCATATCTCCTCCTCAAACCTCACCTGGACCTTCTAGTGCGGGTGCTCCAGAGACTGATACCCCCTTATCACCTCATACTCTAAGACTTTCAACTATCCTTTCACAACACTTTGTTCGCTACTCTTTCCATCTTGTAGGCATCATGTGGCAGCAGTGCCAAAGTCCAATTGTTACTGAGGGAGCCAGGTCCAAGACCACTTAGCCTGGTCCTGACCACATTGCTGGGAGCCCAGAGGGAGGGATCCTCCCTTTTGCGCTGAACTGTTGTGATGAGAACCAACTCGCTGCCCAGCGGTGGACTCAGATTTCCATCTCTGCGGCCTGTGGATGCGAGAATGGTGAAAGGATACCGGGAGGATGATTATGGGCCCAGAGTGTTTCTGTTAAGTGTTTTCTAATCTAGAAAACAGCCTGCAGAGTAGCATGTCAATAATTTGTTTTTGTTTTTTTGCAGTTCTTTAGGCTGATACAATTTTTTTTTTATTATGTAATGCACGAGTCAGGTAACAATCACAGCTGCCATTGAAATCTCTTGTCCTTATAGCATTTCAATGTGTCGCTTTACTTGTGACTATATTGCACAACCTTATAAGATGTGCCTAAAAAAAGATGTGGAAGAAAATATTTCTTAAAGAGCAGTGCAAAGATTGTAAGAGTTATGATTATAGAAGTTTATTGAAGTGTAATATGTGATATTTGTCTTTGGTTTATGAACAGCTGTCCTCCTGCGTACGACTGTATGCTTTCTTCCTTCCACACAGCACATGCCTTTTAACAGCTTCATAACTCGTAAATCACAGCGTTCTCAAACCCCATCTTTCTACATCAGCTGGGTTTCAGTGTAACGACTGGGCGTTCCTGTGTGTATGTGCCATTCAGGTTTAACAGTGACGTGTGCAATCTGCCACAATAGAGATTTTAAGTTGTGGAATAAAAGCCACTTCTTTAAAAAAAAAAAGGACTCTGGTGCTGCTTGCTTGTTTTTTATGTTTTGCCTTTTTTTATGTCTGTTTCTCCTTCCATGCCACTAAACGCTGTTCACAAACCCGCTGCATAGCAGTTAGGAAACATTGTGCATTTCTTCTTGCAGTTTCAGGGTGCCACAGTTCTCTTTCCTGGAAAAAACTCATAACACATTAAAATAGTTCTGTATAGCAATGGATATTTTTAAACATGTATAAGTCTAGAAAATGTATAAGAGAAAGCTTTATTTAAATGTACATGAAAGTAATTCAAAGCCTTAAACTCTCTTTTTGGGGATATAGTGTCCCGGTAGAGCCCTGAATGAACGCTCTTGTAATGAAATGAACTTCCTTAAGGGTCAGATTCCTTATGGTCATTATTCCTCTTCAACTTTCACTCATGCGTGTATCCATTTACTATCACTCTTTTCTTAAAATATTAATTTATTTTATAACCATGTTTAACAGTTTGGTTGAATTATTTTTTTACAGTCTACATACTGTTATTATATTTCACCGTATGAAACGCATCATAGTAAATGCTGATGTTGCTATACTATCCATGATTGCATCAGCGAAACAAAAGTCCCTGACAAAATAATTTGTTATGTCGTTTTATTGGACAGACGTCATATGTGATTCTCCTGATTTTAAACGTCTCCCCATTACAGTACAACCCTTGTTTTTGGCCCCTTGTTACGTAACGTTTATTTTACCTAGACACACCCATTGTTTATATCGATCTATTACAAAATAATCAGTGTACTACTTAATTGTTACCAGTTTATTACATAACTATTACCTCACCATGGTATTACCGAGCTGTGATTTATAGTTGCTGGCACCTTAAGGGGAGAATCATTAAGATACTTTACAAGATTCCATTCTACTAAACATTTTTCTTTCATCCCACCTTTTAAACTCCTTGGCCAGCCACACTATGTGGCACCCATCTATTCATCCATCCATAGCTCTGTAAGCCAGAGGGTAGATGGTAAGTTGCTTGTGTTCCAGGTTTCTGAATTACCCGTCCAAATATCTTTATTTTGGAAATTGTTGCTATGCCAACAACAAATAGGCATGCAGTTACGTCATGAGTCAAACAGCTTGATCTTATCCCATTGGTACTGAACCACTGCTTTCTAAACAGTACTCTGCTTTTCACTGTGGTTTACAGATGGGCTTTAAACAATAAGGATATATGACGCTTGTATGAGGAGTTTTTCTAAATGACTTCTGTGTTAAAAATAATTGGTGTTATGACATTTTTTTTCCATTTCCAGTAAACATATACATGATCACCACCATGAATAAAGGGAAATAGTGTGGACATGAGGCAGCAATATACAGTAATGCTGAGTAATATTCAGTTTATTTATTAAATATGGATTTGATTTTTTTTAAGGTTAATATGAATCCGAGTTGAAGTTGTAAACATTTAAATGTAATGTAAAAATGGCATGTGTCGTTACTAAAAAAAGGATGCATGTCTTCATTCTGCAGGTAAAAGCAGAAAGGCCTCGCGGTCCAGTCGCTCTTCGGCAGGCCTCCAGTCCCCCGACTACCCCACGCTGCCCATGACCCTTTCAACCGAGGCTCTGCAGCAGAACGGCAAGAACCAGCGCACCAAGTTCCCAAAGAGCTTCTTCATCAAACCTTCCCTGAAGGGCTTCAGCCTGCTCGGTCTGCGCAAAGCCCAAAGACGGTCCCCCATTCCCTCCAGCCGCAGCTGTGAGGACCTGGATGGACCCCCACAGCCCACTGGGCCCTGGAGACGCTCCCACTCTCTGGGAGACCTGCACTGGGAGCAGGCCTATTATGAGCAGAAGAATCTCGATGTGGAGCTTAAACTCGGCAAGGAAGGACCCAAATCGGACAGCGGTAGCCCCACCAAGGTCTGTGGAGACGTGGGTTCCCCGGCTCAGAATGTGACTCCAACAGTCAGCCCCAAAGGAGGGCCAGCAGACCCCCCGTGCCCTCCCTGCTGCCCCTCCGCCCCTCTGGTCACACCAACCCTCCAGAGCTCCTCTCCAGTCCTTCCAGCCCCCCTGATTGTAGTGCGGAGAGGGTGATCCGGAGTCACTCCAAGAAGCCTCCAGTCCCGCCTCCTGTCCCTGCCAAGAAGTCCAAGGGGAGACTCGCCAACGGCCTGCGTCAACCCCCTCTCTCCCTGCCTTCCTCGCCGTCACCTGTTGCCTCTCCCACCCACTCCCTCCCCCGCTCTCATCCCAGTAGCCCTATAATCCGCAGTCCCGTCTACGGCGCCCCGGCGCTGCCGGCCAAGAACCCGAGCCACCCCACCAGCCCCTGCGCCACCTCGCCCGCCTCGTCCATAAGCGAGGAGTCCGGCTCTCCGCCGGCAGCGCAGCCGCCGTGGTTCTCCGATCGGGGGGGCAAGGTGGCCGTCGCCAGGAAGGTGTCCCATGCCAAGATGAGTCCCGACCTGCTGACCCTCCTGGAGCAACGGCTGGAGGCCGAGGGCATCGATCTCACGGAGGAGCCCTACTCTGACAAGGTTAGCACAAATCCAAATGCAACAACATTCGCCTCATAAATTACATCACAGACACTATCTTGCATGCCTATAGGTCACAAAGATGCTGGCAATATGACATTTCAGTCAAAGTACCTACCCAACTCGATTCCCTCAGTAATTCATCATTCTGAAATTATTATACAACTTTCATCATATCCATCTGTGCAGATAGTTAAAATATTCACACACACACACACACACACCAAGGTATCTTGATGAGTTGAGGTGAGGAAGTCTATTAAAAACTCTATCGGAGCTGATGCATGATGAAATGCTAGTCCTAATTCCATGGTTATGTGAAAATGGGGCTCCAAAACACTGCGGGGCTATTCTGGTGTGGCGTCAGGCTCTTTTAGCCGAGCATCATTTGATCAGTTGACTGCAGCTTGGAGTTACTAAGGCAAACACCAGCGTTTTGCTTTGGAATTCAATTAGTTTAGAAATAGACACCAATGGAGTCTAAAGTTTGTGGGTTTTCTATGTGCAGAAGCCTTTTTGTATTTTGTATGCGAGTGAGTGGTGGTGTGTGTATTCATAAGAGGCCTTGGACTCAGGCTCACTATGATGCGGTTCAGATGGTTAAGTTCATGGGCTCAATCTTACTGAAGGCAGGCGGGGTTATAAAACCCTCGCTAGACCCCGGGCTGGGCCCCGTTAACACGGTGGAGCCCCCGATGGCGTACAGTTTAACCCTCCTGTTACCTTCACATTTACTAACATGTTTTACCCTCGGGGTCAATTTGACCCCAGCTATTAAAACCTCCAGAAAAGTATTAGAATTAATATAGTTTCCCAAGTTTAAGTGTGAGGTACTTTATGTTAGTTTGTTGACTACCTAAATAGCCCTTTTAAATAAATATAAAAGTTGATATTTCTTATATGTTTTACACAGTGAAAAACAGCCTGGGGTCAAATCTACGTTACACATTGAATGGGGTCAAATTGACCCTAAAGGTAACGGGAGGGTGGAGATCAGTTCTTCTCTCCACCCACCCTTTGATCCCCAACTCCTGAGTTTAATTAATAGCGTCTTCATCTATGAGTTTCATATTCCTCTCCTTTTAGAATTGAGCTCATTACTTTTCCAGAAGATGTTCTTAAGAGTAATTTGATGCCATTAGCCTCCTTCATCCATTCATCCATTCATTCACAACCAGATCTGTCTTCATGATGACTGTAATAAGCCAGAATGATCATAATGACTTTAATAACACTGGCTATCTATCCACGGCCTTCTGATGCTCACAGACTCTCTTCATTGAAACCATATTTTTAATGATGTTGTTGAAATGCATTCCTCTTCCAGTCGAGTCCCATCTCATGTCTCCCATCTCTCCTCCTCCAGCATGGCCGGTGTGGCATCCCGCAGCCGCTTGTGCAGCGTTACTCTGAGGACCTGGAGCAGCCGGGCAAGGACGTGGCGTCCACCATGGACCAGCTCCGCGTCAAAGAGCTGCGCAAGCAACACCGCATGGCTGTAAGGCAGCGACACCGACGTTCATGACCACTTCATATCCACGGCCAAGATGTTGGAGCTGGTTTATCGGGGGGAGGGGTGTTATAGACGGGGTTCGTACGGTCATTTCCAGGCCTGGAAAAGTCATGGAAAAAACTTAAATCATAAAAGTTTTGGAAAAGTCATGGAAATTTGTTAAAATCACATGTTCATTTACGCCGAGTTTGAAATAATTAATATGTTTTTTAAAGAAAAACGCTCAAAATATAAACCGGCGTACGCTCTCAATAAACTTATGTTTTTACCGAGATTTCAATTTTGTCATGGAAATTTGGTTTAAAGTCATGGAAAAGTCCTGGAAATCCATCGGTCAAAATGTGTAAGAACCCTGTATAGAGCAGATAAATGCTTACTTAGGCTCTGCTAGAGAGTCGCAATGCATGCTGGGGGAAAAAGGCCCGTTGTGAGACAGTAATCCTAATCTGCATTGTGCGTGCTTAAATATCTAACAAGCTCAGTGACTGTGGTGATGCACTTTCAGAAGGGAATTGTTTATGCATTTGTGTTGTAAGCCAGCTAAAACTGTAGACTTAATTAAGTCTATCTCTACCCTAAAAGTTTAAATGTGTGTGTAAAACTGGGTGTTTCCACGCCACAAATCCCTCTGTACGTGTGACTCCGTCGTAATAGCCACCTTAACGAGCGCCTCTTCGTCCCCCTTCGTCCCTCAGATTCCCTCCGGAGGTTTGACGGAGATGTGCCGAAAGCCTCTGCCCTTGTGTAACGTCAACACGGTCTCCGATTGGCTCACCTCCATCGGCCTGCCGATGTACGCCTCGCCTCTGGCGGCGGCGGGAGTGGACACGCTGAGCCGCGCGGCCTTGTTGACGGAGAGCGGCGCGCGGGAAGCGGGCGTGCGGGACGAGAAACACGCCCGCCGGCTGGTCAGCGAGGCGCGGTTGGTCGGCTCGCACAGAGCGGCGCAGTCCTAACCATGTGGGCGGAGCCGCGTACAACAACGGGTGTCAGCTCACTGGTCGGCACTGTCTCGTTTAAACGTGGTCAGCTGGTGGCCGAAGACTAATTGGCCGCAGGAAGCGAGGATCGCCCGGGCGACTACGGCGCCGCAGTACTTCCTGTCTCGCATGTGTCAAAAGACTTCAAGTGAGCCTCCCTGCTCTCTGACTTTCTCCCTTTCTCTCGTTTTAAATGTTTACGGCACTGAGGAGTTTCTCCTAACAGCCAAGACAAGATATCAAATGCCTTTTTAAAAGAAAAAAACTTTTAAAAAAACACAAGACTGTGGGATGGCTCCCATTCTGAAGACACCACCGACGTCTTGGAATCAAGACTTTGATCTGCCTTGAAGGACGATAGCACTCTTTTGTAGGATGGATGGTTTTTTTAATAGAGAAAGGACGGTTTACTTCCTGCATATTTCATAAGTGTTTCATTTTCATCTGTTGTGGCGAGGCAACGTTATCCGTGGGTCTTTAAAGGAAGTAGCTCGGCCAAAGGGATTTACTGCGTATTAAGAGTTTCATTCCCACTAATGGGTTCATAATGACGGGGTTCATAATGACGATGACATCATTCACTTCATATCTGGACTTTTAATCAACTCAACACACACACCAAACTATGAAGAATTGGTGGTTTTAAGATGGTTTATTTTGTGTAATGTTTCTGTATTATAGCATTATTAATTTTAAAATGATTTATCCGCCAACATGTATGTTTGCCTTCTGAATGTCGCTGCCTTATTCTTAGGCCAGCTCTGTCATTTCTAAGCGGAAACGGCTGACGTCACACCTTTTTATATTTCATATTATACCGTTTGTCCTAGTTCACTGCATATATTGGCTGCACACCCTGTCGAAATTAATACAAGTCTTACAGAAAGCTCTGTTTCACTCGAGTAATAACAATCAGCTTTCACAGAAACAAAACATTCCCAGTGTATCCAAGCACATTTTTTAAGTTGCCTTACCACGACGAATGAATAGCTTAATCAAATACAACATATGTATATTATGGGGCTGAACTGTGCTAAAGGTGCAAGCCTTTTTTGTTCTGAATGTGTCTGAGAAATAATTGCGATTTTTAAATATGTACACAGACTCAGCCGGCTCATTTCAAGTGTTCACATGGACCACCGAACATCCGTCGGCTGGATAGTCGAGCACCACGGTGTGTTTAAGGGTCAACATAAGGGTTGCGGGACAAAGGAGGAGAACATCTGGCCTGTCATATCTGAAATTGATGTCTACACTTTTGTTTAAGTTGGTTTGAGGAATTAAGATTTTTAGCTGAATTATAAGCTGTTTGGGGGCTTTTTCAACACATTATACTGGAGCTGTATAATCAATGTCGGGTTGAAATTCTTAATTGGACTTTTCTCAAACACTGAGGACAGATGGTAGGAGCAGGTGTATCAGGTGAAAAGCTGACCTCAGCATACACAATGACACTAAATAGTAAATCAGGGACACACTGCGTCGGGTCAGCCTGTTACAAAAATGTTTGGCTGAAAAATGAAAAAAAAAAAAAACGCAAACGGCCGGAAAGTCATCGCTCTGTCATTAGCGCGCTCTGCATGAAAAGAAGCCAACGTTTGTATTTTCCCCCTCTTATGTCTAACAGTAGAGTTCTATCTTTCATAGTCAGAACTGAACTAAAGACTAATAAATACCATGGTGTTCATATTAAAAAAACTTTACCCAAGTGTTATTGCTAAAATTAGAAGATCTTTTTTTGTTGTTGCAGTGGGCACTTGATAGGTAGATGTTTGATGCCTTTTCTCTCTTCAATCAAAATTGGTGCTCGGAGAAAGCGATGGTGTAAAGAATAAAAATACTGACACTGTAAATGCACTTTAGAGGGTGAATCTAGCTGTTTGATGGGCAGAATTGGCTACATTTTGTTCACGGGTCCATACATGGACATTTGTTGTCAGGTATTGTAAAGGGTTTCGGTGGGTTTTGCTGGTATTTTATTATAGTATTGACTTCCCAATGCCAAGTATGATAACCATTAACGGGTTAAACTGTTCCAGTTACTCACTCCCAGTTTGTTTTTGCAGTCTTCTAAAAAGAAAAATATGAATTACATATATGAAATGGTTAGCAGAAGTTGCACATTTTGTATATGTAATTGATATTTAAATAACTTATTTTGCTTTTTTTCATATAAATTGTAATTAGCTGTACTATATGAATAGCAATACCTTCCTGCATAATGCATATTGCTTTAGCCAGTGAGGAACTACAGTATGTATTGTAAAATATGTGTACAAATTATTTTATTTGGTTTTCATCTACCTAATGATTGTCCATACAGATTTGCTTGTGCATTGAAACAACAAAAGTAATGTCCATAACTGTCATTCTGAAATATAATAAAAACTGTTTCTTGCCATACACTGGTCTTCTGATTCTCACTCTACAGTATACACACGCACACGCACACGCACACGCACACTACAATAATGGAAAAGCATGGGCATGGCTGTGACATTGGCCTGAAATAATAACTCAGACTGCCAAACATATTCTTAAAAAAAAAAGTTTAATTTAAATTTTATTATGACAAAAGACAATACATAGACATAACGCCTATAGGACAATGAAACTGCGGACGACAAAACAATGGACATAACATCATAAAGTCAGAGTATTGTGAAAAAAAGGGTGAAAAAAAAGAAACAATAGGAAAATAACATATTCCAAACATATTCTTATTCTTAGCCATAAGTTATTAATATTCAGCTTGGTCAAAAGTAAAGATAGACGACAACTCTGACCTTATTTGTATGTGTTTACTGATGTATATCTAGATAACAACACTAATGAAAGCAAGTTTATAAACTCATTTTTAGATTGATCATTTAAAAATCGCCACATCTGCTGGAGACCGAGACAGCAGTCGGACTGACTGGCTGCTGTTGCTGTGCAGCTGTTTTCCATGAAACAATGCAGAGCTGTTCCAGTTTTGTTCATGTCAAGAAGCCCCACATAGGCATACACTCCGGAGCATGGACCCTAATTGGATCAAATCTTATCCCAAAAGACTGCATCTGAGATTGGACTTGGACAAGTTCTATCCCAACAGGTGTTTGGCCTCTCTGGATGTGGGAAGTGACACAACAGAACAAGCTTTGCCTTCAGGAAGAACGAGCACAAAGGCCGTGTTGTGTTTCTTGCTCTGTTTGTTCCCTCTGCCTTCAAAGAACGGAGTCACGATTCAACTTCCAGTTCACGACTCCGTATCCCACAGATACAATCACTCATCCAATTGGAAATGTCTCGGGAGGAAATCACGAGACCTTATTGAAAGGAAAACTGTCTGGGTTTGTGTTGCTTCTCATTATTCTGAACCTTATTCTGTATGGCTGCAGTTATGTCTGTATACAATGTACGTACGGTGATAACTCACCCAAATTCATCTGTTGGATTACAATATGTTACAGCAAAGATCCTTTTAAGAATCCAAGAATCACTTTGGAGCTTTTCCTTTTATAACCGGATCACAGCTCTCTTCATTATAGCAGTGGATGAATATAGTTGGAGGAAAGTGAGAATATATTTTATGATACCAATAAAAGCCTCCCCAATAAACTTTAAAGTCATATTTTTAGAGATCCTAGTGAAATCCTGTGTTCCCTTGTTGTCCTCCAGGAGGCTTAGAAGTCACTTTAGTAGTTTCTCTGAAGGTTTGTGAAGTCTGACTTATAACGTTTACTTTAGTGTTGGACGGCTGAATTTGCCGCCGCTAGTGTTATTCCCTTCGTACAGAATCCTATTGATTCTTATTATGGTGGGTTGAACTCAATTCAATGGCCTATTACAGTAGGATTGTTGAAATGTGCAATTGACTTTCCAAGAAGTGGTTCATTTCTCTCCATCTCCTTTTATTTTTCAATATTATTTACACTCATGACTTTAGTGCTGTACTCAAAATCTGAAGTAATCACCGGTGGGTATGGTTTACCTGATGTTTGTGTAATACTACAAAATGTAGTGAAGTTAGGGAACTGAATCACTTCACTGAACGGAAACATTGGGATTTGTGTGTGTTCCCTCAAATAGCTTATTGCCAGTTGTCCTGATTGGACTAATGTACAGTGGTCGTGCTGACATCCATGTTGTTCTGTGTAATAAACTGCTGTGCTGCAGGGGAGATGGGGCTATAACCCCATAATGCATTTACGCGTATTGTGCCGAGCTTGCAAAATACAGTAATGCACAATTCACATTTCACTTACCTGTGGAAAAGCCGAGCCATAATGATTGTGCTCTCCTTTATTTCCGTTTGTCTTCGGAGCCAAATTGTGTCTTCCAGCCGTAGTTGCTCCCTCGACGCCTGCAGCTGCCACCAGTGAAAGTACACGAGCCTCTGGTGGAGGCCGTTAGTGTGCTGAATGACTGTTGTCGCCTCCTGAGTGCAGGTGGAGTCTAATGGTGGGTTTGTGCCCTGTCGTGGAAAGATATATGGCTCAGTGTAAAGTCCTTACAGCTGGCCTCCGGGGAAAGAGAAAGTTTAAACACGCACACACACACACACACACACACACACACACACACACACACACACACAGACACACACACACACACACACACACACACAAGAAGTGAGCAGCATCTCAACAACTTCCTTTAAACACACCTCAAGCATTTGCCCCCTTGATAACACACACGGTATGAATAATAAGCACTTTACACCAGTTTTAAGTCACTTTGATATTTCTATTAAGGATGAGGGTTTTGACTGATGGCATTTCAATGTCGTCAAAACAGTACTCCTGTAGGCCTATACCGTTATTATCAGAGCTTTTATATTGGATGAGGCCACTTCTCTCTCATATACTGAAAAAAGTGTACATTCAACGTTTCCCTGAAATCTTCCCGACTACTTTGCTCTCCACGAACACTGGGTGGCGCTGTTTTACGCGCGGCAATCCAAACCAAATCATGGTATGAGGTGGAAGTTGTTCCTCTTTCCTACGTTCAGTAACCTGACACCCAAAAGACTCTTGAGCAGAAGGATGGACCCTTAACTCGGCTGGAAGGAAGGAAGGAAGCAACACTCGTCCAACGAGCGCAGACGAGAGGGGCCGAGCGCGAGCGGAACGTTGTGCGCAAAGAAGCAAGCCCGTGGCTGCGGCAGTGGAGGAGAGCGGGGAGCCTGCGCGTCTCCAGGAGAACTGGGCGTCCGCCTCGAATGGTCTCGGGAGCGACAAGTTTCACTTATTCCACATGCGGATGGCTGACTTTCCGCGGCGCTTTGTGAGGAGGAGATGATGAAGAATTTCAGCAGCAGCCCACTTCACAGCAACGGCCAGACTCCCAACCACGTTAGAGAGCGAAACAACCGAAAGTACAGCGCACTCTCTGCGATACCGTTGCGATTCTCCTTGCGGGGTTATGGTTTCTGCATGGCTACGCTGTTCCTCTTCTGCTTCGGCTCCCTGTTTTACCAGCTGAACGGAGGACCCCCTAAAATTCTGCTGGACATCCGACAGTATCTCGGTAAGAACTTTTTGGTTTTCCTCTGCTGGCAGAAGCGCGTCATCATCAACGGGATTCTTGTGAACACACGTTGCACTGCAACGTCCCGGAGCCCTGCTCTGAGTAGTGTACAGAAAAGTGTGTCCACAACGAAAAAGGGAATTCTGGAGGCTCGCACCTCTCGTTCACCGCGGGGCAAACGGCTCTTTCACGGAATGAACCGGAGGTGGAGGCGCCTCCTCTCAGAGCCCGTTCCCCTCGCAGCAGATCATCTTGATGTCCTCTCATCATTCAGGATATGTGCGCCACTTTGCGAAGTTACTGCGGGCTGATTCAGTTTAGTTAGACTGTGGAGAGAATACCATTTTAATATCTGATATCCCCCCCCTTCTCAAGTTCACTTAATTAACGACTACCTGAGGAATGCGCTCTCCTTTGCCCAATTTGAATATGATATCAGTTCTGACTTGCCGGGGCGATACTGTGATCTATTTTGGTAACATGATGAAATAACTCGTCAACTGTTAAACATGCATACTGTACCTGGGTGACAGCTCTTCTTGTACGGCCAGTTGGACGCACTCCAGCCACACGGCGCTCATTACGCACGATGGCACCGGTGGAACGAGAGCGACAGTGAGATGTTTGTTGCTGTTTGGAGACAGCCGAGCGTGCTGTATGTTTTGGCTTGATGCTCCTACACTTGATACAGTGATGGGCACGTGTCGGTGTTTGTTCTGAGAGGGAAGTCGTCAAATATGTTCAAATCAACGAGATATGTTTCCAATTTCAAATCTACTGTCCTGAGGGGAACCACCTTTACAAATCTGTTTTTGTTTGGATATGACGTGGCACTCAATATGGCACTGCTATATCACTGTCAGTATGTCATGCTGTACTGGGCAACAACCTGAAGAAAGTGCACAACAATCCCTGTGACACAAAGAGCAGCACCTGTGTCTGCTATGGAGATAATCTAGAGTCACAAAAAGTTGAGTTGCTCTACTGACTTATGACCAGCTGATGCTCAACATGTTGATCACTGCTACAGCTTGGGCTTAAGCTGTGTGTGCGTGTGTGAGTGTATGTGTGTGTGTGTGTGTGTGTGTGTGTGTGTGTAAAAAGAGGTTGTGTCCCTCACCTATTTCTCACAGGGCTTGAGGCCTTTATGAGGTGATAAACATCTGGAATAGAATGAGAGTCAGTCACCAAGTCAGCAACTAACCCTGTGGGTCAGATATGTTTCCTGTTCCAGACACACGTACGGCACAAGCATGCACACACACGTTTGCGCCACGCTGTCAAAGGAATTATTTGGAGTCGGTCCAGTGTTGCAAGTCATCAACACAGATTCCTTTTACACGTGCTGTGCAGAATAAAAGCCAGTTGTAGAGCTTCACTTGGAGATCGTCAAGACGACTTGAATGCCTGATCAGACTCGATATACACGACATACTCTCATGCAGGGTCACTCTGATGAAACTTAGCAGCCTAAATGTCGTTTAGGAAGAACAACTCCATCTGTCATCTCTTTCCCGCTCACTTCCTCGTTGAGGAGCTTTCTGAAGAATACTCCCTATAACCTCACACACACACACACACACACACACACACACACACACACACACACACACACACACACACACACACACACACGCGCACAAACACCGACAATTAAGTTATCAGCTGGATCCCAAAAGCCTTATCAATCATACAGGGGGAAGCAGATGTGTTAGCGCACACACACAGACACACACAGACACGCATACACACACACGCCTCAGCAAACAGACAAACAAAAACAAATATAATATTTGCACTTGTCATAATCCACCAGCACTCAAACACACACGGAGCATAAGGTGAAGGAATCCCTCAGTCAGAGGATGTACGTGTGTCTGGGCCCACCTGCATGACGTGATCTTCACTGCAGCTCACTGCACACAGACCTGGAGGGCCTGAGCCTCGTCAGACACACACTGACTCCACTATACTCTATTGCCTTCAGAAGGAGAGGGAGGGGGGGGGTTCTTATGTTCTTATGTAACAGTGACATAAACACACTGTAGCACCTCCGTTGGGGATAGGGTGAGTAATAGTCTCTGCTCAGTAACGATGCTGCAGGGGCAAAGGGGGGAGCTGGATGGATGCAAGTTGAAAGACGTTACACTCTGTTAAAGTGATTAATACATTTTTTTTATTATTTTTTTATTTGGAATTTGTTGGGCTTTTGAGAATTCTTTTTGTGGTGGATTCCAATCGGATGTTGGACGGGAGAGGAGGGAAGAGAGGGAAAAGCAGGGATGGATATGCTTCCAGGAGAGAATCAAGAATCTGGCAGAAAGGAGGGGAGGCGGTGAAGCTTCTTTTCAGAATACTCTTCTGATCTGGAGGCGAAAAGTCACTGGAAAGTTATGTTGGCAAAGAACGTAATGTTCCGCAGTTCCTCCCTTTCACTCTCATCCATGTCAATCACTCCGTCTTCAATCTACTTCTTCTGTCTCTGTGTCATAGATCGATGAGTGGGACAGCTTGCCCGGTGAGGCAGGAACTGAAGGCAAACTCCAGCGCACGGTGTAGGGGAAACTGCTTCTAACGAGGATATTCAGCATTAATAATCCTCCAATGTATGTATACTGATTTTGTGTGAGGGGCAACGCCAGAAGCATCTAATAAGCCTTCAGTGATTAGGTGATTTATTTACCTTAAGTGTTACTTTTGGCTGCACTGTGCCAAGATGAAGGTGAGGATTCCTGGTGGGGTTAGGGAATGTGGGAGTGTGTATGCGAAAGAGAGTAGTATGTTGATTTTGTGCCGGTGTGCTCTAGGCGTGTGTGGGTTTCACTTAGTCGGCCACACTGTAGAGGGAACAGACCCTGTTTTGTTTGGGCCACCAGCAAAGAGGTGGGTGTTTGAGGGTGTCACTCAACGCATAGCTGCAGCAGCTCAAACGTGCAGACCTTTAGGGTCAACCGCCTGTCAGGGACGCTCTCGCACACCTTCTGAATCTCTCTATCACACATATACACACTGATATTACCTCCAGCAATCTAGCTATAAAGGCCTCCATCTGAGTGATGTGTCTGTCTTGCAAAGTAATGTGTCTGTTTACTCACATTACACACTATATATGGACATTCCCTATACCAATTGACTCTGTATTGTCATAATAGCGGGAATGTGAATGTGGAAAACGCACCGTTACTGCTTTTTGAAATTGCCCTCCATCCTCTACCAGCTCCTCTGAGCTTAGAGATATTTCTCTTTTCTCTCAAATCTTTGAGTTATTAAGACAGATCTTTCAGGATTGACCTGCATAAATTGCGCCGAATCCTCTAACGTGAACAAACGTAATGTACTTTTAATGACTCTTAGGGTCAACTGGTCTTGCTCTGTGTGTGTGTGTGTGTGTGTGTGTGTGTGTGTGTGTGTGTGTGTGTGTGTGTGTGCGCTGTTACAGTTCTCTACCATAAATCATAAACACTGAACAAACGTTGTGTGTCCCTCACTAAACGTCGCTCTACTTGGAAACAGAACCCTGCAACCTTAAAACACTCTCACCCATTAATATAAGGAGCAAAGTGGTGGAGTTGCAGACTGCAGGTCGGTGTTAGGGATTAGATAGGTATGCGTGGACACAGAAGAAGCTTCAGCATATCTGTCCTCCCTCCAGTTTTTGTCTAATTACCAGCAATGCTGGCCAGGAAATGGTGAAAGCAAACTGTGAAAGTGAATTCAAATAAAGTTTAGTTTGGCTGTTGACCACTCGGTAGAAGTAGTGCTACTAAATCAACGTCAAACGTCTATTACGAGTAAGAGAGAGGAGATGGAGAGGGGAGGGATTCCAGAGAGGGAAAGGGAAAGCTCGCCTGCTGTGAGAAGGTCAAGAAGCCTTCAGCTCCATGTGGATAAGAGCAACACAGGACGCGGCACTAATGCTGCACCTGACTTCTGACGGACTCAAACACACACACACACACACACACACACACACACACACACACACACACACACACACACATACAAGCATGCAACGAGATATCTGTATGTGCTGCTAATCACAAGTGACATCTTTGACTTCCTCAACACGACTCGACCTACTGGTGGGACCAATAGTACCACGAACATGCGGTGCAGAAAGGCTTCAGTGCACATTGCATGCAACTTCAGTTTTAGTCAATCATCAAAATCCTCAAGTAAAAAAAAAACGATGTCATGCTTAACCGCGCGTATAATAATCCCATTTTTAGTCAGGGTGTTGAGTTCATGCATGTAAAGATGGGTCGTTATCTTTAATGATACATACATGTATGCTCTTGTGCCTTGAATGCAAACACTAAGAGTTATACTGAAGTAATCTTGATTAAGTGAATTTTTATATATATTTCTTCTGGTGACGCAAATGGCTCTTTTGAGTTTGAGTTTAAAAAAAAAATCTCTGCCCGCCCCCCTGTAACTTTCTCTATCGCGCCAGATTACAGCAGAAGTAATGTCAGGTCCCTTTCTTAAAGACGTCTTTGTTCTTTTATTAAAATAAACATCTGTTATTGATCGTCATCAAATAAAAAGTCACCTGCGAGTGTGGACTGGCACTATACGTTGCGTAATCACTGACAGAAAGCAGGTCGAAGCGACCGGGCGGCTCAAAAATCTTACATAATCAATTTTTTTCCCCACAGACCCCCGATGGCAGTGGCGGAGGCGCAAATCGCCATATTAAAAGTCATTGTAGCGGCACAATTTTTTTTCAAGGTGTTATTTGAAGGTACAATTGTTACATAGTGTTGCTTTAAGACTTTAAATGACTTTGTCTCCCGTGACTACGTCATCATACAGGGTTTTTCCTGCATGAAAATTTGGGCGCGCGCCTAAGCCTTTTTGCCGAGCGCCTATGACAAATCCTGAGCGCCTAAGAAAAAAAGGCTGCGCTGAAAAAAAATTAAATATAAAAAAAGAAGGTGCGCGAATGGACGGAGCGGCCAGCTGTTGATGCGCCGATGCGAGCGCCGACATAGGAACTCAGCAGTGTTGCGTGTGAGTTCACGCTCACTAGCCCCCCCGTACGGCAACTCTTTTCAGAGCACCGAAGACCCATTTTGACCCAGGAAAAACCCTGTCATATCATACCAGTACGACCACAGAAGACCAGACTGGGCCTCCTGGGAGCGGCTACATTGTCATCTTGGGGATAAATGCCTTTCTTAAAGGGTGACATGGTGTTGTGACCAATGAGGTCGACAGTATTTTTTAATACTGGTCCGGCATTGAGGCAGAACGGTGTAGACTGCAGCCGCTAAAGCGTCACGCTGGAGGTTAGCGGACACGTGTGTGACTTTAACGTCTGGGAAACCCAATAAGTACCGTTCTCCTCTCATGATTATTGTTGTTATCTCGCCATTGAAGGGTAATCAGATATTTTTTTCAAACTGGACCCTATTTCCCCATGTGTGTACGTTCTTATCCGTGTTTCAGAAACTAATAATAACAATTATATTTCCTGTTTGTGATCAAAACAAGTAGTTTTAGTGGACAAGCATTGGCAGTGAGGAGTAGCCCCAAGTCATTGTTCTCCCTTAATACTAGAGCAATTTAAAAAAAGACATAAACATGTGAAAAAATAGGCTGCAGGTTGAAAAATACTTACGTTACCCTTTCAAGATCACAATAGTAATCATGATGAGAGAAGGATACTTATTCACACGTGTGACTCACCTCCAGGCTGAGCTGCTGCCCTCCTGGGCTTGAATGTGATTAAAACACACAACTATTTAGTCACATACTGTATGTATGGTACGCGTGTGCGAGTAGACGTGGGTACTGTAGTGAGAGAACTGCCACACAAACTACAGATGCGAAGAGCTTTGTTGAGCGAGCCAGACGTGTAAGTGTGATTTTTGGAGCAACCTCGGCACTCCATTCACACCAGTGCGCCCGCTTCCTGCGAGAGGATATAAAAAAAAACAGGTCTTTATTTCAGTGCAATTTACTAAAGTGTCAAATGAAATAAAGATCTATCGAGCTATCAGTCTGTATTTTAGAATGACTAGCATGGTTGCCAGGTTTGTACCAGTCATGTGGAAAAATACTTAAACTGCCCATTTATTCCTTCACTACTCTTCATTTGTGTTAATTACTTCTGCAATTGTTGAGCAGAGGTGGCGAAGCAAAGCACAAACACACATGTATATGTAATACTAAAGGCTTCTGATCCAAGGTGATCTCATGTTAAGGGGGTGAAGATAGAATAATAATTTGCATTCATCCATCACCTCCAGCTGAAGAGGCTCATTAGGGGTTGGCGGCAGGACAACTTGACCCACTGCCTCTAGATTCCCTCCTCCAACTGGATGTTAGTCCTCATGCAAGTGTTGAGGAAAATTAAGCATAGCCGCTGACAGACCCCAAAACAACCACCGACCGGTTTCACATCCAGCCTGAAGGCCAAGACAATCAGACGGCGTGTGGTTCCCTCTGCTGAATAGAGGTGAGCCACACAGTTTATTTACCTGCTTTCTAACGCGCATGTCCGCTTGTTAAAGTCCCACTATGTAACTTTTCCACCTTAAAATAACAGCTTGAAAAAAATTGTTGATTTGCGCCTCCGCCACTGCCATCGGGGGTCTGTGGCCAGAAAACTGCTGAATGTAAGATGTTGGCAACGGCCCGGTGCTTCCGGTTTGGACCGGCGGAAGTACTTCAACTTGCTTTCTGGCAGTGATTACGCAACGTCATATAGTGCCAATCCACGCTCACGGGTGACTTTTTATTTGCTCCGCTACGTGACACGTAGAGACAGAATGACATGCTGCTGTGGGGAACACCGGGCCGGGTCTGAACGAGACGCGCTGCCGATCAGCTGTGAGCTCACTAGCCGGAAGAGCCATATATGGCTTGAGAGCCAGAAGTTCACGACACTGAAGTAAACGTTAAATACCTGAAGGGGGCGCTACAGGGGAAAAGTTACATAGTTCAATTCAATTCAATTCAATTCAGTTTATTTGTATAGCCCAGTTTCACAAATTACAAATTTGTCTCAGAGTGCTTTACAATCTGTGTCATAGTGTCGCTTTAATTCGGTTTCAAGGTCAATAAAGGGATATTAGTTTCTACTTGAATGAAAACCAAAGAAAGCAAGAGATTTTAAGGCAAAACAAAAGCATACACTTGATTTAATATTTAATAATTGTCATGGTCATTTTGATTCTGCATGCGGTGAATGGATGATATAATAAATGATGGTTTGCTTTTCTTGTTTTCTTGGTTGTTATGATTCAAAATGATTTAAATAAATGTCTTAATGTTAACCCCATGATTACATAATGCCTACCATTAGCATTATCCATTAGCAATTCTATGCCTGAGAGGCTGCGACTGGCCTCACCAGAGAGACAGGCAAACACTAAAACAACACCGGGTAATTGTCCTCCATTAGTGCATTTGTTTTCACCACAGTAAAAGAGAGCAGATGAAAAAAAAAAATGAAAAGAAAAGTGCCAACACTATTAAACTGCAACTGCTGTTCAAGGCTTGCTGAGCAATGGTGCTTATAACCAAAGACACATCTTAGATACTGTTGTGGCCCAGGTGTGTGTGCTGATATGTTATATACCTTTATTCTTCCCACAGTGGAGACATTTCAAAATCACAGCAGCAGTGCACATCAGAGCATTAATACAAATAATTATAAAACACAAAACTGAATACTAAAAAACTAAAAACTAAATACTAATACTAATACTAAATATACAAGGGGAAAAAACAAGTAAAGTGCTGAGTAAAGTAAAGTGTTGAGTAAAGTGAAGGGATTTATCAAATTAAGAACCATAAATAGTCGACGTGGATGCATTAAGGTTAACAGTTCTCTTCTAAATAACATTTCAAGAATTTGAGACCATGATCGAATATTCTTGAAGGAATTCTCTTCACATCCTTCTCTTTTAATCAAAACTTTAAACTGTTTTAAAATATTTGTTTCCTGTATACTGCGTTCATATCTGTGATGCATTAGTGCTTCTGGGTGTATTTTTGAGTAGGGTTGGATTTTTATTTATGCTAAACTAAGCTAATTTACTGGAATATTAAGCTCAATAAAGATTCAAAGAACATACAAGATAGAACCTGATAATTAGTGAGAGTTAGAGCTGCTGCTAGGTGGACTTTGTTCTCATTAGACGGAGCCAGGCTAGCTGTTTCCACCCAACTTGATAAGCTAACCATCTGCTGGCCTTATATGTAACGGACAGATAAAGCAGTGTTATCGGTGTACTCATCTAATTCAGTTTCTTGTACTTCCTTCAAACTATGTCTTTATTAATAAGCGTTGTTTCAATCTTCACATTTTATTGCCAAGAAAGCCGGTAAGCCTAAGTGTATGAGACGTTATTCCTTTCAACACTTTCAGAGCTCAACTTTATGATGTGAAAGTGAGGTATGACGTTCCACTCAGCCCTACACTTCAGTCTATTTATCACAGCTGTTTGTACTTCATACAGCCAAGAGCACATATACATCAGCTCAGAAGGGGGTTGCTTCCAGGGGTTCCCAACACACTGATGATAACTGGTTGTGGTTACCTTTATGTCACCTCCTGTGGTGCGTGGGGTCCCACAGCCACTGGGTGGTACCCTGGCTGATGCTCGTAAGAAGACGGCTATGTATATCCCATAATTTAAAAGATCAGAGCCAATATAAAGAGGTCCTGTGAGGAAATTAGGTGTTCGTTTACACAATCTAAACCTTAATCAGCTCAGCCCTGTTAGACCAGAGGAGATGAGACCTCTAATCTGAATACAGGTCCCTTCATGACAGAATTAGAAACAGAATAATTGCAGTGTGCTTTGTGAGGGCTGTTGATTTTTGGATCAGCTGTGCCCGGGTGTTTCTTGCCTATTTGGGAAGTGTCTTTGTTTACTTTGGCGAGCGTTGAAACACTCCACATTCCTCTGTTTATTGCCACAGAACACCCAACATGTGGAGCTCTTGTTGCTCTTCCATCAGCCACATATACATTCGTCCTCAAACAGCAGGTCGGTGTGGTCACGGAAGTCAAGCAATTATTTTCCAATTTGATTCAACAACTGGTGTGTTACTTTTTCATCAGAGTCCAGGGTGGCAAACACACAGCCTAAAGCCAAGTAATTGGTTGTTAAGGGGAAACATGTCGCCCTGCGGTTACTGACATACCTTGTTCAAGGAACCCTATCTTTATCCCGAGCAAGGCTACCACAGCGCTGTCTGCTAGCCTCGTTTCATGGCAATGAAACAAATATATAGAGGTTTAAAATAGCAGCTTCAAATATACAGCAGGGAAGAAAGAGAGATGCCCAACCCATGTTGAAACCAGTGTGCTGTTTTTTGGGAAATGTATTGCCTTGCACCTTAAAGTTGTATATAGCCTATTCCCCTTCTGCGTTCAGCGGTTTTCTAGAAACTAAAGCTATTTGCAAAAGTAATTTTGTATATTAGAGTATATCATTACTATAATTCATATATGTATAATAACAACAATGGGTCACATAACCATGATATTCATGGTAAAGAGATCATTTTTATAGTGACAAACCTAGAAAAAATTACAGTATCACCGGACTGGCTCGCAACTTTTACTACCGATGCAAAGTTAGCAACTAGTCGGTGAACACAGTGAAGCATTTAGCAGCTGGAGCTTGATATGTCCCTCAAAATAAGTTATATAATAATATATATTATACTTAAATTGACCAAAGAGAACAGAAATATAACTCTTTATCTCTAATCTTATTTTAGATGGAGCCTATTCATGAATACCCTTGCTGATATTGATTTATTTGTTGTTGTTGTTTTTATGAATATTAGCTCATTTGTTGTGTTTAGTTAAGCAACATGTTGCACAATTGCTAAAAGTGTATTTGCCAGACACCAGGACTCAGGCCTCAGGCCAATGTCAGCTGTGGGGTGTTCAAAGACGGTCGTCTTTTTGTAACACAATACCAAAACACAGATTATCATTTTCTACAACCTTCAGCCTTCATGATTATGGAGGTCTTTCACCTGCTCTTCACAGGTACATTTGTGAGAGTTGTCTGTGCAAGTGCAAATTCAAATACACGGATTTAGCTCAGTGGGGAGAGTGGTCGTCCCGTAACTGCAAGGTAGCAGGTTTGATCCCTGCTAGTTGCAGCCCGAAGTGTCATTGAGCAAGACACTGAATCTCCCCAACTGCTTCCCGGGTGCTGTGCTTCACTGCAGCCCACTGCTCCTTCATAACGAAGGATGGGTCAAATGCAGACACTAATTTTCCCATTGTGGGATCAATAAAGTATACATTATTATTATATTAACGCCTTTAAAAGATCCTGATTGGTCTCAGATGAAACAGGACCAGACTTCAAGAAATCAAGAAATACCGTTAGATCAATTCATGCTCATTCATCTTACACAGAAGATGGACTTGTTTCATTCATAATAAAAGCCATTGCAGCCAGCAATGACGAAATACATTCCGTTTTTATTTCATTGCACTGCAACCTTTTCCATTGTTTAGTCTGAGGGCTGGTCTATGTTTTACACCCCAACTTTAGTTATTTTACAGAAAATACTCTCTTCACACAAGCTGGCCAGAAGACATTTATTTTTGTTGAGACAAAATAGTTTTTACAAAGCCACGCCACATATCTGCAGGCCAAGTGAAATAAAGAAAGTTATACAGTTGTATTCCGAACCCCTCCTGCCCTCCAAACAAAGCCTACAGAACATCTTTATTCCTGCTTGTCACTCAACCTGCTGGCTGTTGTATCAGTTACACAGGGGCTTTAAAATGATCGCCACAAGCTCTGACAGCCTTTAGGAGGCGATACGTCTCACTTTTAGTTATTGTTAATATTTTACTGCTTCCTGACACCAAAGACAGTGGCATTATGTTAACACTGACAGGGTTAGACTGTAAATCTGCAACAAGTGTGTACTCTGCTGCACCTTCCATAATGTGATCCATGTAAAAGCATGTATTGTCAAATATGTTCTAGATAAATTATAATGTTCTCACTATTTACTTTATTTTGTGATCCTTTATGGCATGGTGCACCATAAAGAAAAGGAGATCTAGATAATGATGACGTTATAAGTGTGACAGGTGATAGCAGGATGTGGATTTTAGCACAATGTGTCTTCCACATAAAAAAAGTATATTTATTACTATTACAGTATCAGTCGTGACTCTTTCTGTCCCTGCTTGCAACAGGTGGAATGTTACAGTAGAGGATTAAGATTTTTCATCACTCCAGAGCGTCTCTGATCCGAGACAGATTACGCATTGATGGCAAAAAGAGGCAGTGCATGCACTGAGGTTGGCTTGAAAAGCTGTTTTGAAATATTCAGAAGGAATGTGATCGTCCTTCGTGGAGAGCAAACCTCACCTCGTCCAAATCTCACACCTCCATCCCAAAATGTGCTCTCCTCTCCTGAAACCCGCCTTTGTCTCCCACCACTTCTCTGTCCGTCCTCCCTCTCTTTTTGACACTCAACAGCCATCTCTCATGTGAAGAAAAGCCTTGCAAAGTATGACAGCTGGAACATCATACTCCCAAAAGTGAAGCGTGTGCTAAAATCCACATCCTGCTATCACCTGTCACACTTATAACGTCATCATTATCTAGATCTCCTTTTCTTTGTGTTCACACCCCAAACGGCACATCCTTCGACTGCGAAAGCGCCGACCGAGACGAAATGCAGTGCTGCAGTTCGACGCTGCAAATAAAACCTGTGCAAATGTTCCGGTCCGTTGGAGAAACTGCATTTTCCAGAGGTTTTGAAGAGACATCTCGAGTAAAAGCAACACAGTCCAAAGTGAACAAAGTTTTGATCCAAAAACGCCCAACTTCCAAGAATGTATTCTTTGTCCTGCCGGGTCAATATTGAGGTTATTATTCCTTATTCACAGCAGCGGATTGGTTCAGCAGAGGAGTCAAGGGGTGTGGTTATAGTGGTGTTGATGAGCTGATGAGTGTGTGTGTTTTGAAAGAGAGAGGGATGGACTGACATTCAAACTTTGTACTGTGGTCACACCGTAGAAGTTCAGGAATGTAACCTGCTAAAATAAACTAGTATCTCCACCAACTTTAACCATCAAAGGTCATTTCGGGACCAGAGATAAACCATTCTTGGGGTTAAAATGTATATCTATAGTCTTGGTGTGAGACTGGACCAATGTTGCTACGCCCCTTGAAAAGCCATCAGTAGCCTGGCCTGGTTCACCCGCCTGGATCCTGGTTGTGTAGAGTTTCCATGGTCCCGGCCCAGAGCTACTTGTCTGCTTCTTGGCCCAGCAGCACCTTCCTGCTGCACCAGTCTGGCTTGGACGGTGCTGGTTTTGATCCAGTTGGACCTGCCTGTCCTGTAAAGTGTAAATCACTCTGGCGAAAGCCGTGTTAATTCTTTACCTCAAGTCTTCCCCACAAGAATTGCCACGCTCTCTTCCATTGTTTACCCAGCCTCCCCTTTGCTTTCTCTCCATCTCCCACCCTTGTTTCCCTTTCTCAACTGATCCTTGGACACTTCCTCCCGTATACATCTTCATGCCATGTATCTCTTCTCTCACCGTAGCCTTTTCTCTCCTCGAATTTCCTCCTCTGGAAGTCTGCAAATAAACTTCCAAGAAGAATTCTTTCCTGGAGAGCGAACTCTAAACGAACAGATGCAGCCTTCATGATGTCCTCCACTCTGCAGTAGATGTGTATGACACACACACACACACACACTCTACATGCATTTCCATTACAAATGCTCCCGCAGAATTTCCGAACCACTGTCTCTCCTCCACTTTTTTTTGCCGGCCCATTCGCGTACATGTGTTTATTGTTTACGCGTATTTTATCTGTCAGAGAGAGTTTGCCGACCAACGCGTAAACAAGCATTACCACGTCAGTGATACCGAGTGTGCACATTCCTATATTTATATACTTGTATATGCTTGGAGAAGTGTGCTGATTGCAGTCCAGTAAAACTTGTTGTAAATTAGGACGCCAAGAAACACTTGACAGATTTATAAAATTGGTGTGTATAGCTGCTGTTTTACAGTCTTACGGCGGAAAAAGCTTTTTTTTTATGTCTATTCATTCATTTTGATTTAGAGAACACATTGTTAGCTACATTCTCAAAATATAGTAGGAAGAGATAAAAGAGCCCATCCTGATTATTGTCCATTACTGTCCATTTCCACAAACCTTTCTTCAAATTGTTTTCCATAGTCTCTCCAAAAACTCTGAAGGCAACACATAACTTAAATTGGAAACCACCATCATCTATCTTCTTTATGCAAGTGTCTGCCATTGGCTCCAAAGATGCCCTGAACAACTTCTCTCTCTCTCTCTCTTGTATGTTTCATAACTGGTTGTTGTGTTTCGTGGCTGTAGCGTGCAGCTCCGTGTGAGCGCGTCTATAATCAGCCGCTCTGTTCTAAGGAGGTGTTCCAGAAGAGCTGAAGCGAACCGTTGACCGCCAGCTAGCGGAGTAGCCCACATCGCGAAATGAAAGAGTGCCTCGGTCTTCACGGCCGCGCTCAGCACTCACAGGGAGCAGCCCAGTGCACAACATACAAAACAATATGTCCGTTTGGTCCTTTTGTGGCGTTACAATGCACCATGTTGGATTGATATGCCTGGTGGTTCCTGTTGGTTAAACAAAAGGATCCAGAGCTGAAATCATGTCAGTGACCTATAATGACCATCATTCATTGGCCATATATACATGTGGATATGACAAAAAAGATATGTTAAGGTTTACATATATTTGCTGAACAAAACAATAATGAAGTTCGGTTAACATGGGGGGAATGTAGTATCTTTTGAAGTCGTGAAATAAGAATTGCAATCAGTCAAACCAACAAAAAAAACTAATTAAAAGTTAATATCCATTCCTGAACATTTGTACGCAAATGAACAAATGTATTATCTGCTGAATGCACCTCAATATCTACAAGTTTGTCCTTGTGGGGCGTAGCTTCTTTCAGAGTTATACTATTATCCATGTACATTATTGCCAGAACATTTAGCTGCACTTTATTGCTGTAGGTTGAGATGGAGCAATTTATTTATTTGATTTTTTAAACCATCAATATAATTCATAAGATAAATACATTTGTAAATACAATCTTAATCTGCAAAGTATAAAACGATAAAGGTCAGATGAGCTAAGTGGTTAAAAGAGTATTTATATGGAGTAATTTAAGATGTAAAAACACAATTACAGTACCTACAACTAAATAAAAAGTGTGAATGTACTCATAGTTCAGCAGTATTAAAACACCAACCTGTGCCAACCATATAAAACCCTTATTCATTAATGCAAAGACACACATTGCTACGTACAGTATATTCATATAGTCTGTGGCATACAAGCTGCTCCCTGTCTATTTATAAGAGCAAAGGTTCCCAGTGGTCTAAATAAAGAGGTTGACGGGCCAGCAGAAACTGGGTCCATGTGGGTTTCTTTCCCCACAAGACATTTCCCAGCTGCGTTGCCCCACAGAGATACTTTCAGGGAAACAGGTGGACCAGCAGACCAACCACCTCCCGCATTGTTCCCTCATTAGCCCAACGGCCTCTGCTTTTTCACTTCCTTTATCTCTTCTCTCCTTCTTTATCTCTATCTCCTCGTATCCTTTAATCTCTCCGACAATGTCATCTCCCAGGCCGGTGTCCTAACAAGTGGGTCGGATTCCTGCCCGTATATTTAGAGGCAGAGCTGAAAGTAAAATGACACATTGATTATAGGCCAGTGCAGACAGTCTGGGTTTGTGAACTGTGACTGGGAACATATGGACAAACAAGTGAGTGCCCACATACGCAGCTGGACAGATGCATGAGCGGTGATGTTGAGTGGTTTGGTGCTTACGCCTCTTGAATGTCAGAGACGCTGAGGTTTCAACTGTAGCTTGAAACTCTTACTAAACCAATGACTTGGAAATTGGGTGTGGTTGCGGTCTTGTTTTTAATTCTAGCATTCCTTTTAGTCCTTTTGCTCCCAAACAATCTCAATATTCTTTTTAAAAGCTTCTTTGAACAAAAATGTGTGAAAACTGGAATCACGTATCCCCGGCCGTGAATGAATGCTCAACATTCCAAGGCAGGCTGTCCAACCCTGATGGAGAGTTAATCCTCATAGCGCCCCTCAAATGACAATGAGATGGCCGTCAAATGGTGTTTATGAACGAAAGCTAGTTACAGTAGGTCTGGCCGCAGCTCTCTGTGTGAGCCAGTGTTTGGTCTGGATTTAAACCCGTGCCCGAGAGGCCAGTCAAGGGTGAGAGAGTCTCCCTCACCTTAGCACCGTGGGCCTCTACCAGCCCTGTATTAGCATGAATCAACTGCATTGCCGTTTGAAAGTGTGTGTGTGTGTGTGTGTGTGTGTGTGTGTGTGTGTGTATTTGCCTCTGCCTTGGGTTGCATGTGTACAGTATATGTGTGTGAGGGTGAGAGAGAGTGTGTCTCAGCTGGGTGCCTGTAGAGAGAGTTTAGTACAGGGTCTCAGTGTGCTGCCTGGAACCGAGACGTGATATATTATGTAACTCTGACTTACACAGCAGAGATTTAGCACCTTCAACCCTGCTTCTGCCCCTGATGACAGCCGCAAAGAAGGACTACACATAGGTTGCTGCTGATAGTGTAAGGAAAACACCTTTATGAAGGAAATTAGGTTCCCAATGATGCATAATAGGTGTACATTTCTTCACTGATTCTGCTCTTGAGCTTGTTATTTAGGTTTGGGTGCCAGAGAAGTGATTCACCAAAACTTACAGGAGAGAGCAACATGTAAATCACCAAAGTGTTGTGATGCTCAGAAGCTCTCGGTGCAAGTGTTGTGTCGATACAAACATGCTGACATATCATTATTTGCCATTATCAGCTTACTGAATAGCCTTTTTATCGTAACCACATATATTTAATATGTTATGGCAGCTTAGGTACACATTGTTTGAATAAGATGTATATGTGTCTTTTTGCTCTAATCATAAAGATGGGTCTACAATATGAATGTGAAGGATTTATCCAGGATGCCAAACGGTTCCAGCAGCAAAAACAGGCTAAATAAAAACATACACATATATTATGTGGTACTGCTTGAAATTATGTTATTTCTATTAGATTTGATTTCAAATCCTCTGTCTGGCCAACACTTGATTCACTTCATAGTTTAATAGCTAGATTTAATAGCTTCATTATGGGCACTAACCAACTCCATGGCTGGAAAAGTTGATGATTTGGAAGAGCTGCTGTGCCGAGACTTGATACGGTTGTTGTTGTAATGGATCCACGGTGCTTGTGCGGAGAACCCACATCTCAGCTCTGACGTCCAATCAAACATCTGCTCCGCTCTGAGCAAGCTGAGTAACAACTTCCTCTGCCTCTGAAGCTGGATCATAGTTCATGCATTTCTTCAATTTCTTCACTTTTGCTAGTCAGCATAAATTACCTGACTTCACTTCTGCTCACGTAGAAACACATATGATGTTAATGCTTGCTGCCTCATTATAGACTTTGTGTCAAACACATACATAACCTTATAATAAATCACCTCTGGACAAATCCTCCCCCAATTGAATCAACATCAGTAACCCTTGCACCGCTTTCACTGTGTATACTTTATACACAGGTGTATACACTGTAAATACGTTTATATATATATATATATATATTCTTTCTCATTTAATGTCCTTACATTTTATATATCTTGATGCTGCTACAAACAAATTATGTATCGATCCATCCATCTTTCTATCTATCTATCCACAGATCCATCAATGTATGCATGTTGGGCATGAGCCAACCTGCGAGATCTATTTTAAGGAGACATTATTCTGCAATCAAGTCACTTAAAATCTTACATTACATCTGTTTCTACAAGCAAAGCGGATTCATTCTTTCTTATCTTCTACCTGTTTTATGTATTAGGATGTTATTATTGTTGCGGGGGGTTAACAGTGCAGCCGACGGTTCGCTTACAAATTGTGCTCATAATGGGGATCCATGAGGAAGTTGGATTGGTATTAAAATGCCCTGATTGTTATTGCAGTACGAATCCTCTATACAAGGCTTCATCTATAAATACTCGTGCTGTTCTTGGAAGTTAGAGCTTCCATCTGTTGTTTGTTGCTCTGTTGTTGCTCTCTGCTCTCTTTCTGGCCACTGCGGTCCGGTGAAGTGCCAAAGGCATTATCACCAAACTGGACCAACAGCCCAACTCCGGTTGGATTCTTCACTTAAGTTATCTAAAAGGTTTTTTATTTCCATCCCAAACAAAAACATAGTAGAGTCAGGATGCTTGGTAGTGTAGACAGTGAACATGTTTTGATTGTGTAACCATGATTCATGATACCACGACTGCTTTTCGAAAAAGTGTGTTAAAGTTCTCCTCTTCACTGGAGCAGATCACCGTCACCGACATGTGCTCGACACATGGCGAATGCACTTTAGTTGGCACCTGATGTGGGGAAAAACTAATGCCTCAGGAAATAAGTGTGTTTGTGTGTGTGTGTGTGTGTTTGTTGTGGAATTTCAGGAGGTACTGTGGTGATGTCATGCGGTAGAAGGTGGTCTGCTGCAGACCCACATCCTGTGGCTTCTAGTAACGGGCACTGTAAACTTACAGGCACATCCACATATACACATGCACCGTTTTCATTGTTTTTACCTATCTAACACACACACACACACACACACACACACTGTAGATGCAGTTAACGTTCAAACCACAGATAGCACCCTACACCGTTACATTCCTATTTGTCACACTGTCTTTCACGTCTCACGCACACATGCACACACGCTGAAAGCACTGAGCACACATTGAGGGAGTGGCAGCGCCCCCGTCCAGCAGCACTTTAACTTGGTGCTCAACAATATGGAGCATGACAGTAGTTTCCGTATTTATGTAACAGATGATGCCGGCTCGGAGGCCGCCATCCACTGTGTAATTAGTTGAGGTTTTGAAGGACTCCGGTTCTACATGTGAAAAGGTACACACAACACAACAGATACATGCAAAGTAGCGAGCGTGCCCACTCGTACGGATATTTTACAAAGCCTTTCTGGGCTAATTAATGTGTACGGCACTGATGTGTATGCAGGTGGAGAGGGAGTCATGGTTTGGAAGAGTTCAATAGTTCCAAACTGGTAATTAGGGAGGAATGAATATTATCCAAGAATGATTATAATGATGATAGATTAGGGGGATTGAAGTACAAAACAAATACGTCATTTAAAGAAATCATCTATTGAACATTTATGGAAAACTCCGTGGCATTTGGGCACCGTGTAGATGTGACTCTTGTTGGCCTCGCTCCCGGTCTCATTTCCTGTCGGCAGCGAGGAGAAACCTGACGGACTCTGGCGCCCGGCGGTACGTGTGACCCCGTGAGCTCAGCGTATTGCACATTAACAACTGCTCAGATCACACAACCCAAGCCAATTAAAAAAACAGCATCAATAGTTGAACAACACATGCTTAACATTTAGAAAACATCTTAAACCGACTTCTAGACAAGCGAGAACATCAGTTTGATGACACGTGCGCCGCAGTTAGACAGTTAGTCAGTAGGTGCTGCAAATACAAGCAACGCAACGGAAACTGTTCCCTGGGGGACACTTAAAATGTGACACGCACGGCCGGGAGTCATGCTGCCTCTGTTGGTAAATGACAAACGTGATGCTTTGGATGAGGCTCTTAGAGCCACCTATGATTGTACTGACCCAGAGTCAGTTAATGTTGAATGTGCCTATTAAGGAAAATTCCATTGGTGCAATTATGTTAAGGGTTTATTTAGGGTGACCAGATTTGAGTTTGTGAAAAAGAGGACACCTCGGCATAACTCCTTCATGATGCCCCCCCCCCATAGATAGAAAAGGGCTCCCAGCAGCGTCGAGGGGGGGGGGTTGGGGGTGCTAGTGAAAGTCTGCCCACCCGCGCATCACAGAGCGAGGCGCGCGCGCTCAGACGCAGACGGATCTCTCTTATTCTGCTTCTTTTGTGATATACATGCCTAAAAGGGGGATTTCGTTTATCTGGCAGCCCTGAGATCAGTCGACCAATGACTGTTCAGGTGGAACGTACGGGAGATACCATTTACAAAACTTGTAAGGGGTCAAATCTTGTGAAAGACCCAGAGAAACGGAAATATCCGACGAAGCTAAATCCCGGACGTTTTTGGAAACCCTGCCGGACGCTTTTTTTTTGGTCTCAAAAAGAGGACATGTCCGGGGAAAACCGGACGTCTGGTCACCCTAGTTTATTATGGAGGCACTTTTTCTACTTTGTTTAAATTTTTCTTTTTTTATGTCTGTGGACATTATTGTGGAAAATTAATTTTTTGTTGATTCTAATGTCTATTAATAACATAAGATGGACTCAAATAGACATTAACATCAACATCATCCTTGACATTGGTGGGATAATATACCATGTGTCTGGAATGGATCATTCTAGTGCTGAAATCCCACCTCTCTGTGTCAATCAGATCAGTGTAGCAGTCCTATAAAGGGCTGTTGTTGGGGCCCATGAGAAAAGTAGCACACTTCACTGGACTACACTGTCACACGTTATGTGGAGCCCAGACAGACAGACAGATATGCCGACATAAGGATAGACAGGCAGACAGAGTTACTGTTTCCTCTCTGCAACTCTCTCTGATTTTAATTTTATCCATAACAAAAGAAATAACAGATCAAGAAAAGACATATTTTTATAAATGAAGAAGGTTGTTTGTGGTCCTTTTGATGTTCAGACCTACAATTAACATCTATTGTAACCATATGGTGACTCAGAAAACAAATCTAATATAGAGCTTTTAATCTGTGATGCATCTTCACTCTGGTATGAAACTCCAGCGATCAGTCCGATCAGCCGCAGCGTCCAATCAAATAGCTGATGAACAATGAGGGGTCGTGTCGAGCATTAAAACACTTCCTGAAACCCAGCGCCCACGCCTCCTCCATCTCCTCAGATAGAATAAGAGCTGTGTGACGGCCGTCAAGATGGCGGATGCAGAACGACTTCCGGTTCAAGGAAAAGAGCGAGGGGCGAGAAAACGACAATTAAGAGACTTTAGATGGACCCAAAGACAGAAAGAGATCAAAGGCCAGATTCGAGACACAAGGAACTCCGAATAAGAAGCTCTTCCGTTTGTGAATATTTGACTCGCACATGGTTGACACACAAACACAGGGACACGCACACTGTTATGATTAGTAGTCCTGTCATAGCCTCCAACAATATACAGAGGAATGCATCTCCTGTCATCGTCCACATGACAAGGGTCTTTCTCACTCGAGCCCTTGGGCCAGCACTTCCCGTCAAGAAGCAATAAAATTCCATCTCAGCATAGCAGTTATTAATAAAAGCCAATAATCATTATTTGGGGTTTGTATGAGTAGCTAACTCTCAGTACCTTTCATAAATATCCACATGAATCAGAGCAGCACTTGGTTGTTATTTTTAAATAAGTGTTTTTTATCAGTCCTTGTGTGTGTGTGCCAGTGCAGGTACTGCATATACAGCACTGTATCTGTGTGTAAGCATAAATCGGTGCTTCCTGGTGGAATCATTATGTTTTTTTCTCTGTCGAAGGCGTTTCAGGCCCATGAGGAAGTCATAGCTGCAATTCATCTTCATCTTCTTCTGCTGACCTCTGCAGAGGACTCACAAACTGATTTGATAACAATTCCCTCTTGCTGCTTCTCATTTTTCCCGCCGCTATCCCTCCCCTGACTTCCTTTCTTTTCATTTTTTTGTCATTTCTTTGTTGTGCTGCAGACTACAGCAGCTGCTTTTCCTGAGGAATTTGGTACTCGGTAGTAACTCACAAGCTCGTATTGATCCCTTCTTGATATGGTACTGTTTGGTCTTCTTTCGTCCCTGAGCATAACTACAGTAACTCAGCATACCAGCACCTCTACATATTGTCACATCACGGGCTGTCCCTAGTGCCATCTAGGGTGGGGCAGTAAAACATGTAAAAACATGCAAAATAGTAAGGGTTAAAATGAAAACAAGGGTTTATTCATT
Organism: Liparis tanakae; assembly: GCA_036178185.1. Taxonomy (NCBI): domain Eukaryota; kingdom Metazoa; phylum Chordata; class Actinopteri; order Perciformes; family Liparidae; genus Liparis; species Liparis tanakae. Next base: position 8,639,199 of record CM070101.1, on the reverse strand, counting down.
TAAATGAAAGAAAAAGTCCATTACTCAACAAAAAGCGTCCCGGGGGAGAAAAAGGTTCCTTAAAAAAAAATGTTCTCTTAAGCAAAGTCCACTTAACAAAGTCCTCCTCTTTATCATACCCTTTGGCTTGTCTTCGATCTTGAGGCCCTTCCCCTCCTGGCTTGTCCAGCTCCTCTCCAACTTCTGCTCTCTCCTGTGTCTCCTCTTAAGCTTCCCAGCCCTGCCTCAATCAGCTGTCCTAAACACCTGCAGCTGGGCGAGTGGTGAGGCAGTCTGGGAGCTGTAGTCTCCGCCCGAGCGGCCATTTTGTCAGGTGGCTGCTGCACTCGAGTGGGAATGTAGCGTCCCTCCACTACCTGGCCCCTTGTGATGCCACAATATAATAGATCAGGAGTAATAGGAGGAGTTTACCTTTGGAAAGAACCAGGTAGTGTACCCCTGTTTACAGTCTGTATGTAAGGCAAAGCTCCTGGCTCCTCCATCATATTTAGCATGAGAATGGTCACAAGAAAGCTAATAAGTGCATTTCCTCAAATGCCAAACTGTTCCTCTAATTCCAGTTTATCACAGATGTGATTTTTTTTTTAATACATTTCATATGTGTGTCCCTGGCTGTGGGGCTAAAGCATGCTGCTCCTCATTGCAGGATTTCTTTGGTGGCTCCTTGCACATCCAAGCATGAAACCTAAAGCAAGCAGATAGCTGACAGCTCGGTGTAAATTCACCCACAGTGGGAAAAGGCCATGGACCATCGTTTTTCGCATTCGGGTGGAACAGTTGAACATATGGAGCAATGCTTCTTGTCATGTAACAGCAGCAGTTGCTCACATTCTTGTTTTTAATGGCCGCCGTTTAGTTGTTTCAGCGGGCAGAAAAAGAACCTTCATGGCTAACATCATTTAAGAACAAAATATTAAATACATGTTAAGACGTGGTTCTTCAGCAGTCTAAAGATATCTGATTTGGTGACGATTGTGCAGCTCTTTGTGTTTTACCATATTTATCTATAGCATGCCTTGTTTGCGACTCGGCAGCATCACCACGGAATCCGAAAACATGGGTGTAGATTGTTTATAGCTTCCACAACCGGCTTTTGTCTGTTTTCGGCATTGTCATGACAAAAATAAGTTGTAAAAACAGAATATAATCCTTTTTGTCTTCCCATTTCCTGTATAATTTTTCTTGCCAATGGTTTACTGGTTTTATCTCAAAACAAGAAGGAGGGTTTTTTGGTGGGGGATATTCCACGTCAGCTGAAAAAGATTAACGTTCACATCAGATAGCTGTGGCTTTTCACAAGAAATATTGTTGGTCAGCACTAGGTTGTGTATGGTCGATCAAGAGCAGGGATAAAGTGATAAACAAGCATGTGTTGCCAAAGAAAAAGTAGAGAGATTCCTTCAAAAAGATGATTTGGCTTGGTTGAGCCTCCAGGCCGAGGGATCTGTATTGTAAACAAACAATTAAAGCAGGTTGTTTTTTCTGGCTTCGTTCACTCAGGCAGAACCTTCTGTCCCGTTGGCAGCCGAGCCAATGTGGTGGTAAATATGCAGAAAAGAATTGTTTTTCCTCCCGTGAAAACCGAGGAATCTCTAAACAGTAAATGCTCGAGGCAGGAAGATCATCTCAGATCAAACCAGTACGAACTGACGTGGGCCGGGAGACAAGCGGGGTTTAATTCACAGGGACGGTGCAGGTGATTAGACACATGTGGAAACGATTAGGGACGGGGCAGGTGATTAGACACAGGTGGAAACAATCAGGGACGGGGCAGGTGATTAGACACAGGTGGAAACAATCAGGGACGGGGCAGACGATCACAGGGACAGGAAGTGCAGGGAAACAAAGCACGCAAGAGACAAGGACTTCAAAATAAAACAGGAAACTAGACACAAAAAAGGACCGTGACGCTATACTCTTTGGCAGCGTTCCAGTTGTGTGTGACACATTCGTCACTAATGGTGATTGTGCATAGTTGTAGGAACCGGGGCATTTATGCATGATGCATTCACACATCTGGATCCAGATACATTCTTTTTAAACGTTGATTAAAAACAAATTTTCTGTGTTTTTGAGTGTTGCTGAAATGAACACATCCCATACGCTGGTTATTCAACACAATGTAATGGTTTAAATGAATGTCCTGTTCACACAGAAATTCATTTTCTAACCCACTTTCCTTAACTTTCCTAAACATCTTTAACTAGTTCTCAATAAAATGTTTGTATGGGAAGTGTCCCCCTCCAATAGATATTGTTTAACATTATTGAGTGTTCGTTATCAATCTATCCGTGAGATTTAAAAGGACTCCACCGTTTGACTTCTTTTGCAGGGGTGTGTGGGTAAAATCACTGGTCAGTCAAAATAGCCAAGCAGGCTCTTTATCCATGGGGAAAAGCTGACAGCTGGTGTGGTGCCCGCATATCCACAAGTTAAGACGAGGTATTTAAATCAGTACGAGCACGGTGCTCTTTGAAGAGGAAGTGACTCGTCCAGAATTAGCTGACCGAGCATGCGGTTTACCGGAAATCCCTGACAGCATCAGATCCTGTAATTATCAGTATTTTCTGATTCTGACGTAGGATTCTTTCTCATTATTGGGGAAGTATAGGGAGGATTACGTCCCCTACGTTTTCTGTTTTTGGTTATTAGGGTTTCAAATGTTGAAATGTTCTACCGCACGGTTCATCTTTTCATTTTAAAGGTAGATCTTCAGAGGCATTCAGGCTCATGGACTGTGCGGCAGCCTGCCAGATAGAGTAGAGTCACACAAGGTCAAGAGTCATACATGTTCAGGTCAGAAAAAGGCAAAGTTACAATGGCTCAATGATAAATAGTCATTTACTCACCAACATGTTATTGATTATACCATGAGATCAGTCTCTGTGCTGTGACATTTGATTCATTAAATGATGGGAATACTTTTCACTTTTACTTTATATTCAGGAATCCTGCTTTTGGGTTTAAACCAGGTGATTCTCTTTCACTCCAGATGTGGATTCTTTGCCAGCTCAAAGTTCCTCGCTTGGCTTTGCTTTGCTGCTTCGGCTTTATTTAACTACTGCTTCTTCAAAGTCAGAGAAATCAGATGACTCATCTGGGGTTTGTGGATTAGTTTACTTCATCAAGTGTGAAATCGAAGTACGGTAGTTTGAGTTCAAAGTGTGTTCCTCCCAAAACATTTTAAATGCACTGTTGGTTAAATACAAAACTGATTAACCGTTATCTAACAAAACAAGCAATAATGATTCAAATGTGTTCATTACTTTAAATGTGTCAGTAATGAAGGCTATGTATTGTCATACAGCATCTTTGTCATCTACAGCGCTAGTTACTCATTCAATTTTTTTTTCAATACATAATGATACAAGCATTGACATGGATGATTTTCTCATAAATTATATGAATCACTCCTGTTTCCTCTTTTCTTAACGTTGGAAATGATTCAGCTTTTCTTTTTTTTGTTGCACGAAGTACGTCTTTTATTCATGGCTTCTGGGCTCCAAAGTCAACACTGCTTCGCTGGGTCATCCATTGAGCGGTTCGTCCCTGTCATACAGCAACCACTGGTGTCCACAAATGACATGCTGACTGTCATCCTGGAGTATTCCAGCCCCTGGAAACCTTAAACATGTGTCCTCCTACTCAATTTCAGTAACCCCAATTTTAGGGGAGCAAAAGGTCCACAAATTAGTCTCCCTTGAACGTTTTTGGTCTTTGGGCACCTGCAATAACAGCAACAGCACAACCTTTCTATTTATATCAGAAAGCTGTCTGACCATTGTTGATTCCCGAGTAACTGAGGGGTGAATGTGGAGCAGGGCGTAGTGGGTGGAGACCCTGACCCCAAGTTTAACTTCCTTCTGTAATTAGGTAGATGGGTCGCGCTACGGGTCTTTAGCGTGCCACTCCCTCGCTCCAAATCAAAGGGTTGGATAACCACACACACATTTCCCCCACAGACACACACAGAGAAGCTTGTATGTAACCGTAACACGCTGACTTTGTTTGCATCTGCTCTTTATTATAGCACAAATGTTTTGTAACCATAGGCATGTGTCTAGTGCAACTGGGTGTGTTCCACACAGCTGGATCAGGCAGAAGTTATGTAATATTTTCGAACGCAGTGCAGACCGTCATGAGATAGATACCTGTCCATCCATCCAATTGTATTGAATGTAAAACCTACGCTCTATATTCCTAGCACACACTTCTGTACCCTCATTAACTCATGCAGTAGATTCTGAAACTACAGCAGGATGTGATTTGGGATGAGAGGGTTTAGTCGTCACAGTTTTGGGAACCTTTAATCTGGTTTCACATGCATAGTGCATTCCAGTGCAGCAGCTCTGTAACCTTCCATCTTTGATTCGTGTCCCACAGCGGAGCGGAGGCCCTTTGAGTTCAACAATGCGTCTATCCTCTTGGCCGTATTCTCACCAGCCATTCCTGTGGGGGGGGGGGGGGGGGGTTTCTGCTCCCTCCTCATCCTATTCTGGGGTGTGTTCTTTCCTAAGCTCTACTTAGCATGGTCGCCAATTTCACAAAGCAAAATAAATGGTCCATGCTCTAAATGTATGTTTATGAAATTCCCGAATTCTGCTGCAGCATTCCTGAAGCAAGCCAACACACCGAAAGGGAAAATTCCAGAACCTAAAGGAATTGTTGCGGTATGACGCCCGACGAGTTAGTCCTTTGCAGATGTAGATCTCGATACACCGTACAGTTCTTTGGTTTGAAATAAACTTCCAATTCAATATTGATGAAATACAATCTCAATGCCAAAGAATATGTATCATGTGACAGTATACTGCTCACAAACATACATTTACCCTTTTTCCTTTTTGTTCTGTCTGGTCCTCTGGATCTTTGCCCACATCTCAAGATATTTTTTTTTCCAAATAATTGAACTGTGGAAAAACAACCAAGCTAATCAGAGCATTGTAGTGGAATATTCTTTTCCTGAAAACAAAACCTCTGCTCAGGTAATGAGGTGACACATTGATGTGGTAATATTCTTAATATTCTATAACAAGTTCCTGAACAGGGGCAGTGACACACCTTGTGTTTTATTTATTTTCTTCTTGTGTTGGATGCTAATTGGATGCTTCTACTATTGCAAATACAGTGTCCACAGTTAGTAGGCACCTACAGGATTTAGGATTGAGATGTTTGATAGTGGCTTGCTGTTGTGTGAGTTGGGTTTAAGTGTATTGTTCTAAAATATGTGTGTAAAATAGTGAGTGAATGGTTCCCTCAGAAGATTCAAAATAATTAGATTATGTTTGTTTTTTATTGAGGCACAAAATAACGATGTATGGCAATAATCGGCTTTATAGAGTTCCACATTTTGTTCTCCCATTAAAAATACATTGCTTATTATTTCAGCTTGTGCAGTTTTACTTGTTTCTATCTAGAAATAGATTTATTGTGGAGATGTGCACATCCTACGCCTGCATTTGTGAGACATCGTTTTTCCTAATTTAGTGAAGGCTTTAAAACATATTGATGTGTTTTGGTTCATTTGTTTCTTAGACTTTTCTAGGTAATACATCCACCTTTTTTTTTTTATTCGCTGATTAAAACCATCGATGCACTACTGATTTATGTTGTTCATCTTGCGGTATTGATTAGATAATGTACTTAGGACTGGTTATGCAGCTGCTCTTAGCCAGAGGCAAGTACATCTTGTGACACAGTAATCCAATTAACCATTTAGCTACAGGTCCATGCATACCTACACTTCGGTTAGTTTCTCTTTTAATCACTCACACACACACACACACACACACACACACACACACACACACACACACACACACACACACTACATACCATTAGCATGTAGATGTTCAAAGATGTTTCCGACCTTTATTTAATTTGGGATTTCTTCCTTCAAGGGAGCCCTTTGCCCTTTGCCCTCTGCTACTCAGCTATTTCTCCACTTACCCATCCATGATCCGTGTGCTCGCCTCAGCTTTGTGCTCGGGGACGACGGACATGTTGAGTTTCTGCACGCTACATTCATGGTGTCTTTTCAAAATAAACCTCTCTGTGTTGACAGAAAACGTACAGTATCCACTTGTTACATTCACACAGTCTCTTTTCAAAATAAACTTCTAAAATTGGTTAATTTTGTTTTTCGGTTTATGTTCGCAAAACTTTTATTAGGTTTAGGAAAGGATTGTGGTTTGGGTTAAAAGAAGTCTGTTTGTTACATAAGAGAACTGTGAGTGACTTAGTTTCACATGAGACAGGACTCGGGTCTCCTGGGTTAAAGTTCTGGGTTGGTGTGAAACATTCATCGCCCTATTTTGACCTTCTTGCTAAATAAACTACTTCAATTGCTCTGGCCACCTACTAATGACACAGATGGGGTTTACGTTGGCGTTAGAGGAAATCCCGGTGCACACATGACAGATGCTAGAGAGTGCCCCGCTGCGTCGTTATCACTGACACGCACAAGACAAAACACTAAACTACAAGCGGGAGGTGTTGGCCTCCCACAATCTGCCAGAACTGTTTCAGTGCTCTTGGGTGTAGATTTGACAAATATTACACAATAACTCTCGTGGTGAAATAGAGCACGGTCCTATCTAACATGATGATGAGAAATGGTGCATTGATGAGACGCTGGGACACATACAGTACATGCAAAACATACATGTTCACAATTGTTTTACAAGAATATTAACCCTGGATTTGTTTTGCTCATTAAAACTATTTTCCTCATCCTTGGGATGAAAAGAGGCGTAATCCAGATCCACAATGGCACACCTATTTTCCAGTTATATATGCCAGATCATTTCAGTATTCCAATTCAATTCAATTCAGTCTATTTGTGTAGCCCAATTCCACCCTTTCATATCTTAAGATTCACATAATTTTCATACCCATTCATTCAGAGAAACCTTATTCCCTGGGAACATATGCAGTGGTGTCATGTTAAGTTAATTACAAAATGCAGTGCTGTTTTTAAAGGTTATTACAGTTATGTAGGAAAAAAATCATAGATTGGTAATATATCAAGTAAACATGAACAAATAATAAAAATGCAGCTGCCATTAAAGTATAAGAGAATGTTTTGTTCAGTTTTGGAAGTGTATATTAAAACATTTCTTATTCAAGTCAATATCTCCTGACGTGTCATCCTCTTGCCTGACGTTTACCACTGGGGCGATGAACAATGGAGTCGATAAAGTTACTTATTAAGTTCATCTTCCTCTCTCTGTAGGTGGAGGGGGCGGAGGGCAGCTGTCAGCTTTAACAAGAATCATTCCCTGGAAAAAAGTAGTTCCAATCCCTGATCCAAAATGCTAATGAGAACCACACACACGGGAAGTGGAGAGGGGTTGGAGGTCGTATGTGTGTGTGTGTAAGTGTGTGTTTGTGTGTGTGTGTGTGTGTGTGTGGGGGGGGGTTGTCCACGATGGATGACCTTGCCACGACCTCCAATGCTTCGGAAGAAGAGCTGCAAACCTTCCTCAGCATTCCTCAGGAACACTGCGTTAAATCATGAACGAGCGACATGGCCATTTGCGAGAATAGATTGAGTGTAAAAAAACACCCCGAAGGTGAGAAGAGTGCAGCTGCGTTGGGAGTTATTCATCCAGCTCCTGGTGAACTAATGAGCCACGACACCCATAGGAAGCCCAAACGGTTCTACATTAACTTCAGCATGTGAACGTGTTTGTGACATTACAACAGAGCCAAAAAGAGGCAGATTGAATCTCAGTCAAAGTGTAATTACGCAAAGCTTACACACCACTATTTTAAGTTTAAACTGTACTCACAAAGGCCTGCAATACACTTCCAGCTGAAGCACACACAAGCATAACATGAGTGTGTGCCAAGTGGGAACCTGTGGCTGGTTATAAACCATGTGCATCACATCTTGCTATTTTCATCTGTGTGTTGGATCACATTTCTCAGACACAAGGAGAGATTGTTCTCTTGTGTAGTATTACTTCTCTTCAATTAGCTTTACACTTCTCCCACACTCTCCAATATGTCATCCTCCCTTTCTCCTGTGCGAGCCACCTGAATGTTGTGAATGTGAAAGGAAGCAATGTGTCTTTATGGATCCGGATGAGGCAGAGAAAAGAGCTCCATTGTTTCAGCGTAAAACGGCTTTGCAGCGTTCGATACATGCTGTATAAAGATCTTGTAACTCAGTCTTAATGAAGAAGTCACGCTGTTCTTTCTGTGGCTGGCAGAGGATGAGAGTTTTGGTTGTGTCGGGGCGTTGGTTTTTAAGTGAAGTGCCACCTGTTTAGTGTAGCCTCCGGGTGTGACTCTGCTTAATGTGGGCACGAAAAAGATCTCAGATACAAGAGATACAAGAGAACAAAAACAAGTCTTATCTTGAGTGAATTTATTAATATAAAAATGTAATTATTTATTTGCAAAAAAAATTAAACCGGCTATTTATGTTCTTATGAAATTGCATTGAAGTGACTTATATTACTAATTTTAAGAGGTTTGGGACAATAACTCTTGTCTTGGGACATGGGAGAGTTTAAGAGCCACCAGTATTGAAACATACTTATTTTCACGAGGAAGTCATCAAACCCCTGTCAGATCTGTACACATGATTAACTAAAAGTACCCTTTCTCTATCGGCAGTGAACAAGTGCATCCTTAGTTTAAAGTCCTGCTTCTTACAGCTATCTCTATTATTAAGTAGCTGATTTTGTTCTTTTTCTTCATGATATTTAAGTCTTCTTTATGTATGTCAGAATCCTAACACGTATGTGTCTCTGCAGGTGAATCCACATATCTGGACGATCACGGCCCTCCTGCTCCAAGAGTAAGTCTTCACCTTTATTTTTATATTTTATTTCCTGTTACACCCCCTTTCCCTCTTTCATCCCAATGTATCCTTTAAAAAAAATCCTACCTCTCTTCCTCTCTCTGATGTGCTGCCCTGTGTTTCCAGGCCAGTTCAGTCCAGTTGGGATAAGGGTTCGGTTTGTGTGAACGGTCTGCGTGCAAACTCTCTCAAAATACCAACTAGACCTGGCTCCAGTGCTACAGTAGTGCTCTGAACTCTCTCTCTCTCTCTCTCTCTCTCTCTCTCTCACACACACACACACACACACACACACACACACACACACACACACAGGCCTTGTATTCATCCAGCTGCACGTCTGCATGACCATCTCTCCTCCATGCTCCATCTTTCTCTGCCTGCCAACTTCTTTCTTCCTCGCTCTGCCCTTTGTTTATTATCTCCTTCTTGAATCAATCAACACCTCCTTTTTACCTCATTTCTCACTTTTCTGCTGCCCTATTTGTCATTGTATCTCTTCTCCAGTTGTGATCAAAGCGTCCGTCTTCTGGGCACTGAGCACGTAAACCTTTAGTTACAGGTTAGTCGGTGGCTGATGTGAGCAGCTGTTCGGTTTGCTCATATCTGAGCTTTGTTTGTGAGTTGTGTGTTTACTTTGAAAAGTCTGTTCTGGCCAGCAAGACAAACCAACAGCGCGTATTATTATCTGTAATAAACTTTTCTGTTTCAATTACAACAAGCCCACAGTTTACTTTACAAACACTGTCAATGCCAAGCTCTTAATATTATATGGGCTTGAGGAAATGTAATGGAAATGAAGTCTAATAATTCACAAATAGTTTCCTCCATTTTGCAGCACAGATAAAGCTGAGACTGTAACAGCTTGCCTGTGTCCTCAGGCAATTTACATGATTATGTAAACACAGAAGCTCTGGAATTCATTTTGATGGAAGGGACTGACTTTTGAATTAAAACATGTTCCTTTCTAAATATTTAATAATTCACGCAGACATCCATCACATCAGAGATGTGTCCTTATTATCACTGTCAGTTGATAAAACTGTTGATACAGCCATCTGGATCACCTCCAGTTATTACTGGTCGCTCGCAAAGAAAGCTTTATGAGCAGAAACTTGTGTTTTATGGACTTTTGTTTGCCCTCCTTTTTCCTCTCAGGCTTATATCATACTGGGTGCCCTATCCTGAGACGGGTGTGGGTGCATCCCAGGTCTTTTGAATTACATTGTTTCCCTCATTTGTGACTTTTCCTTGCGTATCAGTCGCTCCCACTGGGGATGCCTGTAAAAGAAGCTAGAGACTACGTGAGGACGGGAGGAACAGAGAAGTGAGACCTCCTTCCCTCTGTAGCGTGACGTCAGCTTCTGAAGATCACAGCTGGATCAGCTGTCACTCAGCTCCAACAGCTGGAGAGACTATTGTTATGTCTATCGAGTCTGCACAAACATACTAATAATACTGATGAAGGCAGTTATCTCTGCCAGAGCCGTAGTGTTTTCTCTCTGTCGCCTGTTACATGTTCAACAAACACCTGCACATGAATAATTAAAACTAGAGCGGGCACTCGGTAGAGCGCATACCTTCGCATATCACAAGATTGGGCATTGAATTATGAACACGTTGGCATTAGTTGCATGCCAATTGGATAAAAATTGGCCGTGCTATGGTAAAAATAAGATTTTGACCTTTCCATGACCTTGACTTTTGACCCGATCGATCCAAAAATCTAATCAAATGGTCCCCGGATAATAACCAGTCATCCCACCAAATTTCAAGCGATTCAAGAATATTTTTTCATTTTCATGACCTTGACCTTTGACCCAATCAATCCCAACATCTAATCAAATGGTCCCCGGATAATAACCAATCATCCCACCAAATTTCATGCGATTCGGTTTAATACTTTTTTTACTCATGCAAATAACACGCACGCACACATGCATACAAATATGTGGAGATCAAAACATTACCTTCCGTATTTTCAATGCGAAGGTCACAAACACCTGCACATGAATAACAACCAGCATTCAGTATTTATACTGAGTGCTGCATCCTGCTTAGAGGCTCAGGAAGCATTTCTACAGCAGCTTGGGCTCATATTTGTTATTCATTATTTGCGTCTGGGTGTATTGATATTCTGATTGTGAATTCATCATTTAATATGAATGAATGCTAAATGTTTCAGGGGAAATTAAATTAATGTAAGTTATATCAACCCCAACCTCAGAAATTATCAGCTTCACGTGACTGAATGGCAATGACAATAAATGATGTAGAAAGACTTTCTTCTTGCAGAAGGACAGACTGTCATGCTCACTCACACTTTAGTTGTATTCATATTAAAATGTAGGCTAACTGGGTATCTAACAGATTGTGAGGAGATACATCTTTTTAATGAATTATACTAGATGGTGAATCAAAAAAAAAGTAGAATAATAAATTTGGGAATGATAAATCTGCACTTAGGTTTAATCTATAATCTGTCTCCTATCCAATATTACTGTAAACTTCATGATGAACTTGATTTTGAGGCATATCGGCCTTCGAGATTGTGGGCCAGAACGACTTCTGTGGACGCAAATTAGGGCTGAAGAAACATCTGCTGTATAATTGAATCCTTAATTTTGATTGCAGTGAATTGTCCACTAAAAATCACCTCGGCGGTAAAGGAGGTTTAGCAAAGAGTCAAATGCAATAATATTAACCATACACACTAAATGTGATTCATATAGTTATTAAATTATAAAAAATAAAAAATGCATTGGGCTACTATTTTTGTTGAAGTCCCACCAAGTTCCTAAAGTTTAAAATCAATAAACTATTCATGCTCTCCCTTTTTCCCCTCTGGTTGAATGACTCTTAAACGAAGAGGCTTCACAAACTGCCTCCAGCTACCAGAGAACTGTGATTATACTGTAACTGCTAACGTCGACTGGTTCCATAACATCGTTGTCTCGTCTCCTGGACCGATGCTGCTGATGCCATGTCGGCGGCGACGTGGAGCACATCTCTCATTATCTTTCCTTTGACGTCCTGCTGCGGCTGAGATTGATCTTCTATTTTAGCAGAGGGCGGTCGTGAGGCAGCATGCGCTCACGGAGGTTCTGCTCAATTAGAAATTGAGTTGAAAGCTCAACGTAAATGAGAGTGTATGGAAAAACCAAAAGGAGCTCTCGGAATAGAGTGCATTGGAACATGGCAAGCATGTCCCCTCTACACGTCTACACGCGTGTTTTTAATCATTTAATCGTATGAATAATGACAAAATAACAGTTTATAGCCGCAGTTGCATGTTATATGCGCTTTGAAATAATACAAAAGACCAATGAGATGGATTTTGATACAGAGAAAGAAAAAGCAAGAGTGAGCCCGTAAGAATTTGAGTATGCTTGAAGTGTTGATGATGTTGTGATTCTCTATATTTAGTGAAACCACGAAGCAAAACCAAAAAGATTTGCTCTCAGAAATATTCTCATGCATTAATCAATGTTCTTGCAAGCGTGGCAGATTATTGTTTATTCAGCGAAAGCCTTTCAATCTTCATTTGTCAAACATTTTTTCTGCTAAGCAGCGTAAGGAGATGTAGTCAACGTTTCCCATTTACACTCCACCGTTGAAAACCCATTCATCTTGATTCTCATAAACATACTTGAAGGGAAACTCCGCTGTCACAACTACTTAGAGCGGGGAGACTCCCTCGCTCTGTATTCGGGTGGGAGTGCAGATGAATGGAGAGATCCCTAATAACAGGAAGTGCCGAGAGTCTTTACTTCAACCCGACTGAAAACTTAGCATGCCGCTCTCCGCTCTGCGTGGGATGAACAGTTGACAGTAGAGAGAAACGTAACCAGGAATGTGTTGTGTGTGTGTGTGTGTGTGTGTGTGTGTGTATGCGTGCGTGTGTTTTTCTGACGTGGCAAATCAGTACATGTTTTCAATCTTGTCGCTATGTGATTGGAGGGAGCGGACTTCTGTTCATTCGCTGCAGAAATGTGTATTCAAGCCAAGAGGCGGAGACAAAAGGGTACTTGTGTTTGTTGAACCAATATCACACTTGAAAATGTCTCAAAACAGGGTGAAGAGTTTGGGTTTTTTGGTGTGTGTGTGTGTGGGCAGGGTGTTAGAAATGATCGGACACTGAGAAAGTACGAGGAGACGGAGTGGAGGAGACAGAGTGAAAGGGAAAGAAAGGGGCAGGACTCCTCATCTCCTCAAAGTCTGCTTGATATTGGCTCGCCATGAAGCATCAGGGCTGTAAATACCAGCCTGACTCTCTGGAGTCGGAGCGCTCAGATCAGACATCAGAACACAGCTCTGTTACAATACTTTTTTATACCAGGGAATCGACTGTTGACAGAATCCCTGAGCGGCAGACACTGCAAACGTTTCTCCCAGCATGCATCAGAAAGCGACGCTCCGCCGAGGGGGAACAACAACAACAGCACAAACTGAAAGGTCGCCCTTTCACTGCTGTCAGTGCCGACGGGGGATTTGGACTTTTGATGGCATCTCTGATGTTATTCTTGTGTTACGCAACAGTGGGCTGTTAGAGGTCCAAAGCGGTCATTTGTCATCACATCCGCGGGGAGTGGTGTCCTGTAAACGCTGCATATATTTCATTCGGCTTATTATTGTGAGACGCTCAGGAGTCTGCAGTTACCTGGCTAACACCGAGGAATGTCGGACCGCTGGACAGAGGAGCCTCCGAACCGCTCGAAATATGTTTACCCAACTGAGTGAAAAAGTACTATTAATCGTTTTGTTTTTGTTTTTAGTGTCTGCTTTATAAAACTATGTTTGATAGGATTGGTTTACAGTTTGTGATGACAAAGTTCCAGCGTGACACAAGCTGAAGCACGCCGGTAAACAAAACTTGTATACGCTTGTACAAGCACAGATTACACTTACTCATCCTGTGACCGATGTACCCACGCATCTTAATTTCAAAATGTGTCAAACAGGTTCAGCCTCCGATGAAATCCCCCCACAATACTGATTCTGGGATTAACAAACAGTTAGTGGTATGAATATAGTCACGGCCTCATCAGACCGAAACTGTCATTTTGTCCTCGGACCAGCTCACCCTCGCCATCTCTTTTTTTGTCCTTGACTCCTTTGCTCTTCCCCCTATTGTTACTATCTCTTTCTTCTCTTTCTGGCAAACATCAAAAGAGACTCTCCCTGTTTTTACAAAGCCTGGGTGGGACTGCTGTTATTGGCCAGAACGGTGTGTTTGGCCATGCTGAGCTCTATGTTGTGGAAACTATCGCAGGCAGCACCAGAGCTAAAGAGCCCGACGATGAACTTAGACTCATAATCAGTTCATGTCCCAACGGAGAGGGGAAGAAGTGATTGAATCCGGTATCAAACTAGCCAATTTGTTCCTAAACTAGCCACTTTATGAGCCAGTGAGCAAGTTAATTTAGTCAGTCTGAGTAGCTGCCAAACACAGATATCCAGAACCCCCTCCGCCCCTCTGGGAAACGCACAATCACCATTCCAGACTGGGAATGCTGACAAGAATGTATCCCAGCCACATTTTCCACCATCTGATTTACAGGAAAGTTTTATTTGAAGTGATGAGGAAGTTCAGTTTTCAAGGCAACACCGAACTGACCTGCGTCTGTTGTGTTTGTGGTCGATCTCGATCACATTTACTGGAAAAGAAATCCTCCAGATGTCTTCCAAGCGACTTGTCTCCCCCTGTCTCCTTCTCTCCTTAATTCCTTTAACTGGCCTCCGCTCTCCGCTCTCTGCTGTTCTCTCTGGTACGTTCGCTCGGATATCCTTCATTCTTAAGGGGCCACTTGTGTAAACCTCGTAGGCCCTTCGGGATAATTGCCAAATTAGTGCATTCTTGCTGCCCTTGTGCTGAAATGAGTCTCATGTTCAATACGCATCACAGCTTCAACTTCCTCTTTCTTGCAAGCAGCGATTTACTGTCACATGCATGCTTTTCAAGAGAACTTGTACTCGTTCATTCCCACATTATTTGAGTCTCTGGATCGCGGCTGAGCAGCTTGTTTAATTGGTGAGTCATGAGGAGTGTACAATGTGTGCGTGTGTGTGATAAAACACTACGGAGTTGCGTCAGTCTCGACAGCAGAATATGTGACTCATTGAGTTCAGTGGAGGAATCCGCATGTGAAGAAGATGAACTCAATCTTTGTGCGTGTTTCGGAAGTGAAAGGGAGTATGTTGCAAGGTCAATTGAGTCCAGCCCCAGGGAGAGTAGATGTGAGATAGAGAAGGTCAAAGGTCACAAGAAGAGAGGGTCCAACAACAGCCTGATGAATTTCCTGAGATTTCATTCTTTCTTCAAACATGGTGTCTTCTCCTTTACCATCTTTTCACTGGTGTCCTAAAACATAAAGATACACAGAAAACACACCAATAAGATTTATATTGTAACATACAACACACAATATGTTCTTTAACATTCAATAAACAGGTCAGCTTCATCTTTCTCTCACAGTTTCTTTTTTCTCTCCTTCTCTTCATGTTCTCCTGTGTGTGTTTGCAGGTGCTCCCGTTCCCCAGCCAGGTGGTGTATAACCGCGTGGGGAAGTGCGGCAGCCGGACAGTGGTCATCCTGCTGAGGTTACTGGCCGAGAAACATCAGTTCAACCTGGTCTCCTCGGATATCCACAATAAAACACGCCTTACGAAACATGAACAGGTGAGATAAAGGAGAGGGTGTTGCAGTAGGGAATGGATTTAAAGGTACAGGGTCAGAGGACGGACATGAATTAATTATTTATTCTTTATTTCAGACACCAAGTTCCATATAAAATAACAGACATTCAACTATAAAAAAGAGTGAAAACAAGAATTGTTACTCTTTCAATTACTAACATACACAAGAAATTGGGAGTAAATTTGTTTTACATCATCATATGCTCAATCATTTGCATCATTGCTGCTCACATCATGGAAGTACTTTCTTAAATTGTCTCAGCCTCAGTGGAATACTGTGGTTTATTGACCCCACTTCAAGAGTCACTACTTAATGCATTCATCATTCCATATATATATATATATATATATATATATATATATATATATATATATATATATATATATATATATATTCAGCGAGGTCTGTATCACCTAACTTTAATTTGAGCGAGCAGATTCAGAGAAGCCGCTGCTGTCATATCTCAACCAATAAAAGAAGTAAGTCCCCAGTACATGTTAGGTAATACTTACTGTATTTGGAATAACAAACTTAATTGACTCATATTGTGCACTTAACTTTGTGGTCACGGTGAACAGGAGCTCTTCTGGGTTTGTCTTTCATTCATTGTGAGAACAAGGACGAAGATTGCGAGAGCTCCTTTTATTACTTCCTGGAATACCTCATGGACATGAGTGTGCGCTTTACGGAGGGGAACTGCTGTCGTTTTGAAGACGGCATCCTTCTGAGACACTGAGCAGTGCTGGCCTGTGTCAGCACAAATACTAATGTTCATAAAGCTTATCTGGCTCTGGGATTTTTCCTGCACACCTAACCTTTTTCTTAAGACGTTATCCTCTAATCCTTGTTTTCATTATATATACAAATCAATAATGAAATACAGCGTGAGAAAATAATTTCCCGATTGAGATCATTGTTTCCTCAGTAGCAGTGAAGGCAGAAATATTGTATTTCCTTTGGACCCAGTGCAAAACCCAAGCTTCTTTATATTCTGCTATTGGCATTTCCCACCGATGCAGTACCACTTTTTGTCATCCGGGTGAGAAAGTGACTGAACTGAGTGTTTGTGTGGGCGTATCGCAGAGATGACTCATATCCTCGAATGACGTTATTGACAGAATCCTTTAGGAATGAGCGAGTGCTAACCACTTTCGCACAGTCAGCCGATGCTAAATCCGTCTCAACATTACCGACCGATTTGATGTTAATGTAAAGTCAATATTAAAAACCTCTACATGTTTATCCATTTATGAAACTCTGAGACGCTGGCTGCAGAAGCCCATCAGGCTCATTAATGCTCCGGTCGTAAAACGGCTCTGGGATGCTGCTCAGAAACTGTTTGTGCATTCCAGTGTCTGCAAGGGGGATCTGTTTGGGAGTGTACGCCTGTGTGTGTGTGTGTGTGTGTGTGTGTGTGTGTGTGTGTGTGTGTAAAACGTAGCTCCGTCTTTGTGTGTTTTTGTTGCATGCCAGTGTTGACTTATGCAGATCCAGACGTGTGTCGCCTAAGTTTAGCGTGGCCGGTCTCATCAGTTGTGGTTCTGGCTCCAGATTGTTGCTTTTCGACCTTTTTTCCCTTCTGGCTCTTCCAGTAGTCCACTTGTATGTTTGCCCGGGGTTGATGCCTCTGTGTGTGGATTGCCAAAAAGGTGAAGGAACTTTGCAGAGCTCTTGCAGCTTCGTGACGTAGAGGGACCCATCTGTCCTTTTCAGTACATGGGCAGCAGGCGGAGGGGAAGAGAGAGAGTTCAGACATTTCCAGAAACAGAAAGACAGCATCTTTACTGTAAGTGGGTTTGCGTTGATGTGGGATCCAGTTTCCTCCCTCTTACCAACAACATTAACCAGCAGACAGTTACTCCACAGCCGTGAGCCCTCTGTATCTGCATCACACAGCCACAGATACGCAAACACAGAAGAGTGACTGGCCCCAGTACAAACACAGATTGTAAACAGTTATTCCCTAGTAGCATCTCAATCGAAGCAACAGTTTGAAGCTATTGGTCACATTGAGATAAGTGGATAAACCAAGTGGATTAACCAATTTGAAGCCTTTTTTTTTTGGAAAGTAAGCAAATTAGCCTTTTTTTCATTTTGTTTTGAAGCTATTTATTTTGGGTACTCTGTGTACTGTGTAACGTGTCAAGCCCATACATAAACGTTGCAAAAGCAGTTGTGGTATTTATCAGGACCGATCTTCCTGGAATAATTTTCTTAAAAGTCTAGCCTCCAGATTTGTCTCTTACACAGGTGTTGATTATTTGGGCTTACACAGAGACACATTTAATTGTGTTAGCTGCAGATCAGTGTAGCTTTCTGCAGTTGTTGGCTCTTCCTCCGTTTCCCCCGATGAGCCCAGTGAGGGTTCCACGGGGCTCAGGAAGGAGGGGGGCCGGGGGGCTGCAGGTATGCCTGGAATCTCAGACTGTCCTCCACTTTCCCTCTGTCTCCCTGCAGCTCTCCCTGGTAAATGAGAGGGGGTCTGGCCAGACAGACCACAGGGGTGGGTCACAAAACACACACACACACACACACACAGACACACCAAATGTGCCAAATGTGTTCAGGGTCTGCACATCAACCTGGGTGTTGGGGGAGGGGCATCAGGGGTTAGCTCTGGGCTAATTGGTCTGGACGAATAGCCGAGGGGGCAGTATGTGGATAATAAACTCTTTTTTTATGTTGAATTGAAATGGATTAATAGAGACGCTCTGTCTCTATAAACTAGAAATGAATGAATGTTTTGACCTTTTATAGCAGAAAGTGGAATCAGAGTGAGTGGAAATGTACTGAGTTGATACAGGAGAAGGAGGGTGTTAAACCCAAATCTGACTGGGGCCTCAGATTAACTTTGTGTACATAAACAAGTACACATATTACTGTTGCTGTCCAAATAGCTGTGACGTACCAGGGGCCTAAACATAGTTTATGACAGCAGGACATTCAAACAGGACATTCAGTCCCTCAGCTGATCAATGCACTCTGCTTCAAATATACTTCAAATAAAAGTGATTCAGTCAACCCATCACATCAATTAATAATTAATAATCACATTATTTGTGGATAAATTATTTGTGGATAAATATATATATATATATATATATATATATATATATATATATATATATATATTTGTACACATATATATATATTTAGAGATTCCCTGTTCATGTTGTTTTTTTGCAGCCAAAAAGCGATTGGCTGATAGAGATCCTTTTTGTTTTTTTTCTGTTTTGTTATAGCAGTTGATAAACAAGGCTCCATGAAAATATTTAGGAAACAAAATAATTGTATTTTTATATAAATAAAAACATTCTTACAATTAGTATTTTTCAATGACTATCGGATGCTTTGAGCAAGTGTCCTGAAATTAATCAGATCATAAATCATTCGCTAAAATCTATTTATATTGCCGTGAAAACGAGCAACTAATCAACAACTCAATATGTATAAATGGATAGATAATCACATTTATTGTTGTTGATCGGTTCAGAACCCTCGTTGGAAAGATCCAGTCGGGATGGAGCTGCGGCAAATTAAATTGAGTATCTAGATCGTGGCATTTTGGAGAGGTAAAGATATCAGCCTGCTGGACACATCAGAAGACAGTTCACGTAACTATGGCCTTTCAATCCAAATCAGACTGCTAATAAAGAGAAAGATTGATAATCAATAAGGATCAAAGATGCATGCTGCTGGTCTCGTAGTAAGCACTGAATTTCAGAAAATAAAATTGTTAGTAGATTGACAGTATTTTGAAGTGGTGCATTCATATTTTATGATTTTTTTATGATTTACTCCTCACATCAAGGGTCTATCCTTTTGAAGAGAAGATAAGTAAAGACTTTCTCCAATTGACAGTCTGTTTGAAGTCGGTCTTTGCTGTAGTGAAGAGCCACTTGCCCAATATCAGAATTTGTCTGAGATCAATCAATTCTTCTTTTGCTCTCATGAAGTGAGCGTCTACTCTCCTCGTCTCCATGAAACTACCAGGCGGGTTCTCTCTGCGGGTGTAGAGTAGATTCTGTTAGGAATGCTTTGTTGACGGTGTTTTGGCTCTTCTTCCGTTCTCTTTAATCTCCTCTGGAAACCAGTATTCACCTATAAATTGCCAAATTGAACCTATAAATCCCTTCCAATGCTCAAGAGGCAAAAAAAGCCTGCCTTGATGTTGTCCTTTTCTGCTGCCACAGCTTGAGTTTATCAAGCACTGCGTTCCCTTACAGAGACGACAACTGTGTGTTTGATCGGGCTATTGTTCTTCCATCAAGCCCTCCTATGGTCTTCTCTCTCTCTCTCTCTCTCTCTCTGGGCCTAACATGTAGAAATGGGGAAATACTGACCTGATTGATCGAAGGTCAAAATCATGGACTGTGGAATTCACATAGACTGCACCAGGCTGTCACAAATAATTAAAAGTATTATGATATGATCATCTGTCCCCTTGCTATGTTCATATTCCCATGTCTTTAGTATCAAGCCAGATGTCCCCAATCCGTGACCTCCCACACTCACATGTGTGCATCCATGTGGATGTAAGATTGTAAGATGTAGGAGAAAAAGCAAGTTTTAGCTTGAAGAACCCTTTTGGTTCTTCAGGCGAAGTCCTGGAATCCTGATGTGTTTCCTCTTAAAAAAAAAGTTAAACGCACATCTGGATCAATGGGGAATTTTCTTTCATGTGTTTGCCTTTTTTGCCTTCTTTGCCTTCTTTGCCCTATTTGCCGGTCTCCAGTTTGTTTTCTGACTTTGGCCAGTGTGTTCCTGTCTGGGTAGCAGAGGGAGTCTTTGAATGCACCATGTGCAGTGTTCATCTGTTTGTTATTCCTTTATGTTTCATCCTTTTAAACCTCTTCTACTACTCAAGTAGAGAATATTTCTACTCATCCCAAATTGAAATTGAGAATTCAATTGAATGAGTCTACTTTTAAATATTCAGACATTTTTCTGAGAGAATGAAAAATGTCTCAATTTCACAATTTTTTGTATTTTCTTTTTTTTTAATTAGACATTTTTTTTAATTAAACATTTTCTCCACTCACAGAGACTTACATAGTCCCTAATGTATTACATACATGACTAGGATAACTTAATGGCACACACAGAGTTATTCCAATGTGGAGGAATGATGAAGAACCTTCCATCACAGAGCGTGGAGGGCACCTGCACCGTATGAGGAACGACTGCGGTATCTTTAAGTTTGTTGTGGCGTGTGCGCCTGCCTCTCCATGACAACCTGGAAAGCCTTTGGGGTGATCTTAATCTGGCATAGCAGCAGAGGAAGAAAAATCTTGCAATAATTGCTTTAAAAATGTTGGCTTTCCCGCGCATGACGTGTCAGAAAGAGATCTATGGCGATGAATCGTGTTAGATGAACAACACTTTCTGAAAGCTGTGCAGTCCAGGGGTTCAGACTGTGAGGTCTGTAGTGGAAGATTCTGAGAGGAGCTCGCATATGCTTTTGGTTATCGCCTATTCATGTCATAATTGCTGTATTTCTACCATGACGTATATATGGCTATCCAAACTGAACATACTCACTGTTCGGGGTTCCAAGTGAACTCGGAGATGTGCCAGATGCCGGCTGTGTGTGAAGATTCAGGCTTAGGAGCTTTTTCAGTGGAACTTTCTTAGTTCTTATGTTTGCTTTCTTTTAAAGCTGCAATTCCTGTCACTGATCTGGCTCCATGTGTTTTAATCTTTCGTTTGAGTTTTAAACAGTTCATTCTTCACGACAAATCAAATGTGTGTGTTTTGGTTTTTCAGGTGGATCTCATGAAGAACATCAGTAACATCCCTCAGCCTTTCCTCTATACACGCCATGTTCACTTCCTGAACTTTACCAGGTACAGTAGCCGCATTGTTTAACGATGCTTACAAACAGCAACGTGAAACCAGTAACTCCTCATCTACGTTTCAATTCTGTACAGGTCTTAACTCATTGTTTACATTTGTCTCTGTAAGGTTCAGGATAGAGCAGCCGGTTTACATCAACATAATCCGGGACCCCATCAACAGGTTCCTCTCCAACTACTTCTTCCGTCGCTTCGGTGACTGGAGGGGTGAGCAGAACCACCTCATCCGCACCCCAGGGATGAAAGAGGATGAAAGATACCTGGTGAGAGCCCTTTGTTTTCACGCAGTATTTAGTTATTGTGTGTGGCTTGAAAAACAAAGCTATTTTTTATTTTGATCAGAAAGGTTTGTATCAGGATAAATACATTCTCAGCCAGATCAGTCTTTCTATTCATAAGAAGTGCATCCTTAGTCCTAAACCCCACCCCCCTTTAACCACATAGGAGCCCTAACAGTATACAGCGCTTTATTTAATTCTGCTTTACATTAGTCGTGTTGCCCCAGTCTCAAGAGCAGCCCCCAAAGAAGAAACCCTTTCTCATAACAATGTTTTGAGAGTCAAACAAATGCTGAATCTTTAAGCCTTCTTCCCTTCTATCTGCCTCTCATCTTGGTCCCAGTGCCCTCGGGCCTATTTACTTTCATATGGACATTAGCTAAATCAATGTCTCGGCTGTTTATGGTTGGAAAAACGGCATTTGCAGTATTTGAAAGAGCTGCACTTCATGACTGAGTCTGTAGTTTACAAATAACAGTACTTTAACCCTGTATCTGTTTTGACTCCAGGCCAGCTGGTCCCATAAAGCTCAGTTGAAACATGAAGTGAAATGTTGGATACTCATTTATTATTCTGTTATGAGCTTTATGTACGCTAATTATGGAGGTGCATATGCCAAAGAGTGTTTGAAGACAGTGTATAGAGACAGCAATGATACTGACTGGTACATAGTGTGTAATCTTCCACAAATGATTTATTTTAATCACATCATAACTTTAATTCACTCCTTAAACAACAGACACATAGAATTTCCTGTGTTTGCCAAATGACTGTTTTGTTGAATTTGGGATCTCTGTGACAAACATTAACTTCCCTAAATGTTCAAATATAAATAAAAGAAAATGCCTTCTTCAAGGCAGAAATATATCAAAACCACACTGTGCTCTGTACGCATGGTGTTGCTGGAGGCAGCTTGATGCTAAACCCAATGTTTAACTCTGATTGTGACTCCAATTAGAGACCTGATTCAGAAGAACCACATCAGGAACTTGGTATCATGCTATGCAGAGTTGTTTACGCCTGTAGCTCCGACTAAAAGCAGTACATCTCTTATTTGAGAGCCTTACTTAAAATGTTCAACTTGCCTTTTTTTTAAATCTCTGTATGAGTTTAACGCTGTGGAGGAACGACTGAAACACAGTTTGAGCCCATGACATTCAAGTATAGCTGGCAGTGAAGTGATCTAATGTGAAGTTGAAAGTCCCCAAAAATATAACAAACAACCACATTTGGGACTTGTGAAGAGGGTGGGGAAGTATAGAAAAAAACGTGTTTGTCAGCTTAAATGATGATATCAATACTTTCATGGTGAATTAATATCCAGGAGCAAACGCACCTTGTCGGTTGCCGGGCAGTCTGCGCGGATCCTGAGACCCTGAGAGCTCAAAAGGCCATGTAGGAGGAGTGAATGTCATTCTGGCTTGAGTCTGACTGGCTGTAATTAAGTATTGCATGGCTCTCCCTGGAGTTTTGGACCATGTGAGTCGAGTTATTAAAGTATGCAGACCACGGGGGCCCCTTTGCTACGGTTAAAGGGGCGGGGGGGGAGCTGTGTTGCTCTTTACTGGCTTACCTGTGAGTGTGTGTGTGTGTTGGGGGGGGGGGGGGGTTGTCCTATATTTAACATAACATGACTTATTATAACCAAGAAATGATGACATTCGTTGGTGCTCATTTCTTCCTTCAGGTAGAATACAGTATGTGATGTTTTATTCCAACTCTTGCCCTCCTCCCCCTTCGCTTGTATTTAACTTTAAAATAGGACACATGGTATTGTT
The DNA here is from genome assembly GCA_036178185.1 of Liparis tanakae. Taxonomy (NCBI): domain Eukaryota; kingdom Metazoa; phylum Chordata; class Actinopteri; order Perciformes; family Liparidae; genus Liparis; species Liparis tanakae. The sequence continues at coordinate 8,615,779 of CM070101.1, read as the reverse complement.
TATTGGTACTAAGTGTGTCTGTTTGCCACAACAACCTCACTTACCTAACAGTGTGTAGTTATCTGCAAAATTATATCTATAAACACCCGGATATGCAGATGCAGTCGACTGCTATTTACTGAACAATGTGATGAACCTCCCTAAAATTTTAAGAATCATCTTATAATGTCACAGACAGACAGAGACTAAGAGGCAATAGGAGATATAATCTGTAGTTTCATATGTTAAGAAAGGGATTTTATGTTGTAGGTAAAACTAAGATTAAATGGAGGGTTGAAGATGAAATTGAAGCCAAGTGGAAAGTTAAGAGCTCTGTGAGTTGGTGTGCAGGAAGCAGATGTCCATATTTGTGTTTTGGGGCTTCCAGAGAGCGATTTTGGCTCCACCTGCCAAACCATCGCGACTGCAATAATAACTCTGAGCAACAATGTCCCAATACAGGGACTTATTTCATTCAATGTTGATCTCCAAAATAAAGTCTCCGTATAAAAGCATCAGGTTGTGGCGAGATGTCCAGATTTGATGAACGGCCGGGAGGCGAATGCCCTCGTAACATAACATTTGAAATATCGCTGTATATCTGCGTGAGTGCCCCGCTATGTCAACACTTGGAGTCGGGACTAGTTTGAGAATATATATGCCCTGCCAGGTGTGCATTAGCGCCGTGTGTCCTGCGCTGGGTGTATATGAGGGGTGTCAATAAGAGAACCCTGTCAGGGCCGAGGGAACCTGATGCACGTGTCACTGAGACATTCCTGTGGTCCGCTTGGATTTTCCGTCAGTCCTCCACACCCCTTTTTACACACACATACACTCCACTATACAGCCATGCTCTGGACACTTGAGCACAGTGTGTACATGCCCGGACTGTCACTTCAGACTTAAGAGCTTTTAGTTGAAATTAAGTAGGTTTTAAAAAGTCGGCTTCTTTATTTATTACTCAAATAATCTGGTCAGGTTATTTTTGAGAGTGATCAGGTGTTGCCCTACCACAGGGTACAGTGTGTGTGTGCGTGTGTGTGTGTGTGTGTGTGTGTGTGTGTGTGTGTGTGTGTGTGTGTGAAATGGGGAGTTCTCACAGCTCAAAAAATACTGGTGTGATCCAGTGAGATTCCCACGGACCAGATGATTTCCCAATGAGTGACTGATCTGCTCTCATGTAACCCAACATTTACAAATGACATACGCACACACACACACTCTCAAGGAAATAAGAGAGCGGCTTCACTGACATCAGTCATGCCCTGGCATGCCTTGACATTAAAAAGCGGTGGGCTGGTGTACCTGTCACAGGTCTGATTGCCGAAGGTGCAACCGCCACACGAACATTACAGGTGTTGTCTACACAAAGACGTCATTTTTAATAACGGTATCTCTGTACCCCTTATTGTATTGTTTTCTTTTATGATGTGCACTTTAGGTTTCTGTGTTGTCTGCCAAACAGATCAAACAAACAAAATCAGTTATTGAAGGTTTTAAATGGGATTTGACCTCAGTGTACCACTCCCATGCTCCTTCGATGACTGCTCAGGCGAACTCTCCCATGGGAAAGGTTTGCATCATTAATTACTCCTGATTTAATACATGCACACATTCCATTCAGCGGGAGGCCGTTGGAGAGATTAGGGCCTACAGTTCTCTTGGACTGCTCAGTTGGCGTAATCCACGGTGAGAATAGGAACAATGTGCCTGAGTGTGCAGACAGGAGTTCTCTTCAAAATACTAATGGGTCCTCTGAAGAGAGTGCGTATTGTCTGACTGTGTGTGTGTGTGTGTGTGTGCGTGTGTGTGTGTGTGTATGTGCGTATTTGATTGTGCGTAGTTGTATATGAATGAGTTATGGCTGGATTCCCAGAGGTCCCCTAAATGCTTAGACACAAGGGTCCTGTATCAAGTGTCCGAGTGAAGCAGAAGAGGGACTGTCTGTGAGCAGTGTGTTTTAGATTCACTTCCTGTTCGCCTTTCACTCTTTCGTTTTCTCTGTCTCTCGCTTGCTCTCATCATTTTTTGTTCACAGTTGGGTTCATAATGCTTTTTGGGGGATTTTTTTGTGCAGCGCCGCATTTGAGCTGATTATAGAAAAAGGTTATTAGCGGGGAAAGTGTGTGTGTGTGTGTGTGTGTGTGTCTATGTGTGTGTGTGTGTGTGAAATGAAACAGTGTTGCATTAGAGTTCAAATTAGTCCCTGTATCCACTTGAACTTTTCTTTTGATATATCTGCATGTGATTCGCACAGAGACTTCTATTGTTTTTTAGTTTTTTACTGTAACATAGACTGCATGGCAAGGAGGTATACCCATAATTGTCATTCTTAATACTATAAAATACAAGATGAAAACTAAATATTTCTTGAAATAACGATTTGAAGAAACTACCTATCTTCTAACAATAGCTCAACTCTTTTACGAAAGGCTCCTCTGGGGCGTTGCTGGGGTTTCTTTGAAGAGCTTTCCAGTGGTTTGCTACACTTATCACCAATAAGTCCTGTTCCTGGTGCATAGTGCAGCGCAGTCATGAAATCCAAACAAACCCTGCAGCCGCTTGGAGAATCAGACACAATTTCACCACAGTATTCGGTTGCAAGGAAGAAAACTACTGACATCATTTATGTCATGTCAATGTTATGTATGTTGTCATTCACACGGTTCTTGTTATGGCTACATCTTTAAACGCTTGACAGAAATCACGATGTACAGTTATCAGATTTGATGTTATAGTTTGATGAGTCTCTCCCTTTCCTGTGTCTCATCGAGCAAAAACAACATGAATATAATCGTCACGCTCTCATAAACATGTAAGATCAAAACAAAACGAAATAGAGCTTAACTGCAACTGACAATTCAAGCTCACACATGCTCTCTCACACACACACACACACACACACACACACACACACACACACACACACACACACACACACACACACACACACACACAGTGCCTTGCCCTGAATCCATGCGTACACCCGTGTCATTGAGGTGTTTTAACAGCTCACCTGCTTCCGAGCGTTCATCCTCAGGCCCTCATATCTCATCCTCAAAAGCAGACTGCGTCCTCTGGGAGGGTCAGGGCCCATCGTCCGGTCTGACCCAACTCAGTGATCGAGCATGTTGGCCTCTGTGTTTGCTTTGACGAATACTAGCTTATCAGAGCATGAACTATTAAAGACGAGCTTTGAGGTAATCATTACAGTTTAAATTGTAGATCCCATCATTTTTTATGACACAATTTGCCTCGTGCGTGTAGCTGTACATGTGTTTTTGAGCATATGTGTCGTGTCTGCGTGTCTGCGTGTCTGCGTGTCTGCGTGTCTGCGTGTGCGTGACTCGTAGTGCTTGAAGTGTTTTGTTGCTCTGGACTTGTTGCCGTCCATAAGGTTTACGTCACCTGACACAGATTTGACTGCTAGTTCCACAGTGGCTAGCCAGCATCACTTGTCACTGCATGTGTGTGTTTTTAATTTGTCCTTTCCATATTCCTTGTTGTCTTTCATTGTTTAACAGCACCCACATTTAGACAAATGGTGTTTTAAAGTTCTGATATAATCACCTTATTTCTGATAAGGCGTGAAAGTTCACCACATGTGTATCGCTGCATAATGACAAGTCGTTGTTTCCACCTGGTTTCTGGAACTAGGTCGTGATAAAGATCTTTATCCATATTTTAATAACATACATGTTTCAGGTGAGCATGAATCCATGCACACCTTTGAGTTTTCGTATTCTCTGAGAGCAGTTGAGGTGAAGGGGCAGAGCTGTGTGCTCAGGATGTGGATTCGCATTGCACTTCTCAGAAGGTGCTGATGAAGGGCTCCCTCTAGTGGCGGAAACAAATAGTTACACTTCTGAGTGAGCTTCGTCAACTCAATTTCGTCAAATTAATATAATTGTAATGTGTTTGTCTGCTTTCAGGATATCAACGTGTGCATTCTAGAGAATTACCCAGAGTGCTCCAACCCCAGAGTGTTCTACATCATTCCCTATTTCTGTGGACAGCATCCTCAATGCAGGTATCTACGGACTCAAGTTTTCTGGCAAAGCATTTGAATGTTTTAAACATTAGTAAAAGTGTCATGTATACCTTCTGTGTTGCTATTGTTGTTTTTTATTCTCTTACTTTGAATGTGTCTTCTCTCTCCTCCAGGGAGCCTGGAGTTTGGGCTCTGGAGAGGGCCAAGCAGAATGTGCTGGAGAACTACCTCCTTGTGGGTATCCTGGAAGAGCTGGAGGATGTCCTGCTTCTGTTGGAGAGGCTCCTACCTCATTACTTCACTGGAGTACTCAGCATCTACAAGAGCCCTGGTAGGTGCCCATTATATATGTTTCATGTTGAAGGTATCACATTTGTAGTTGATGTTACCGGTCAGAAATTATTCTTAAAGTTGCTGAATCCACGCTGATTCTTTGAGCTCTTCATCTGAGTGTTTCTTTTATTCATCTATTTTTCTGAAGACTATAAGAAGATGGGGAACATGACAGGCACCGTACGTAAACACACGCCCACTCTGGAGGCCCTGCAGGTGCTGTACCACCGCATGCGCTACGAGTATGACTTCTACAACTTCATCCGAGACCAGTTCCACCTCACCAAGAAGAAAATTGGGCTCAAGTCCGTCTCCCAACCCCCCGCCCACTCAACGGCTTTCCTCCGGGAGCTGGCCCTCCGAACCCCGCAGCCTTTGGATGAAGATGAGGAGCTGGACGCAGACCTGGAGGATGCTAACAGCTGGCTGGTCCATACCTAAGGGCTGCTGGATGAACAGTGGATGTCGCCCCAAAAGGAAGCTGATGTGTTGAATTGGCTGGCGGTGGCTGGAGGCAGCCTGAGGGCGAAGGGGAGTGCTCCCCGACGTGTAGCATTCCTAAGAAAAGTGAGGTTTGATGTGTGGATACTGAAGCTCGTGTTTTTTCGGGCTCTGTTTTCCATCTTTTGCCAGGCTCAGCACTGAGGACTATAGAGTTGAGTAATTGGAAGGACAAAATGCTTTATTTAAAAACCTGACCAAGGACAGTGGGAAGTACCGTTTAGCTCAATTCGCTTGACTCAAGTGTTGTTTTAATTTGAGCTTGTTTTGGGGTTTGTTAATGTCAAATTTAACAAAAAAACACCCTTGCTGTCATCTCCAGGAGAGATCACAAGATGGGGACGGTTAAATGTGTTGGGAAATATTCTAAATATTGATCGCTGGGGCGTTTACTGGAGGAGAGGACTTAGCCCGAGATAGAGGTTCAGACGTGATGAAAGGGATAATCTTGTCAAAGCTGGAATGGGAAATGGTATCCACAAATAAAAAGTACCAAAACCCTTTTTGTATATTAGCTGTCTATGTTCCAAGTGCCAAACCCCACTAAGAGTTCCAGTAACTGACCATAACTTGGTGCACAGCTGGTGGAGTTGTGATAGTATTGGTTTATAACATTTTGTTTAATTTGTAAGATATTGATAGGTATAAATGAGGGTTAGACAGTAAGCACCCAATTATGAATTCAAAGAATTCCAACTTTGTGTGCATGAATGATTGAGTTTGACCAAACCAGTCGTGTGATTCAGCACAGATTTATTATTTGAGGCAGGTCGTTTGATGAGAGTCAGACACTAAAGTGAATTTATGGAGCGTAGTTTGTTCTATCCAAAGTTTAAAAGATTGAGCTTGCCAAATACAAGTGTTTCTACTGCAATGAATTCCAAAATTGTATTAATATACTGCATTTCTTTCTGAGGTGACTTTTTTATTACATTCTGAAGCAAAATGAGGGATGTGGTCAAAAAACTAGAAACTAATCTTCATGTAAAACAGGATTATGTTTCTGTTTTAGGGTGTGAGTCCCATTCAACATATTATTATGACAGCGTGTGAAGTGTTACCATTCTCAGCTCACACTAAATTTCCAAAGTCCAGCAGCTATTCAGAGTACATATTTTTCATCAATCATGTGGGAAATATAACCATAAGCTAATATGTGACCATTACCTACGTCATACATTCTTCCATCCTCATCTCGATTGTCTGTACCTTTTTCATTGTCCTGGTTTGTGTTCATTTTTTGCCCGTTTAATTTATTATTTTGTATTCGTTTGCATTCCAGATAAGATTCTCAGGAAGGAAAAAAAGATGTCTAATAACTTGATCATTTGTATTTAGGTTTCTGGCGGCTATGAAACTATTTTTGGTATCTTAAGGTTGTCTTTAATGGGTTTGTATCAACAGCTGAAACTAATGCAGTCCATCATTTTAAAGTCTTCAGAATAAATGTCCTCTAACTATTGTGGCTATTGTCTCCGATTTAATTGTATTTTTTTGTGGAAAATCCATATGAAGAAGTTTGTGGTGGCCTCTTCCTTAAACTGCCTATAATCTCGCTCAGATTGATAGGCGGCTAGGGTCAAAGCAGCCTCCAGGCCAGGGTCCATCATTGTCCCTCATCTTCCTTTTAACTTCCCAGTTGTGAAATGAACTTCCTTATCCTCTGATGAAGTATGACGTGTATGTTCTTGTATCCACTTCCACCTGTCTTCCTACTTTATTCACAGTTGATCTTGCTCCTGCCGTTTCAAAGTGTATACATGATGCGAGACTCTGAATGTAGTTTGGGATGATGCATGTGATGATTGTTCAATCCGTCGGCTCAATCCCTAAATCCCTTTACAACCTCGGAATGACATCTTTTTCTAATCGAGCCACTGAAACAAACATGATGCCCGATATTTCATATAAAATACATCACCGACAAATGGATTATGGTAATTTCACTAAAATAATGATTAATTCTTTAAAATAATGGCCTCCTGAGTGAAGAGGTACAGTGTGTGTGTGTGTGTGCGTGTGTATGTGTGTGTGTGAGTGCGTGTGCGTGTGTGTGTGGCCTCTGCTCCGCTATCCGTCTGTCTGTGAGGTCGATATGACATAAGTTAAGGGTCGGAAGTTTTTATGTCATACTATGTCATGACATTTTTTATGTCACATTTGTATGATGTCTTTATTACATACTATATTATAACTTTTTTATTGGCCTATTGTACCGTTTGACTACTTATTGATTTATTAATGTCCCGGCCTCAGGAGATTAATGCTTCACTTCTGTGTAACTCCTGTCTGCTGGGTGCAAGCTGACCGTTATCAGCTGATTATAATACAGTGACTATCAATAGTACTATCTCTTACAACCTCACTTCAAAAGACCTCAACCTTTAAAGCCCCACTATGTAACTTTTCCACCTTAAAATAACAGCTTAAAAAAAATTGTGCCGCTACAATGACTTTTAATATGTTGATTTGCTCCTCCGCCACTGCCATCGGGGGTCCGTGACCAGAATACTGCTGAATGTAAGATGGTTGGGACCGACCCGGTACTTCCGGCGGAAGTTGTTCAACTTGCTGTCTGGCAGCTTTACGCAACATCTTATAGATCAGCGGCAGCCCGGTCGCGATCAGCTGGGAGCAGGCGAGCCGGAAGAGCCATATATGGCTCGAGACCAGACGTTAAATACCTGAAGGGGGCGCTACAGGGGAAAAGTTACATAGTGTCGCTTTAAATACCTGAAGGGGGCGCTACAGGGGAAAAGTTACATAGTATCGCTTTAACTTCCAGATTCCTGTGTGCATGTAATAGGATTGGATTCAATCTATTGTCATTGCACAGAGTACAGGTACACGTGCAACAAAATGTATTCTCTGCATTTAACCCATCCTTAGTGATGAAAGAGCAGTGGGCTGCAGTGATGCGCCCGGGGAGCAACTGGGATTTCAGTGCCTTGCTCAAGGACTTGCAACTAAAGGGGAGAGCGGGAATCGAACCGACGACTTTGGGGTTGCAGGACGACCCCCTTACCCCATTGAGCTACAGCCTCCCCGTAAAAACAATAGTCCATCATTTACTGTCTTTGGTTCACAGCCCCTACAAAACGTTCCCATGTGTCTGTAATACAGTAGACGCACTGTAATAGTTTACCTCCACCCTCCTTGCACACACACATGTGTGATTCTATACATGTGAAGACCCTCATTGACACAGCACATTCTCTAAAACCATGTCTTAATTCCCAGTCATCCCTCTGAAGGCCCGGCTACGTCTGTGGCTTAGTTTGGTCCTCACAAAGGTAAGACTGCAAAAACAGCTCGGCTGTTAGGGTTCAAGTGAAGTGCATAACTTACATATTTCTGTACACACACACATACACTGTATACTCGTTGTGCAGCTGCAGAATTTTCTACAGCAAAGTTGAACACAGAGAGCTTGTTCATGTGCTGGGTGGTGCGGATGTTCATGTGCTGGGTGGTGCGGAGGCGGGGGCACTGTGGACCTCCTCCTCAAATAGGAAGCCGTTAGTGTCGGTGGGCTGTTCCCAGACCTGCTCCTCAAATGACAAAAATTGATTTCCTAGTTTTCCAGCACCAGGTTGAACCAACCCTTGACAGACAGAGAGAGAAGAAGAGGAAGGGAAGAGGAAGGGAAGGGGAATGGGAGGGAGAAGAAGAAGAAGAAGAAGAAGAAGAAGACATTTTAACAGGCAAAGGCATTTGTAAAATATGATTTTCCTTAGACTCAAAACATATTTTAAAAGCGTAAAGTTTTAATGTATTTTTCCATTATGAAAAAAAGACAGAAATTGTTCATTAAAAAACCCGAAATGTCGATTCTAAAACGGTTCAGAATGTAATACTGAGCGTGAGCACTTTCTTCACTGATCGATTAAAGCGCCACACTGGATTGATAGGACACAAACACATGCTGCTAGTTGTAGACCCCAATACTGCAAAGCAGGTGAATACATCTCCACACCGCTGTGCTCCTTCCTGTCTTTGGTCCAAACATCAGGACATCACATCTGGACTCTTGAACTCTGTAATGTAGTGTTACGCTTCAGCACCTAGATTACATACACAGAATAAACATGGAGAAAGCTAGGACACTAAAGCCTAGTTTATGCTTCTCCGTCGCGTCAACGGCGTAGACCCCTACGCTGAGCCTGACGCGTGCCTCCAAAAAATCCCTGACGAGAGACGTGGACGCGCACTCTGGGGCCAAGCTGAGTTGGCTCTACCGAAAGTCTTTTTTGGGGCGCTGATTGGATAAATGATATCTCCGTCATTTGTTTGTTATTATTTCTTTAATCAGTGATTTGCTAAACTGCTTCTTAGACACGCCTTTCTTGTGCCAAATGGATCTGGCCCCACGACGTGCAGAAGCCTAGTTTATGCTTCTCCGTCGCGTCCTACACCGTCGACCCGACGCACTCGTTGAGCATTCGAAGGTCTGCGTCGAGGGAATGCGTTGCTCTGCGTTGCTCTGCGTTGCTCTGCAATTCACCGCCACGCCGCTGTGTGGCTGTGTGGTTTCAGGGGTTATAGCCGAATCCGTGCTTTTTCTTCCGGTCACAGTAAACAATGGCGACCGAGGTGGAGTGGCTGTATTTGCAGTTGGAGCTCATCAATGTTGAACAGCAAATACTTATGTTGCAATTGTTGAAGCGCAGGCGACAGAGAAGACGTTTGTGGAGGTGGTCTATACGACCACTAAACCGGCCGGAAATCACGTTCTGAGCGGATCAATCACAGCGCTTGCGGTCCGCGTCAACGCAACGCGTAGTTAGAGTTTTTTGTAGGCGCGCGTCAGGCTCCGGCGTAGGGGTCTGCGTCGACGGCGTAGCTACGCCGTCGACGCGACGGAGAAGCATAAACTAGGCTTTAAAGACGTGCACGGGGGCAGCTAAGAGGTACACTAGCAGAGGAGACAAGCAGGAAAAGCTGATATTTTGTGCAGATATCCTATTTTACAAATAATACTGGGTACATTCCATAGCTCCAAAATATAAATATTGACAAATTGGATAATTTATTAATTTTAATAATTAACTTAAGCTCAAAAATCTTAGGCTTAGTGGGCTGAAGTGTGTGTTCGGTGAACACCATGTCTTGCGTTCAGTGACCAAATCAAAAATCCCAAAAAATCAAACCCTGGCAGTGACAAAAGGAAAATAATTAATGTCATATTATTCTTTTGTACTTTTGGTAGCGAAGAGAACTTGATGCAGTGTGAAAAGGAAACTTCATGTTGTCGCTGTGGCTTAGTGGGCTGAAGTGCGTGTACTTTTGGTAGCGAAGATAACTTCTCATGTAGTCGCTGTGGCTTTTTTAATTGTTTATAACTTTATTTATTTTTTAATCTTTGTAATTACTTTTTTATTTGTTTCTAACTTTTTTTACTTTGTATGACTTTTTAGTACTTTTGAAATTTTTAAAACGTTTTAAGAACTTTAAAAGAAATTAAAACTTTATATTACTTTTTAATAACTTTTTATTACTTTTTAATATTTTTTTATTGTTTTATTACTTTTTTAATATTCATTACATTTTCATTACTTTTGTACTTTTTATTACTTTTGTAGTTTTTATTACTCTTGTACGTTATATTACTTTTGTACTTAATCATTACTTTTGTACTTTATTAGGGTCCGAGCGACAGCGAAGCTGTCCGAGAGGACCCTATTGAAATTGCTGGAGTTCTTATTATTAGGGTCCGAACGACAGCGAAGCTGTCCGAGAGGACCCTATTGAAATTGCCGGAGTTCTTATTAGGGTCCGAGCGACAGCGAAGCTGTCTGAGAGGACCCTATTGAAATTGTTAGAGTTCTTATTATTCCGCTCTTTATTTTTGAACATTGGGGGCATATTGGGGGTACGTATCATATCCCAAAACTCACCAAATTTGGCAAGCTTGGTGAGTTTTGGGATATGATACGTATTGGTGAAAATAGCCAGATGACATAGACCTCGAAATGCGGCTTTCAAAAATTGCTCTCTAGCGCCACCTAGAAGTTTGACCCGTGACGCCCCTCACCCACAATGTCGGATTAACCTAAAAACTGGATTTTCTAGACCTCTAGGACCTGTTCTACAAAAAAGCCTCTCAGGACCCTAAGCTCCGCCTACTTACATTTTCGGCCATTTTGACTTTTGTGAAAAACACAAAAGTGACCACTGAACCTAAACGATAGCTCCAATATTAACAAACCCATTGGAGATAATGATAAGTGAAGATATATCATCTGGTTGATATCATCTTTTTTCGAAAAAATTAATTATAGTAAGCATCTATGGCCCGACGAACATTTTAGGGGCGTGTCCCGTTTTGTAATGCTTATAACTTCAACACTATTGGTCAAAAAAATAACAGACCGGTGGGATATGTGCAGAATGGCGTCTGAAACATTCAATGCAAATTTCGTGCAATTTGAACTTTAATTGGTGCCACAAATATTCACCAAAGTTGGCCGGTTTTGGCCGTTTTTTGAGCGTTTTTGGCCATTTCCCACTTTTTTCAAACGGCCATTAGACCCACAAAACGGCCACGGAATTAGCTCAAAATAGGTTTGTTAGAATCTCAAGACTTGAATATACTAATAGGGCGGAAAAAACAGACTTTTCGTCCGTAGGAAATGCCCGTTGTTTGACTGCCAATATTTGAAATGTATTCATCTTTATTCATCAAAAACTATAGTTTAAACTCATCACATATCTATTACAAAAATCAAGTGTAATGCCAGTCAAGGCCTGAACACATTCACCAATTTTGAGCCAATTCCGTTAGTGTTTTCTTGTAGAACTTGACAGTTGGAAAAAAGTGGAAAATGGCCAAATCGGCCAAAAAAACTAAAAAAGGCCCAAAACGCCCCAAACTGACAAATTTGATATAAATACCTATTTATTAAGTAAAATAACCATACATTATTCACTTTCACGACAGGCCTGAACACCTTCACCAGAGAAAAAAACTTTTTGAGAGGAACACCTATTTATGAAGTAAAAGCACCATACATTTTTCACTTTTACAATAATTGTACCCCCTACAGCTGATGCAATTACCTCTAATAAGGTGTACAGAGCAAAATGTGCTTGCCTAGTGACACAGAGATGTGTTTTTGATTCCAGGCTAAGGCAAAAATAATGTTATCGTTTTTTTTACATTTAATTTACATGACGTCAACGCTTCATGGGTGCATGGATATGTTCACAGACTCAAAGCGCCACCTACTGGCTCAACTGGACTTCCTTCAATATATGCTTGATAATAGCAGCATTGATAATATCAGCATTTTAAAATATGCGGATGATTCAGTCATAGTCAGTCGGCTCAGGGACGATGAGACCAGCCACGGTCCAGTCATCCAGGACTTTGTGAGGTGGTATGAAGAGTCATATCTACAATTAAATATATCAAAAACTAAAGATATGATCATTGATTTTAGAAGACATGCCCACACACATGAAGCCACATGCATCAAGGGTCAGACTGTTGAATGTGTGCAATCTTATAAATATCTGGGGACAATTATTGACTCAAAAATGAACTTTGAAGCAAACTGTGAAGCCGTGTGCAAGAAGGGGCACCAGCGTTTGTTTTGTTTAAGGAAACTGTCCCACTTCCACATTAACAAAACCATGATAACCTTATTTTATCGTGCTTTTATTGAATCTATTTTATCTTTTTCTTTGGTCTCATGGTTTGGAAATGTATCTTTAAAGAACAGAAACTCTTTGGTTCAGATAGTTAAATGGTCCAGCAAGCTGATTGGTGAGACACAACTCAGTCCAGAGTCCCTGTACATCAGATCCAATGTCTAACCGGCTCCATCTTAAAGGACACTTCCCACCCCTTGCACAGGGAACTTCAACTTCTTCCCTCCAGACGGAAGTATTTAGTAGGACGGTGCAGAACCAAGTGCTATAAAACCAGTTTTGTTCCAGCGGCCATCACGCAGGGGAACACATTGTTATAATAATTACAGCAGCAATGATCTGATCTAAACTTGGAGTACTTTTATTATGTTTGTCTGGTTGTTTGTGTTTGTATGTCCAGATGGACGCCTCATTTCTGTTTTGTACTGTCTTTTGATTTGATACTGCAAAACAAGTCTACCTACGGGTACTAATAAAGTAACCTAACCTAACCTAATCCGCCCCTAATTTGTCCAGTCCCAAATATTGTGAGCGCCTCCGGATGCCTGTACACCAGTAAGGTCGACAGCTCAGCAGGATAAGTGCTCGACCGGATACCCGTCATATCTGAATCGATTCCGAGACGAGATGCCTTTTGTTTATCGCTTTCTTTTTTACATTTAATTTACACGCCGTGCTCTACACGTCACATAGGGACACGCGACGCGTGAATATATTCACACGGTTAAATCGCAAGCTAGCGGCTAAACTGGACTTTGTCGAATTCGCCCCAAACTCCGCGCGCTCGTCACGAGTCGCGGCCAGAGTCGAGTCCGACCGGCGCCCTCGGCCGAGCGGGCCGGCGACTCGCCGGCGTCCCCGACCAGCGTGGGCGAGCGAGGACCCGTTCAACGCTGCTAGCAGCTTTAATTACTTTTGTACTTTTTATTACTTTTGTACTTTTTATTACTTTTGTACTTTATCATTACTTTTGTACTTTATCATTACTTTTGTACTTTTTTATTACTTTTGTACTTTTACTTACGTTTTAATTTTTTTCTTTATTTATTTTTTGTAACTATTAATTGCCATTACTTTACAGGGGTATTGCTCCAATAACTGTTATATGTTTCCAGCTACAGTAAATGTAGTCCCTGTGGCTTAGTGGGCTGAAGTGCGTGTTTGGTGAACACAATGTCCTGGGTTCAAGTCCCGGCAGTGACCAAATCAAAAATCCCATAAAATCAAACCTCTGCTAATTGAGAAACCTCAAACTCTGTAGAAATACTAAATTTTTCAAACATTTTAAGGCTTTGACTAAACACTCTGACGGAAATGGTTTCACTCTTTAGTGCTGCAGTGGGCAACACATATTCATCCCAACAAGCTGATGCATATCGTGATTTTTGTGGTAGTGTGGCCGAGTGGTCTAAGGCGCTGGTTTAAGGCTCCAGTCTCTCAGAAGGCGTGTGTTCAAATCTCATCTCTACCATTTGAAAAGCTCTTTGTTAAAGTCCCAGAATTTTATATTCTCCGGAAAAGTACAAGGCTTTGTAAACTTGTCTGGCATTAGAAACTACCTTCTCATTGATAAATGAGTGGACAATGAATGGACCCCTTCCAATTTAGCTTAAATGGCTATGTTTTAAAGAACTGTTCAATAATTGACCAAAGTCTAAAATATCAATTGTTATTCCTCATGTGATTGTTTCTTCTAATGTTTTCGGTTGGCATTTCGCATTGTTGTTTCAGGTACAATAAACATTGACGGTTGACTGATACGATGAGGCTGGGAGGAGGCTGGAATGAGGAGGTAGCACCCTGGGAGGAGGCAGGAGGCTGGAAGAAGGAGGCAGGAGGCTGAGAGGAGGAGTTAGCAGTCTGGGAGGTGGACGCAGCCGGCAGGGAGGAGCCAGGAGTCTGGAAGAGCAGATAGGTGGCTGCAGGCTGAGAAGAGTCAGTGAGGCTTGGTTCATCCAGGAGACTTGACACTGTGTCTTCCTGGAAGCCCTCGTCTTCTTCTTCTTCTTCTTCTTCTTCTTCTTCTTCTTCTTCCTCCTCTCTCGTTCACATCCTCCAGCATAGTGTCTGTCTCCTCTGAGTCAGGGAGTATCTTAAGGGGCTGACCAGTCTGACTCAACAAATAGTCAACCCCGATAAGCTCACCTATGAAAAAAGACAAACAAACACCACTAGTTTTAGTTAAAGCATATAACCATCAAAATAATTATGTAGCCAGGAATTAACAATACTTACCAGTGTATTTCGAAGGTGGCCTGAAGGTTGGAACAAATGCCCGACCAAACACCTTCAGAGTGTTGGTGTTGACAAAGTGTGTCACGTTACCGGCGTACGTCAGGAACGATGACGGCTTGCTGGTCACCTCTGCAGTCGCCCGATCCTGGTTCCACCTGTTCAGGCCTTCCAGGAGATATAACTGAAAATTCAGTGCATTTGCACTAGTTCTTGGAAGGAAAGATGTTTTTAATGCTTTCCAATCTGAATAATGCTTTCAAACATAACCCAAAAGTTATTTTAAATAAAAAACACGAGAGACACTAACCTGGAATGAACCTGTTCAAGTGGAGGTGAAAGGACTCCAGGGATGTGGACTCTCTGGCACAGCGGTAACGTGTCAAGGTTACCCGACTCTTGGTGGTCGTTCCGACCTTCCTGTAGAGCGGCACACCTGGAACGTCCTGGATGCACCCCACGTGGCGCTTCTGCACATTCCAAATGTGCTCCATGCGTGCCTGGTCCAGCAGTGGCACCCCCATAAGGTCTCTTCCCTTTTCTCCACCCAGAGTATACAGCAGCTGCTCGAGGAGGTTGATGGTGGCCTCCACACCGCGTGTCCTCCTACGGCAGTAATGGCCCAGCTCCTTTTTACTGATCCGCGTGTCCACCAGGCGATCAGTTATTGCTGGCACACCCTCTTGCCAGAGCTGCTCTCTTTTTGCCTGCCGCAACAGAGTGACGTCCCCTGCGTCCCACTCAAAGACACAGGCTGACAAGCTGCTCATGAAAATGGGATAAAGGGTGTGAGCATCGGTAGTGCAGCCGACGGCCAGCCTCCGCATAAAGTGCCATATGTCCAGCCGTATGTGGAGGTCTGGCCAAGCTGCAAACCTGGTCTGCAGCTTGCTCAACCCTTCATTAACACAGCAGCCACAGTCAATGTAAAGCACCAGTGGGGGTGGGACAGCGGCCTGGCGGTACCGCTCCATCACTCCGGAGACCATCACGTCTAGTCCCGGCCCCTCCTGCACCGTCAGGACACTGTTCAGTATCCGTCCGACCTCATTGCCGATGGAGGTCACCCAGAGAGCTGTCCCCCTGCCGTGGCCGGCCAGCTTCTTTGTGATCTGTGATGTGACGTCATGAATCTTTAAGATTACACTTCTTTTTACACATTATCTAAGGGAAAGTAGATTTATTACATATTCTAAATCTATAATAATTGCAAATGCATTTTATCACAGACAAATATGTTAATGTGTACAAGAGAATACACATAATCAGGGGTGCACATAACTTTTTCGGTGAGTTACTCAGATGAGTACCTGGAGATGGTGTTTGGTACTCACTCAGCGTCAGCTTTTGTGCCGTCGGAGCTGGAGGGGGGGGGGGGGACATGTTGTAATGACGTGCTGCAGTAGAGACGATCAGCATTAGATCACTCAGGTACGCAAAGGCGCGGAGGAACACAAGCGGCAGTACGCATTGTGGATTATTTTCGCGCATGCGTACCTGCGTACCCGTTATGTGCACCCCTGCATATAATGTACATGGCAATGTAATGCAAAGTTATATTATGTATTACCTTTTTGGTTGAGTCCATCTTTAAGATCGACCCAAATGTGGAGGTGATGCTGGCCCTAATGTGGTCGATGCGGCAGAGGATGTCCCTGCCGTACACAGACAGCAGCCAGCGACTGGTGGGGATGTCGACGGGCTCTGGGGGCTCCTGGCAGACCACTGGAAGGAGACTGGGCCGCTCCACAAAGTTAGCACACTCCCCAGCATAGTGTTCTAAGAGGTTCAGCCATTCCTCCCCATGGTTCTCCTTCAGCTGCCTCGCCAGTCGTGCTGGACTGTTGCCGAGAGTCCGGTCCCGAAGCAGCCGAATGACACGGATGTCACAAGCATACCTGAAATGCACATTTCATTTTATTTATTTGTTTGGATATTTAAATACAGGGACAGTGTATAATAAACATATAGCACCAAGTGTAACACTATTTTAATATGCACCTGTTTATGAATTTACAAAAACATTTGACAAAAAAGTGTTTATTTTCCTTCCTGTTGCAGTGATTAGTAACATTTTCAAGGGAGGCTTTACTCACTTTTGGGTAAGGATCAGTCGAAACAACTGTTGGTGTGGCAGGTCTAGCTGGTTCCGGACAGTCTGACTGGTCGACAAGTACACTCAAAGAAATGGCTCATTGGATGATCTTAATTAAGGTGTTGGCAGGTTTTCCATCCAATAATTATATGCAACTCCAACTCAAATTTAGCACATCAGTGCAATACAATGTAATTGAGTTAGTCCAACTCATTTTTATCGAACACATCTAAAATAAAATAACGATATTCATTAAATTGAATTAATTCGAGTTAGTCCAACTCATTTGTATCAAACACATCTAAAATAAAATAACAATATTCATTCAATTAAATTAATTTGTGTTTGTCCAACTCAAAATGTAAATTGGAAATTAAATTTTCTATTTAGTACCGCTTATTTCCATTGAGGTTTTTGGAGCCGAGGGGGGGGGGCGGTCACCTGGACAGGCCGCCAGTCATTCCAGGGGTCACATAGAGACATACAACCATTCACTCTCACACCTATGGGCAATATATAGATGAATTAACCTGACTAGACTTTGGACTGAGAGGATGCTGGGGAACCTACACTGAGAACAAACTCCACACAATAGGACTGCCCTGACCGGGAATCGAACCCACAAAACTCTTGCTATGAGGCAACAGTGCTACCCACTACACCAGCCCTGAAAGCTTGTACTCCTTCTGAAAACAACCGATTTTCAGCTGGCCCATGCGCAAAGGGTAGTCCCCAATTAAACACATTAATTTTGAGTTGATGTGCACACCATCTAACCTACAGCATTCACTACCAAAAAGTGCATAACTTTTTTTTTATCTTCTGCGAATAAGTCAAGTCAATAAATCAAGTGAGTGGTAACACTAATATGTAAAAGGTCATTATTGTGTTATACTTTACCTTCTGATAGAAGGCGTACCACTTCTTCTGCCTTGGGGCTGGTCTATTGCCTCCTCCAGAAGGCCAAACCCCAGAGCTGGCAAACGCCCTCAGCCTTGCCGTCCACTCCTTTTCGCTCATGGCCTTGTGGCTCTTTGGTTTTGTGCTCATCTAAAGAGAACATTGAAACAACGATAATAGCTATATATGGGCATAACCATGGTGTACTGAGCTTGCTTAATTAGTGCATACTTATGAGTACAGTAACACAGACACAGCAACTGTTATTTAAGCAAACTACATTGATAACATGTTGTCGGTTATTGAAACATGGTATTTACACATGTAATCATATCAATATATATATATGGATACACATTATTCATAATTATACTGTTTAATTTTACTGTGTCTATAATATGTTGTGTGTAATTTGTAATTTGTAATTATATATATTACAAATACAAATCATTTGTATTTGTCATTTGTAATGTGTATAATATGTCTATAATATGTCAGTTGTTAAATACCAGTAATAAACTATGACTGTTTCCTTTAACGCTATATATAAAATGAAGATATATTATAGGAGTCTCTATAATCAACCATGTACATCTGCTGTCGATACTTGGATGTTTGAGTGTTTTTACTCGGTGCATTACAGTAGTATTTATTCATGTCCGTTTCCGGCCATTTTTGCAGGTCACGTTAATATTATACACTTATTATTACACGACTTGCGTTGACGCTCGCGATCTTGCGAGCCTTAGCTCGTTTTGCGAATGTACACATGAAAAACTAATGGAGAAGAGAATAACACTGTGCAATGTCACGGGCGAGTTGTTGTGCTCGCGCTAGCTACCACTAACTGCTATACCATTGTCCGACCCTCGTTATTACAATAGTATTCGCTCGTTGTGCATGTAACGTGATGTGATACCGAAGAAAAAAGTTAACAACCTAGATGTCACGTTTACGGCGGCGGCTAAAGAATAATAAAGTAGGATAACTTACGCTTGACATGTTGTCGGTGTCTTCGTTGTAGAAAACAGCTTACGTCCAATGTCATGCTTAGCCGTGCTCGTGATCTTGTGCGGCGTAACGATTGGCCGAATCCATTGTGAGGCCGACGCACCATTGGCCCATCCATTGTTGAAGTGTAAGTTGCGTACGTCGTACCAAACGTCGCAAGACTAGCCGCAAGATTTGGCTGGTTTGCCCTGCGACGTTGTGATTGGCCGAATCCATTGTGAGGCCGAAACGCCATTGGCCCATCTATTGTTGAGCGAGCACAGGGATTGGCCCATCCATTGTTGAGGGAGCACAGGGATTGGATGGTGACAATAGATGTTGGTGGCCATGCCTAAGTCAGATAGGATTTAGGCTCCAGTCTCTATGGAGGCCTAGGTTCAAATCCCACCACTGCCAACTTTTCTGGAGACCTTCAAGATTCTTAGTTTTTAGTTGGGGAAATCACTAGAATCAAAGTCACCTCGATGTCCAAACAACTGTATTTTTTGCAAAAAGTCAGCTGTACTCAAAGATATCCAAAACAACTGAACCACATATTTGCAAGTCCTGTAACCCTAACCAAGAGCAGAGTGGCGCAGCGGAAGCGTGCTGGGGCCATAACCCAGAGGTTGATGGATTGAAACCATCCTCTGCTAATTGAAAAACCTCAAAATCTGTAGACATTCTCAATTTTTCAAACATTTTAAGGCTTTGACTAAACACTGACGGAAATGGTTCCACTCTTTAGTGCTGCAGTGGGCAACACATATTCATCCCAACAAGCTGATGCATATCTTGCTTTTTGTGGTAGTGTGGCCGAGTGGTCGAAGGCGCTAGATTAAGGATCCAGAATCTCAGGAGGCGTGGGATCAAATCCCACCACTGCCATTTGAAAAGCTCTTTGTTAAAGTCCCAGAGTTTCATGTTCTCTGGAAAAGTACCAGGCTTTGTAAACTTGTGTCTGGCATTAGAAACTACTTATGTTTCTCATTGATAAATGGACCCCTTCCAATTTAGCTTAACCTTCCTCTTGTGTTAGGGTCGGCACCGACCCGTTTTAGGTTTTAAATGCATAAAAGAACCACATAAATTGGTTTATTTCCATCAAGGCTTTATGACTTTGTCAGGAACCTCTATTTCAACAAATTAAAACAAAACAAATTTGTTTCACTAAATTATAAAATGCTCTGGTTGAAATTATGACCTTTGTGTTGTTGGGGTCGGTTTTGACCCGGTTATAAAAATAAGATTATAAAGCAATAATTAGAGCCAAAACTGAAATCATAAGTGCACTGTCAGCCAACACAGTGACAACCAGCTCCTTTCCCAATCATGTGAGCTTTAGGGGATTCTCATTTTGCATTGTTATGACAGTGGATGGACGTCTTGTCCCTTTCCGAGGAAAATGCCCCTTCCGGCAATACATACCCAGTAAACCAGGATAGTACGGCATAAAAATCTGGCAGCCTGTGATGCAAAAGCCAGCTACGCCTGGAATCTACAGATTTACACAGGCAAAGCTGCGAGTGGCATCCCTGAGAAAAAACAAGGAAAACGTGTGGTCCTCGATATGACTACTGGACCGCAGGGTCACAATATCACTTGTGACAATTTCTTTACCAGCTATGACCTTGGACAAGAACTTCTCAGGAGGAAACTTACCATGGTGGGCACAGTGAAGAAAAATAAACCTGAGCTGCCTGTTGAAATCTTGCAGGTGAAGGACAGGGCTCCACTTTCTGCAAAGTTTGCTTTTACAGACACCACCACTGTTGTCTCATATTGTCCAAAAAAAACCCGGAATGTGATACTTATGTCTACTCTTCACAAAGATGCAGCTGTGTCATCAAGAAGTGACAAAAATACCACAATCATCCTTGACTATAACAAAAACAAAGGAGGAGTGGACACCCTGGACAAGCTGATTGCCACCTACACTAGC
Organism: Liparis tanakae; assembly: GCA_036178185.1. Lineage (NCBI taxonomy): Eukaryota > Metazoa > Chordata > Actinopteri > Perciformes > Liparidae > Liparis > Liparis tanakae. Next base: position 8,595,163 of record CM070101.1, on the reverse strand, counting down.
CAGCGAATGACCAGGAGATGGCCAATGGTTGTGTTTTACAGCATCCTCGATGTGTCTGCATGTAATGCATTTGTGTTGTGGACCCACATCCACCAAGGGTGGAACTCAACCAAAAATAGCAAGCGGAGAATGTTTCTTGAGGAGCTTGGAAATTCCCAATCCACACATTGAGCGAAGGGAACGGGTGCCCCGAGGCCCAGATGCTGCAGCCTTGGTCAGACAACTACAGAGCTCACCTAGCACTCCGTCCACACCATCAGCAACACAAAGAGCATCTTCCTCAGCCAGCCCTCCCTCAACACCAACCAGAACAGCCACAGCCACAACCCCACTCAGGCCACCTGATTCTAAGAGAAAGAGGTGCCAGGTCTGCCCAAGCAGTAAGGACAGAAAGACAAACGTATTGTACTTCAACTGCAAGAAATATCTCTGCAAAGAACACACTAAAAGTGTCACTTTTTGCCACACATGCATCTAAACACACACACATACACATCCAAGTTCTTTGGAACTAGTAATTGATTTATATTGGTTTGATTTGCTTGATTGGTTGTTGTTTGTTTGATCTTGCAAATCTATATTTTGTGTTATGACTTGTTCTGCTCTTTATTTTGTATTCTATTGCTGAAAAATTACTTTTTAGCCTTTTTCTTGAAGTAAATATATATGGGTTGAAATTGAACCTAACACCATAGATGTTACTATAGTTAATAATATTAAAATAAAAAAATAAATAAAACAAATTTATTTAAGAGATGTGTTATAATACCCCTCAATAATAGTCAGGTAACACAACAACCCTTTATTTATTTATATGATTCTCTTGAGGTTCATTTTACCATTTTTTAAAATTGAAATCGAGGGGTATACTGACAAAGAAAAGGCCCAGAGACCCACACCAAAAATATAAAAAAAACAATATTTTCATGGATAAGGAAGCCTAACAAGGTAACCAAGAGATGAGAAACAAATTGGAAGATAGATAATTGTTTTTAGTGTATTTTACAGCTGATTTAAGACACGGGTCAAAACCGTCCCATTAACATAAGAGATGGTAACAGAAAGCTAACATAGGAGGAATGGCCATGTTTTCAAGAACTGTTCGATAATTGACCAAAGTCTAAAATATCAATTGGTATTGCTCATGTGATTGTTTCTTTTAATGTTTTCGGTTGGCATTTCGCATTGTTTTTTCAGGTACAATAAACATTGACGGTTGACTGATACGATGACAGTAGTTTCAGAACGACTATCTTTTCTGGACACCTTCAAGATTCTTAGGTTTTAGTTGGGGAAATCACTCGAATCAAAGTCACTGCGATGTCCAAAAAATAGCATTTTGCATTGTTGTTTCAGGTACAATAAACATTGACGGTTGACTGATACACTGACAGTAGTTTCAGAACGACTGAGCTCAGCAGAAGCAAGTCCCACTACCCAAGGTAGGAAGGCAGGTATTAGGAAGGTAAGAGATGTAGTGTATGAGTATGTACCGGGGTTCATGAGGGCCCAGGTAGTGGTTGATGAGGTGAGGGGAAATGGAGGTGAAATGTGGATGGGTACTGCAGAGGGGCTGATGGAAAGGATAAAGAATGGAATGCCAGAAGATTGGAGGAGAATGATTTGCACTGAGGTGATGGGGAATGAAGAAGGAGATGTGGAAATGAAGGTGGGATTGGGAGGGGGATAGCAAACGTGAAAGGTATCACAACCAGAATATTGTATCAATGCGTAGTATTAATTGATATGGATCGGAAAAGAATATGGCTGAATTTGAGAGTGAAATGGAACAGCATTGAATGTGAAAACTTCGATTTTCTGTTACGTCACAATAGGGTCTTCAATAATTTAATAATAAGTCAATTTGATGTTAGTGTGGATAAGCAGTGTGATGTGTGTAAGGTGAAAGTGGAAACTTGTTTACACAAGTTTGTAGAATGCAGAGAGTTGGACATGTACTTTCAGAAATTGAAAGCACTAATAAGCAGATGTTGGATCGGAGAGTTTGTGGAAACAATGGAATGGATGGATCTGTGGCTGTTTGGAGTGAAAGGTTGTAATGTAAATCTGCTCAACTACACCTTAAAGCGACACTATGTAACTTTTCCCCTGTAGCGCCCCCTTCAGGTATTTAACGTCTGGTCTCGAGCCATATATGGCTCTTCCGGCTTGTCTGCTCTCAGCTGATCGCGACCGGGCTGCCGCTGAACGCGACTCGCTGCTGATCAGCGGCAGCCCGGTGTTCTCCACAGTAGCATGTCACTCCGTCTCTACGAGTCGCGTAGCGGAGCAAATAAAAAGTCACCTGCGAGCGTGGTCTGGCACTATAAGACGTTGCGTAAAGCTGCCAGACAGCAAGTTGAACTACTTCTGCCGGAAGTACCGGGCCGGTCCCAACCATCTTACATTCAGCAGTTTTCTGGCCACAGACCCCCGATGGCAGTGGCGGAGGCGCAAATCAACATATTAAAAGTCATTGTAGCAGCACCATTTTTTTCAAGCTGTTATTTTAAGGTGGAAAAGTTACATAGTGGGGCTTTAAGCCAGGGCTCGGCAACCCAAAATGTTGAAAGAGCTATATTGGACCTAAAAAACAAAAAACAAATACGTCTGGAGCCGCAAAAAATTAAAAGCCTTATATAAGCCTTATAATGAAGACAACACATGCTGTATGTATCTATATTAGCTATATTAGCCTACTATCAAAATGACTAAGTTGGCTACAAATACATAATGAGCCTTCATGATTAAATGTTTATTTTTCCTGCGGTGCATCCTGTAGAATAACGCACCACGTGACTACTCTGGTGTGCGATGCCTCCTCCAGTTTAAGCATGTCACCTCCGATACGATAGGTGGCGCTGTTTTTATTACAACTCCAGGGCTCAAGTTTTGAAGAGATTGGTTCATTGGTTGCTGGATTAAATCTTACCCAGATACAACAGATAGTTTTTTTTCTCATTGTCTGTTGTGTAGCCCCTTTTTTTTTGATTGGCTGATAACCGTCACCTCACAGCGGACTTCCAGTGAGCGTTTAATTTCTCCACCGTGAGCGCGGCTCATGTTGGCGCTGCGGCACATTAAAACATTAAATAGCTGAGAGTTGTTTTCAGCGTGAGAAATACAATGTGTGGCCGGAGTGTGGGAGTTAAGACCAAACTGCGTGACACTTGAGAGCCTTGCAACTCGTTGCGATGCTCGTGGCGATACTCGTTGCGCTTGCGTGCGCATGGGCAAAGACGCAAAGTCCGGTTCCTAATCCAATTCACCGTAACGGCCGCGATAGTCGGATTATCAATCGGATAAAAACGTTGAATCCTGTTTTCAGTTATTTTTCTCTTTCCCCTTTGGGATCCATGGCCCATCACACAGCCGCAGGTTGTATAAAACAGCCACCTGTCCGGCGTCCCGCCCTGCTGATAGAAACGTGTTGCAGGCTATGACGCAAATCTTTGTTGACAGAAATGTTGAAATTTCATATTTATTCTACACATTTTTACAGCATTGGAAAACGTTAAGAATGTTTGTGTCATGTTTGTCCTGCTACAGAAACCATATTAAAACAAAAAATATATATTTCACTCCCCCATCTTTTTCCATTTTCGAACATTTTTGAAAATGCGGCTCTAGAGCCGCAGGTTGCCGACCCCTGCCTTAAGCCATGCAAGGTTTGCTGTCAAACTGAGAAGAAATATAGCTCATTTTGAGAAAAGGGAATTGGCAGTATGGAGTTTATTTCAAGGTATTATTAAAAGAGATGTAAAAATGCTACATGGATATATCGAGGAGGAAGAATTTCAAAAAGGGTTTGTGGTTTGTGGAGGGAAACACCTTCATCTTGATGAAGGGGAGATTTTGTTAGATTTTGGATAGAACAAATCCTAGTGTATTTTTATTTTAGTTTTAAAAATGAAAAAATAGATATATTTTACTGTATACATATTTTGTGTTCTGTTTTTGAAGGTGAATGTATTAATTATGGTAATGTACTACTCTCCCGAGAGGAAGATATACATTTGGCGCCCTGGTGTGAACAACAGCATTATGGAGAATAATTAATGACTGTGTGACAATGTACATTGTACAAAACGTAATGTGATGTGTGTATATAATGTTGTTTTTTGATAATAAAATATATTTTTTTTAAAGCGCTCGCTTAGCATGCGAGAAGTAGCGGGATCGATGCCCGCATTCTCCATTTGCCTTTGGTTTCTTCAGTCAACATGAAGATTTCAAAGAGAAGATGGTTAACTCAATTCAACTATTACAACAACATGCTATATTTGGCCAAGACTTGTACAATAGGTTTACTCTTGTTTACCATTTATGTTTTAGACAAAGAAGATGTTCATTAATGTCACAGTTCTATTGCATCATTTTCTAAACTTTATTCATGAGAATTGTTGTTTTCACAAGAAAATTTAATTTATTCTTTAGTCATGAGTATTTTGAGCTCAATGGATCTTGTATTGCCAATAACAGATTAAAGGGCAGTTGACTGCGACGAGGATGGGATTCGAACCCACGTGTGCATAGCACACTGGAATAGCAGTCCATCGCCTTAACCACTCTGCCACCTCATATTCCGAGTTGACACTACATAAACACTCTGATCCAGGCCACCTTCATAAGTTTTTCCATTGGTCTGTTATGTTTGAAAAGCACTAAATGGAGAGAGAATAAGAGCTAATTACCCAATTTTTTCTTTACTGGGGAATTAGCTCAAATGGTAGAGCGCTCGAGAAGTAGCGGGATCGATGCCCGCATTCTCCAGCTGGATTGATGATTGCATTCTCCAATTGCCTTTGATTTCTTCAGTCAACATGAAGATTGCAAAGAGAAGATGGCTAACTCAATTCAACTACTACAACAACATGCTATATTTGGCCAAGACTTGTACAATACAGTTCTATTTTGAGCTCAATGGATCGTGTACTGCCAATAACAGATTAAAGGGCAGTTGAATGCCACGAGGACTGGATTCCAACAATCGCATGCATAGCACAACGGATTAGCAGTCCATCGCCTTAACCACTCAGCCACATCTTCTTCTGAGTTGACACTACATAAACACTCTGATCCAGGCCACCTTCATAAGTTTTACCATAGGTCTGTTATGTTTGAAAAGCACTAAATGGAGAGAGAATAACAGCTAGGTGGCTCTACCCAATATTTGATTTACTGGGGAATTAGCTCAAATGGTAGAGTGCTCGCTTAGCATGCGAGAAGTAGTGGGATCGATGCCCGCATTCTCCAATTGCATTTGGTTTCTTTTGTCAACATGAAGATTGCAAAGAGAAAATGGTTAACTCAATTGAACTACTACAACAACATGCTATATTTGGCCAAGACTTGTACAATAGGTTGACTCTTGTTTACCAATTATGTTTTAGACAAAGAAGATGTTCATTAATGTCACAGTTCTATTGCATCATTTTCTAAACTTTATTCATGAGAATTTTTTTTTTCACAAGTAAATTTAATTTATTCTTTAGTCATGAGTATTTTGAGCTCAATGGATTGTGTATTGCCAATAATAGATTAAAGGGCAGTTGAATGCCACGAGGACGGGATTCAAACTATCGCATGCATAGCACAACGGATTAGCAGTCCATCGCTTTAACCACTCAGCCACCTCGTCTTCTGAGTTGACACTACATAAACACTCTGATCCAGGCCGCCTTCATAAGTTTTTCCATAGGTCTGTTATGTTTGAAAATCACTAAATGGAGAGAGAATAACAGCTAGGTGGCTCTACCCAATGTTTTCTTTACTGGGGAATTAGCTCAAATGGTAGAGTGCTCGCTTAGCATGCGAGAAGCGGATCGATGCCCGCATTCTCCAATTGCCTTTGATTTCTTCAATCAACATGAATATTGCAAAGAGAAAATGGCTAACTCAATTCAACTACTACAACAACATGCTATATTTGGCCAATACTTGTACAATAGGTTGACTCTTGTTTACCAAATATGTTTTAGACAAAGAAGATGTTCATTAATGTTACAGTTCTATTGCATCATTTTCTAAACTTTATTCATGAGAATTGTTGTTTTCACAAGAAAAACTAATTTATTCTTTAGTCATGAGTATTTTGAGATCAATGGATCTTGTATTGCCAATAACAGATTAAAGGGCAGTGGACTGCGACAAGGATGGGATTCGAACCCACACGTGCATAGCACAATGGATTAGCAGTCCATCGCCTTAACCACTCGGCCACATCATCTTCTGAGTTGACACTACATAAACACTCTGATCCAGGCCACTTTCATAAGTTTTTCCATAGGTCTGTTATGTTTGAAAAGCACTAAATGGAGAGAGAATTACAGCTAGGTGGCTCTACCCAATATTTTCTTTACTGGGGAATTAGCTCAAATGGTAGAGCGCTCGCTTAGCATGCGAGAATTAGCGGGAATGCTGCCCGCATTCTCCAAATGCTTTTGGTTTCTTTTGTCAACATGAAGATTGCAAAGAGAAAATGGTTAACTCAATTCAACTACTACAACAACATGCTATATTTGGCCAAGACTTGTACAATAGGTTGACTCTTGTTTACCAAATATGTTTTAGACAAAGAAGATGTTCATTAATGTTACAGTTCTATTGCATCAATTTCTAAACTTTATTCATGAGAATTTTTGTTTTCACAAGTAAATTTAATATATTCTTTAGTCATGAGTATTTTGAGCACAATGTATCGTGTATTGCTAATTACAGATTAAAGGTCAGTTGACTGCGACGAGAATGGGATTCGAACCCACGCATGCATAGCACAATGGATTAGCAGTCCATCGCCTTAACCACTCGGCCACCTCGTCTTCTGAGTTGACACTACATAAACACTCTTATCCAGGCCACCTTCATAAGTTTTTCCATAGGTCTGTTATGTTTGAAAAGCACTAAATGGATAGAGAATAACAGCTAGGTGGCTCTACCCAATTTTTTCTTTACTGGGGAATTAGCTCAAATGGTAGAGCGCTCGCTTAGCATGCGAGAAGTAGCGGGATCAATGCCCACATCGACAATTGCATTTGGTGTCTTTTGTCAACATGAAGATTGCAAAGAGAAAATGGTTAACTCCATTCCACTACTACAACAACATGCTATATTTGGCCAAGACTTGTACAATAGGTTGACTCTTGTTTACCAATTATGTTTTAGACAAAGAAGATGTTCATTAATGTTACAGTTCTATTGCATCAATTTCTAAACTTTATTCATGAGAATTTTTGTTTTCACAAGTAAATTTAATATATTCTTTAGTCATGAGTATTTTGAGCACAATGTATCGTGTATTGCCAATTACAGATTAAAGGTCAGTTGACTGCGACGAGGATGGGATTCGAAACCACGCGTGCATAGCACAATGGATTATCAGTCCATCGCCTTAACCACTCGGCCACCTCATCTTCCGAGTTGACACTACATGAACAATCTGATCCAGGCCACCTTCATAAGTTTTTCCATAGGTCTGTTATGTTTGAAAAGCACTAAATGGAGAGAGAATAACAGCTACGTGGCTCTACCCAAAATGTTCTTTACTGGGGAATTAGCTCAAATGGTAGTGTGCTGCCCTCAGTATATGAACCATACAGCCATACAGTCATACACCTCGGCAGTTAGATAAACTCCTTCCCGACATCACGACTCTGAAGACTCTTGTTCGGCGTCCACAGGTTTAATAACATAGAAAAGAGTAAAACTAAAAACACACAAAGAGCATAATGAATACAAATAAATGCTTTGTTAATGTATACACACAATGTAAATGTACTGGTACTTTGATTACAAATAAACATTAAGTTATAGCGGAGTAAACATTAACTATAATAACTCGATGTGCATAAGACTTCTGAAAACTAAACATTGTCACAAAAATAATCATCTGCAATTATGAGTAACAATAAAACAAATCAATACATACCAACGATGCTATCAAAAGGCAGGATGTATACAGATTCAACTGGATTGTACAACTAACGGAAAACAGCGGCTCTGAGCCATGCTCTTGTTTACTTCCTGATACAAAACTAAAGCTGCCTGAAGTTTCAAGACATTTACTGTTTCAAAATAAAAAGACTTTCAAAATAAACGCATCAACATGCTGGCTTTCAAAATAAAACGTATCAACATGCTGGTTTAATAATTGTAACAGAACACTTCCGCCTGGCGTGAATACACGCCACTTAATAAATCCTAGACAGTTCTCTTCACTGAGCCTCTGGGGGAAAAAGCACCATCTCAGAAACAGGCCTAAGAAAAAGTTTAGTTACTCCTGTTCGTGTGACCTTGATCTCGATTTTCGCACCTTCCCGTCTTCGCTGGGGAAGGTCCGCGTTACCAGTCCAAGAGGCCATTCATTTCTTGGTACTTGGCTATCCTTGAGTAGAACAACACTTCCTGGGTTGATGTTCGTATGACTGGACTGCCACTTCTTGCGTGCCTGTAGTGTAGGAGGAACTGCTTTCGCCACCTGTCCCAGAAGGTGTTGGACAGGTGCTGGACTTGCCGCCACTGGTGTTTGTAGAGGTCTGAAACTCCAAACTCTCCGGTAGGAGCAGAAAAGGACATTCACCTTTTGAGTGAGAAGAGCAGCTGGAGTAAGTATAAATGAATCGTCAGAGTCAGTTGTCACTGGAACAAGAGCTGTCTACCATTTATAATGGCTGTCACTTCTGCCATGAAAGTCACTAGCACCTCCTGGGTAAGTTTGTCCTTCAGATGAAGGAACATGGAGTCCAAGATTCTCCTTGCAAGACCAATCATTCTTTCCCCATACACCGCCAAAGTGGGAAGCGGTGGAGGGTTAAAGGTCCAAGAGCAACCTTGGCCTGAAAGGTAAGTCTTTATCGTCGTATTGTCAATGTTTGAAGGTATCTTCAACTGCTTGCACCAAGCACCAACAAAGTTGGTGCCACGGTCTGAGCGGATGTGTGTGTTTGACAGACAAGCAGCAAGAAAGCGCCTTTAGCGTTGATGAAGCTGGATGTATCAAGGGATTCTATGACTTCAATATGAACCGCCAGACGCTCATACACGTGAAGATTACGGCCCATCGTTACTTTTGGGAATGGCCTCCTCTTGTTCTACGTGAAGAGACACTCCAAGGGCCGAACACATCAAGTCCGACATTTGTAAAGGGCGTTCCGTCGAGAGACGATCCGCTGGAAGACTGGCCATCTTTTGAATTGTAAGTGGGGCTCTAAGCCTTCTGCAGGTTACACTGATGGATGATGTTGCTCACTTTTCTTTTGCCACCAACTATCCAAAAAGCCAGCTGTACGAACAGCCCCTTCTGTAAACAGACGGCCTTGGTGATAGATTTGTTCGTGGTGATGCTTGATGAGTAAGGTTGCCACCTGATGTTTACCAGGAATAAATAATCACTGGAGTCTTTTCACTCTGATCAAGGTTAGCATTGCAGAGGCGACCTCCGACTCTCAGAAGGCCGTGTGTATCAATGAAAGGATCCAGATTTTTGAGAGGACTACTTTTAGGATCTGCTCATGTTTTTGGATACATTTGATCTCTTGACTGTAGACTTCCTCCTGTACTGCTTTTAATGATGATGTGCAACGCTTGATCAGACTCCTCAACAGTGTATCCTGTTTTTAGTGATGCCAGCCCTTACAAGGGCTGTTCTTCAAGGTCATGTTGAAAAGACGGGCTATGTGTTTGAGACGAATAATGGCCCGAGTTAGAGACTTCCAGGATGACAACTTTGAGAATCGTTGAGAACCAAGCTGTTTGGATGTTGTTGTAGTACTCAAAGTGGACACCAGAGGGCGAATGTCTGGGTCTGAACCCGGGTCTACAAAGCTCGTAGGTGCTCTCTGCAGCACTTGTCTCCGGTGTGTACAGAGATTTGGGTCCACTCAGCCAGTTTGTGTTGTTCAAATGGCCTGCAGCAACAGAACGTAGCGTGGTCTGCAGGGTTCTGCTCTGTTGACACGTAGTGCCATTGGTCTGGGTGAGAGGATCTTCGGATACGTAATACCCGGTTACTTACATATACATAAAAGCGCCTGACTTCATTAGAAATGTAGCCAAGGACTACCTTGCTGTCTGAGTGGAAGGTTGTAGCATCGAGCTGAAGGTCTAGTTCTGCCGATTAAGTCTGCTAACTCCACTCCAAGCACTGCTGCGCAAAGTTCCAGTCTCGGAATTGTTTGTTCGGGACGAGGGGTCAGCTTGGCTTTGCCCATTACAAATCCCACATGGTTGTTTCCAGCAGAGTCAGTTACTTTTAAATATGCCACAGCGGCGATAGCTTTAAGTGGATGCGCCAGAAAAGACACACCCCTGGCCTGACAGATGCTGTGGGTGAAGTTGGAGTGTAAGCTCTGGGAATAGAAAGCTGGGACAGATCTTTCAAAGATGATCTCCAAGATGTCCATGCTTCCTCCATTTCTTGGGGTAAAGGTGAGTCCCAGTCACCTTTCTCAGTTGTGAGTTCTCTCAGAATAGCCTTGTAGCCTTGCTTTGTATTGTGACCGGGCGCCTACAAACCCAAGAGGATCGATCAGAGGCTGTTGATTGTGGACAAGACACCCCGTCGAGTGTAGGGTTTTATCTCATCAGAGACGCTGAAGTGGAAGCAGTCGGTCTGGAGGTCCCAATGATTCCAAGACTACGCTGCATTGGCAGCGCATCTGCATTGCAATGAGGTCCAAGTCTTTAAGATCTTTTGCACGATCTCGCTGGGAAGGCCTCGGCTGGGATGAGGCTTTGACCTTGTTGTTTGCTGCGATTTTGTGCAGTCTTAAGTTGGATTGGAGAGAACATTCTGTGTCCTTTTCAGCAGGTTGACAGCAGCTTTGACTGTGGGCAGAGGCGTCAGTCAATCTTCAAGTTAACGTGATCACAAAACGTTGGACGCCAGGGTCGATGTGGAGCTCACTAATCTGAACAGACTGGTGCAGTCCATGAAACGCTACTGCAGGGGAAGGACTATTTCCAAAGACGTGGACCGTCATTCGATACGCCACAATGTCTTTGGAGGGGTCGTTATCTTGGAACCATAGAAAACGTAGGAAGTTCCTATCGTCTTCCCTACTGAAAAACAATAGAACATCTGTTCTATGTCCGTTGTAAAGGCAATTGCTTCCTTTCTAAAGCGCATCAGTACACCGAGCAGTGTGTTGTTGAGATCAGGCCCAGTTAACAGCACGTCGTTGAGCGACACACCGTTGTACTGGGCGCTGGAATCGAAGACTACTCAGATTTGTTTTGGTTTTTCTTGGATGGTACACACCAAATATTGGCAAGTACCACTGTTCTTCATTCTCACTGTGAGGAGGGGCTAACTCGGCGTGACCATTCTTGAACATCTTTTCCATAAAAATGAGAAAGTGGTCTCTCATTTCAGGCTTCCTATCAAAGTTGCGCCTGAGCGACTTGAGACGGTTTAAAGCTTGTGGCCTGTTATTGGGGAGCCGTTGACGTGGGCATTTAAAGGGTAATGGAGCTACCCAACTGTTGTTTGCATCTTTTGTTAGTCCTTCTTTCATTATTTTCATGAAGGAGATGTCCTGGATCGACGGAGCCACGTTGTTGTCGTCTTTTGGTCTGCTTGAATATGTTATGTCCTAGGCTATCAACTTCACAATTTGATATCTCCTCAGGATGTGTTTGGAGGTGGTTTGTGACCTGGGTGTCACTGATTTTTTCCTTTACATTGAACACGTTAGGACACGGGTCAAAGAGTGTAGGACGTCCCTGTTCTGTGGTGTTCGTGAAGAAGGTGCTGACTGTCTGTGGTTTGTGAACGCGCCTAAACATACATTACCACGATGACCCATCCCAGATCCAACTTCTGAGCATAAGGTAGGTTGTGTGGGCCATTGACCTGTTTGCGGACTTTATGGACTCTGATAATATCCCGACCTAAGAGAAGCATAATTGGGGCCTGTGGGTCGATATCTGGGATAAGGTGTGCAACTGACTTTAGGTGCGTGTGATGAAAAGCTGCATTGGGAGTTGGAATCGCATCTCTGTTATTTGGAATGTCATCACATTCTATGAGGCTGGGTAGTGGGATGCTGACGGTCCTATCCAAAGATTCCACGATGTAACCACTGGCTCGTCTCTTCCTGTCGCTTCCTTTTACTCCAGCACATGTTTTCAATGAGTAAGGAGCACTTGGACTTTGGTCGTTGAAGACTTCAAGAACTGTGAACGAACTAGTGATCTGTTGCTCTGTTCGTCCAGAATCACGCACATCTTCACTGCTTTGTCAGCGTGGCCGACTGGATACACTTTCACAAAGGGATACTTTAGAGCAGGATCGGTCCGTCACGCCTCCGCCACAGACATCTGTACATTTGATGGTGACATGGGGTTGTGAAGAGCTATCCTGCTCCCCGCCATGCTCTGAAGTCCGTGCCTTCAACCCAGGGTGCAGGTCCAGGGTGAAGCGCTGTGTGATGTCTTTCACTTTTGCATTCATAACATCGAAGATTAAATGTGCAGTTCCTTGCAATGTGTGACGATGAAGCACAGCATTTGAAACAGATGTTATTCTTCATTTTTTTTCTGAATGTACGGCATTTGCGTAGAGGGTGAGGTTTTTTATGGATTGGACACAGTTTGTCACATTCATCGAATTTCGTTGGAGGTTCCCTAGAATCAAAGATGGCTTTTGGAAATATCTCTGTTTTGTGAACATAGACTTCTCGCTGTCTGTTTGGCTTCCAAGCTGTTTTTTCTGTCTTGGGAGACATGTCTGAGTGACAGACAAAGTTGAAACTTGGGTCATTTTGACAATAGCTTCATTGCTAAAGTTTACGAAGCAGGCAAATGGGGGATATGAAACGTGATATTGCCGCTTGTAGGATGACCCAACTGATGCCCACTTTTCCTGCAGACTGAAGGGGAGCTTCTGTACAATTGGGTTGACGCCTCTCGATGTATCAAGGAAAGAGAGGCCGGTAGGTCTCCTTCAGCTTTGGCTGACTCTAGTTCCATTAAAAGATCACTCAGCTTTGTTAGTTTAGAATAATCTCGGTTTGTTATTTTGGAAAGGCGCTGATACGCTTGAACAAAGCATCTTCTATAACTTCTGCGGAGCCGTAAGATTGTTCAAGTCTGTCCCATATCATAGCCAAACCTGTTGCTGCTGGATGATTTATGTATCGCTCTTATGTGCTCGACGCTGCGACTCTTCTGCCGAGCTCTTGCTTACTTAAACAGGAGATCCATTTCCTCCTTGGTGTCAGGTCTAAACCTCTAGTTGCGTTCTGAAAAGAACATTTCCAGGCTCTGTAGTTCTGAGGTGTGTCATTGAATTTAAGTAGGCCTGTTGCCACAAGCTCACGACGAGCAAAGTATCTCAAAAGTCGCTAATGTTGGAGTTGACATTATTGGTGTTTTGAAAATGTGTCATAGGATTGAAGAGCAGGATGACCTTTGCCGTTTTGAGGTCCAAGACCCTGCTCAGGAGTGGCATTGTGGTTGTCAAACCGAACATTGCGTTTCTATCGACATTTTCATCTTCATAGATGTAAGGCTGCTGTGAGGTGAGGCGAGTTGGTTGAAAAGCTGCTTTGGCCATGCGTATGATGGGAAGCTATATTGGCTTGGGTTGATGGAATGAGTTGGCTTCAGATTTAATAGATGTAGCTGGAGTTTCGTAAGTTAGACTTGGGTCTCTTTCTGTTACAACACAATCATCAAACAGCTGAGCTTCTGTGTTTAGTGATTTGGCTTGGTCATTCACATATTGTTCTATGCGTTGTGCAGCTTCCAAAGGACTGGAGTCCAAATTTAACATGGAATGTATTTCACAATTTGCATCTACCGCAGCTTCAAAGTTTCGCCTCAGCTACAGCTGCGGCTGTTCTCTTTTTGTAATTGAGCATTTCTAGTGAGGCTTTAGCTTAGCTTTTCCTAGCTTTAGGTTCATTTCCTCTTCGGCTAGACATGCTTTTTGCTGCCTCTGCTCTTGTTTTGCCCTTTGCTGCAGCAGACCCTATTGATGCTGCACTTGGGTGTGAAGCGGAACATGTAGCGCGGGACCGCCTTTTAATGCACTTGCTTCCTCGGACATGGCGTTGTTTGGTGACGCACCTCTGTTTAGAAACCGCTGTGATGGTCACCCACTGGCTGCGTGTGATGACGTTGTTAGTTGCGTCTGTCAGCTGGCTGCGTTATCTTGCCCGCTAGAAAGCCAAGAGTTTTACTTTGCTGCCCTCAGTATATGAACCATACAGCCATACAGTCATACACCTCAGCAGTTAGATAAACTCCTTCCCGACATCACGACTCTGAAGACTCTTGTTCGGCGTCCACAGGTTTAATAACGAGAAAAAGTAAAAACTAAAAACACACAAAGAGCATAATGAATACAAATAAATGCTTTGTTAATGTATAGACACAATGTAAATGTACTGGTACTTTGATTACAAATAAACATTAAGTTATAGCGGAGTAAACATTAACTATAATAACTCGATGTGCATAAGACTTCTGAAAACTAAACATTGTCACAAAAATAATCATCTGCAATTATGAGTAACAATAAAAACAAATCAATACATACCAACGATGCTATCAAAAGGCAGGATGTATACAGATTCAACTGGATTGTACAACTAACGGAAAACAGCGGCTCTGAGCCATGCTCTTGTTTACTTCGTGATACAAAACTAAAGCTGCCTGAAGTTTCAAGACATTTACTGTTTCAAAATAAAAGACTTTCAAAATAAACGCATCAACATGCTGGCTTTCAAAATAAAACGTATCAACATGCTGGTTTAATAATTGTAACAGAACAGGTAGAGTGCTCGTTTAGCATGCGAGAAGTAGCGGGATCGATGCCCGCATTCTCCAATTGCATTTGGTGTCTTTTGTCAACATGAAGATTGCAAAGAGAAAATGGTTAACTCAATTCAACTACTACAACAACATGCTATATTTGGCCAATACGTGTACAATAGGTTGACTCTTGTTTACCAAATATGTTTTAGACAAAGAAGATGTTCATTAATCTTACAGTTCTATTGCATCATTTTCTAAACTTTATTTATGAGAATTTTTGTTTTCAAAAGAAAATTTAATTTATTCTTTAGTCATGAGTATTTTGAGCTCAATGGATCTTGTATTGCCAATAACAGTTTAAAGGGCAGTTGACTGCGACGAGGATGGGATTCGAACCCACGCGTGCATAGCACAATGGATTAGCAGTCCATCGCCTTAACCACTCGGCCACCTCATCTTCAGAGTTGACACTACATAAACACTCTGATCCAGGCCACCTTCATAAGTTTTTCCATAGGTCTGTTATGTTTGAAAAGCACTAAATGGAGAGAGAATAACAGCTAGGTGGCTCTACCCAATATTTTCTTTACTGGGGAATTAGCTCAAATGGTAGAGTGCTCGCTTAGCATGAGAGAAGTAGTGGGATCGATTCCTGCATTCTCCAATTGCATTTGATTTCTTTTGTCAACATGAAGATTGCAAAGAGAAAATGGTTAACTCAATTGAACTACTACAACAACATGCTATATTTGGCCAAGACTTGTACAATAGGTTGACTCTTGTTTACCAATTATGTTTTAGACAAAGAAGATGTTCATTAATGTTACAGTTCTATTGCATCATTTTCTAAACTTTATTCATGAGAATTGTTGTTTTCACAAGAACATTTAATTTATTCTTTAGTCATGAGTATTTTGAGCTCAATGGATCTTGTATTGCCAATAACAGATTAAAGGGCAGTTGACTGGGACGAGGATGGGATTCGAAACCACGCGTGCGTAGCACAATGGATTTTCAGTCCATCGCCTTAACCACTCGGCCACCTCATCTTCCGAGTTGACACTACATGAACACTCTGATCCAGGCCACCTTCATAAGTTTTTCCATAGGTCTGTTATGTTTGAAAAGCACTAAATGGAGAGAGAATAACAGCTAGGTGGCTCTACCCAAAGTTTTCTTTACTGGGGACTTAGCTCAAATGGTAGAGTGCTCGCTTAGCATGCGAGAATTAGAGGGATAGATGCCCGCATTCTCCAATTGCATTTGGTTTCTTTTGTCAACATGAAGATTGCAAAGAGAAAATGGTTAACTCAATTGAACTACTACAACAACATGCTATATTTGGCCAAGACTTGTACAATAGGTAGACTCTTGTTTACCAATTATGTTTTAGACAAAGAAGATGTTCATTAATGTCACAGTTCTATTGCATCATTTTCTAAACTTTATTCATGAGAATTGTTGTTTTCACAAGTAAATTTAATTTATTCTTTAGTCATGAGTATTTTGAGCTCAATGGATCGTGTATTGCCAATAACAGATTAAAGGGCAGATGAATGCCACGAGGATGGGATTCTAACCCACGTGCATAGCATTATGTATTAGCAGTCCATCGCCTTAACCACTCAGCCACCTCATCTTCAGAGTTGACGCTACATAAACACTCTGATCCAGGCCACCTTCATAAGTTTTTCCAAAGGTCTGTTATGTTTGAAAAGCACTAAATGGAGAGAGAATAACAGCTAGGTGGCTCTACCCAATATTTTCTTTACTGGGGAATTAGCTCTAATGGAAGAGTGCTCGCTTAGCATGTGAGAAGTAGTGGGATCGATGCCCGCATTCTCCAATTGCATTTGGTTTCTTCAATCAACATGAAGATTGCAAAGACAAGATGGCTAACTCAATTCAACTACTACAACAACATGCTATATTTGGCCAATACTTGTACAATAGGTTGACTCTTGTTTACCAAATATGTTTTAGACAAAGAAGATGTTCATTAATGTCACAGTTCTATTGCATCATTTTCTAAACTTTATTCATGAGAATTTTTCTTTTCACAAGTAAATTTAATTTATTCTTTAGTCATGAGTATTTTGAGCTCAATGGATCGTGTATTGCCAATAACAGATTAAAGGGCAGTTGAATGCCACGAGGACGGGATTCGAACAATCGCATGCATAGCACAACGGATTAGCAGTCCATCTCCTTAACCACTCAGCCACCTCGACTTCTGAGTTGACACTACATAAACACTCTGATCCAGGCCACCTTCATAAGTTTTTCCATAGGTCTGTTATGTTTGAAAATCACTAAATGGAGAGAGAATAACAGCTAGGTGGCTCTACCCATTATTGCCTGCACTGGGGAATTAGCTCAAATGGCAGAGCGCTCGCTTAGCATGGGAGAAGTAGCAGGATCGATGCCTGCATCCTCCAATTGCCTTTGATTTCTTCAATCAACATGAATATTGCAAAGAGAAAATGGCTAACTCAATTCAACTACTACAACAACATGCTATATTTGGCCAATACTTGTACAATAGGTTGACTCTTGTTTACCAAATATGTTTTAGACAAAGAAGATGTTCATTAATGTCACAGTTCTATTGCATAATTTTCTAAACTTTATTCATGAGAATTGTTGTTTTCACAAGAAAAACTAATTTATTCTTTAGTCATGAGTATTTTGAGCTCAATGGATCGTGTATTGCCAATAACAGATTAAAGGGCAGTTGAATGCCATGAGGATGGGATTCTAACCCACGAATGCGTTGCACAACGGATTATCAGTCCATCGCCTTAACCACTCAGCCACCTCGTTTTCTGAGTTGACACTACATGAACACTCTGATCCAGGCCACCTTCATAAGTTTTTCCATAGGTCTGTTATGTTTGAAAATCACTAAATGGAGAGAGAATAACAGCTAGGTTGCTCAACCCATTATTTTCAAAACTGGGGAATTAGCTCAAATGGCAGAGAGCTCGCTTAGCATGCTAGTAGAAGCAGGAGCGATGCCCGCATTCTCCAATTTCCTTTGATTTCTTCAATCAACATGAAGATTGCAAAGACAAGATGGCTAACTCAATTCAATTACTACAACAACATGTTGACTCTACAACAATAGGTTGACTCTTGTTTACCAATTATGTTTTAGACAAAGAAGATGTTCATTAATGTCACAGTTCTATTGCATCATTTTCTAAACTTTATTCATGAGAATCGTTGTTTTCACACAAGTAAATTTAATTTATTCTTTAGTCATGAGTATTTTGAGCTCAATGGATTGTGTATTGCCAATAATAGATTAAAGGGCAGTTGAATGCCACGAGGACGGGATTCGAACAATCGCATGCATAGCACAACGGATTAGCAGTCCATCGCCTTAACCACTCAGCCACCTCAACTTCTGAGTTGACACTACATAAACACTCTGATCCAGGCCACCTTCATATGTTTTTCCATAGGTCTGTTATGTTTGAAAATCACTAAATGGAGAGAGAATAACAGCTAGGTGGCTCTACCCATTATTTCCTAAACTTGGGAATTAGCTCAAATGGCAGAGCGCTCGCTTAGCATGCAAGAAGTAGCAGGATTGATGCCCGCATCCTCCAATTGCCTTTGATTTCTTCAATCAACATGAAGATTACAAAGACAAGATGGCTAACTCAATTCAACTACTACAACAACATGCTATATTAGGCCAATACTTGTACAATAGGTTGACTCTTGTTTACCAAATATGTTTTAGACAAAGAAGATGTTCATTAATGTTACAGTTCTATTGCATCATTTTCTAAACTTTATTCATGAGAATTGTTGTTTTCACAAGAAAATTTAATTTATTCTTTAGTCATGAGTATTTTGAGCTCAATGGATCTTGTATTGCCAATAACAGATTAAAGGGCAGTTGAATGCCACGAGGATGGGATTCGAACCCACGCGTGCATAGCACAATGGATTAGCAGTCCATCGCCTTAACCACTCAGCCACCTCAACTTCAGAGTTGACACTACATAAACACTCTGATCCAGGCCACCTTCATAAGTTTTTCCATAGGTCTGTTATGTTTGAAAATCACTAAATGGAGAGAAAATAACAGCTAGGTGGCTCTACCCATTACTTCCTAAACTTGGGAATTAGTTTAAATGGTAGAGCCGCTTAGCATGCAAGAAGCAGGATTGATGCCGCATTCTCCAATTGCATTTGGTTTCTTTTGTCAACATGAAGATTACAAAGACAAGATGGTTAACTCAATTCAACTACTACAACAACAGGCTATATTTGGCCAAGACTTGTACAATAGGTTGACTCTTGTTTACCAAATATCTTTTAGACAAAGAAGATGTTCATTAATGTCACAGTTTTATTGCATCATTTTCTAAACTTCATTCATGAGAATTTTGTTTTCACAAGTAAATTTAATTTATTCTTAGTCATGAGTATTTTGGCGCCAATGGATCGTAGCATGTCAATAACAGATTAAAGGGCAGTTGAATGCCATGAGGATGGGATTCTAACCCACGAATGCATTGCACAAACGGATTATCAGTCCATCGCCTTAACCACCAGCCACCTCGCCTTCTGGAGTTGACACTCACATGCAGAAATACCTCTGTATCCAGCCACCTTCATATGTTTTTCCACAGGTCTGCTTATGTCGGAAAATCACTAAATGGTAGGAGAATAGCTAGGTGGCTCACCCATTATTTCCCAAACTTGGGAATTAGCTCAAATGGCAGAGCGCTAGCATGAAAGAAGTAGCAGGATTGATGCCCTAAGATATCCTCCAATTGCCTTTGGATTTCTTCAATCAACATGAAGATTACAAAGACAAAAGATGGCTAACTCAATTCAACTACTACAACAACATGCTATATTAGGCCAATACTTGTACAATAGGTTGGACTTGTTTACCAAATATGTTTTAGAGACAAAGAAGATGTTCACATCACAGTTCTATTGCATCATTTTCTAAACTTATTCATGAGAATTGTTGTTTAACAAAGAAAATTCTACTTATTCCTTAGTCAAGTGAGTATTTTGAGCTCAATGGATCTTTGGTATTGCCAATAACAGTTTAAAGGTGCTGATCAAGCACGAGGATGGGATTCAACCCATGCTGCAGCATAGCACAATGGGATTAGCAGTCCATCGCCTTAACCACTCGGCCACCTCATCTCAGAGCGACACTATATAAACACTCTGATCCAGGCCACCTTCACAAGTTTTTCCATAGGTCTGTTATGTTTCAAAATCACTAAATGGAGAGAGAATAACAGCCAGGGTGGCTCTCTACCCAATATTTTCTTTATCAGAATTAGCTCAATGGTACAGCGCCGCTAGCATGCGCAGAAGCTAGCGGGATCGATGCCCGAGATTCTCCACCAGCCATTACTTGTCAACATGAAGATTGCAAAAGAGAAAAATGGTTAACTCAATTCAACCAATGCTAAATGAACAGGCTATATTTGGCCAAGACTTGTACAATAGGTTGACTTCTTACCACCATTCTTTAGGACAAAGAAGATGTCTAGCTAATGTCACAGTTTTATTGGGGTAATTTCATTTAAACTTCATTCATGATATTCTGTTTTCACAAGTAAATTTAATTTATTCTTTAGTCCTATGAGTATTTTGCGCCAATGGATCGTGTATTGCCTAATAACAGAGATTAAAGGGCAGTTGAATGCCATGAGGATGGGATTCTAACCCAATGAATGCATTGCACAACGGATTACTTCAGTCCATCGCCAACCACTCAGCCAATTTCGTTTTCTGAGCGGATGAATTACGAACAATTTGATCCAGGCCACCTTCATAAGTTTTTTCCATAGGTCTGTTATGTTTTGAAAATCACCAAATGGAGAGAGAATAAACAGCTAGGTTGCTCAACCCATTATTTTCAAAACCGGGGAATTAGCTCAAATGGCAGAGCTCGCTTAGCATGCTAGTAGAAGCAGGAGCGATGCCCCAAGATTCTCCACTTCTTGATTTCTTCCAATCAACATGAAGATTGCAAAGACAAGATACTAAATCTAATCAACATTACAACAACATGCTATATTTGGCCAATACTTGTACAATAGGTTGACTCTTGCTTACCAATTATAAGTTTTTAGACAAAGAAGATGTTCATTAATGTCACAGTTCTATTGCATCATTTTTCTAAACTTGCCCAGAGAATCGTTGTTTTCACAAGTAAATTTAATTATTCTTTATCATGAGTATTTTGAGCTCACGGATCGTGTATTGCCAATAACAGATTAAAGGGCAGCTGAATGCCACGAGGACGGATTCAAACAACGCATGCATAGCACAACGATTAGCAGTCCATCGCTTAACGCATCTACAGCCACCAACTTCTGAGTTGACACTCACAAACACTCTGATCCAGGCCACCTTCATATGTTTTCTTCATAGGTCTACAGGTTTTGAAAAATCACCAAATGGAGAGAGAATAACAGCTAGGTGGCTCTACCCATTATTTCCAAACTTGGGAATTAGCTCAAATGGCAGAGATTTTATTAGTATGCAAGAAGTAGCAGGATTGATGCCCCGTGATCCTCCAATTGCCTTGATTTCTTCAATCAACATGAAGATTACAAACACAAGATGGCTAACCCAATTCAACTACTACAAACAACATGCTATATTAGGCCAATACTTGTACAATAGGTTGACTCTTGCTACCAAATATGTTTTAGAGATTAAAGAAGATGTCTATTAATGTTACAGTTCTATTGCATCATTTTCAAACTTTTTATCTCATGAGATTTTTGTTTTCACTAGAAAATCTAATCTATTCCTTACTCACTAGTTTTTTGAGCACAATGTACCTTGTATTGTCAATAACTGCTAAAACGTCATTTGACTGCGACGAGGATGGGATTCGAACCCGCATGCATAGCACATTGTATTAGCAGTCCATCGCCTTAACCACTCGGCCACCTCAACTTCAGAGTTGACACTACATAAACACTCTGATCCAGGCCAGCTTCATAAGTTTTTCCATAGGTCTGTTATGTTTCAAAATCACTAAATGGAGAGAGAATAACAGCTAGGTGGCTCTACCCATTATTTTCTTTACTGGGGAATTAGCTCAAATGGCAGAGTGCTCACTTAGCATGCGAGAAGTAGCAGGATCGATGCCGCATTCTCCAATTGCAATTGGTTACTTTTGTAAACATGAAGATTGCAAAGAGAAAATGGTTAACTCAATTCAACTACTACAACAACATGCTATATTTGGCCAATACTTGTACAATAGGTTGACTCTTGTTTACCAAATATGTTTTAGACAAAGAAGATGTTCATTAATGTCACAGTTCTATTGCATCATTTTCTAAACTTTATTCATGAGAATTGTTGTTTTCACAAGAAAATTTAATTTATTCTTTAGTCATGAGTATTTTGAGCTCAATGGATCTTGTATTGTCAATAACAGATTAAAGGGCAGTTGAATGCCACGAGGATGGGATTCAAACCCACGAATGCATAGCACAACGGATTAGCAGTCCATCGCCTTAACCACTCAGCCACCTCGTCTTCTGAGTTGACACTACATAAACACTCTGATCCAGGCCACCTTCATAAGTTTTTCCATAGGTCTGTTATGTTTGAAAATCACTAAATGGAGAGAGAATAACAGCTAGGTGGCTCTACCCATTATTTTCAAAACTGGGGAATTAGCTCAAATGGCAGAGCGCTCGCTTAGCATGCGAGGAGAAGGGGGATCGATGCCCGCATTCTCCAATTGCCTTTGATTTCTTCAATCAACATGAAGATTGCAAAGACAAGATGGCTAACTCAATTCAACTACTACAACAACATGCTATATTTGGCCAAGACTTGTACAATAGGTTGACTCTTGTTTACCAATTATGTTTTAGACAAAGAAGATGTTCATTAATGTCACAGTTCTATTGCATCATTTTCTAAACTTTATTCATGAGAATTGTTGTTTTCACAAGTAAATTTAATTTATTCTTTAGTCATGAGTATTTTGAGCTCAATGGATCGTGTATTGCCAATAACAGATTAAAGGGCAGTTGAATGCCACGAGGACGGGATTCAAACAATCGCATGCATAGCACAACGGATTAGCAGTCCATCGCCTTAACCACTCAGCCACCTCAACTTCTGAGTTGACACTACATAAACACTCTGATCCAGGCCACCTTCATAAGTTTTTCCATAGGTCTGTTATGTTTGAAAATCACTAAATGGAGAGAGAATAACAGCTAGGTGGCTCTACCCAATATTTTCTTTACTGGGGAATTAGCTCAAATGGTAGAGCGCTCGCTTAGCATGCGAGAAGTAGCGGGATCGATGCCCGCATTCTCCAATTGCATTTGGTTTATTTTGTCAACATGAAGATTGCAAAGAGAAAATGGTTAACTCAATTCAACTACTACAACAACAGGCTATATTTGGCCAAGACTTGTACAATAGGTTGACTCTTGTTTACCAATTATCTTTTAGACAAAGAAGATGTTCATTAATGTCACAGTTTTATTGCATCATTTTCTAAACTTCATTCATGAGAATTTTTGTTTTCACAAGTAAATTTAATTTATTCTTTAGTCATGAGTATTTTGCGCTCAATGGATCGTGTATTGCCAATAACAGATTAAAGGGCAGTTGAATGCCATGAGGATGGGATTCTAACCCACGAATGCATTGCACAACGGATTATCAGTCCATCTCCTTAACCACTCAGCCACCTCGTCTTCTGAGTTGACACTACATGAACACTCTGATCCAGGCCACCTTCATAAGTTTTTCCATAGGTCTGTTATGTTTGAAAATCACTAAATGGAGAGAGAATAACAGCTAGGTTGCTCAACCCATTATTTTCAAAACTGGGGAATTAGCTCAAATGGCAGAGAGCTCGCTTAGCATGCTAGTAGAAGCAGGAGCGATGCCCGCATTCTCCAATTTCCTTTGATTTCTTCAATCAACATGAAGATTGCAAAGACAAGATGGCTAACTCAATTCAATTACTACAACAACATGCTATATTTGGCCAATACTTGTACAATAGGTTGACTCTTGTTTACCAATTATGTTTTAGACAAAGAAGATGTTCATTAATGTCACAGTTCTATTGCATCATTTTCTAAACTTTATTCATGAGAATCGTTGTTTTCACAAGTAAATTTAATTTATTCTTTAGTCATGAGTATTTTGAGCTCAATGGATAGTGTATTGCCAATAACAGATTAAAGGGCAGTTGAATGCCACGAGGACGGGATTCAAACAATCGCATGCATAGCACAACGGATTAGCAGTCCATCGCCTTAACGACTCAGCCACCTCAACTTCTGAGTTGACACTACATAAACACTCTGATCCAGGCCACCTTCATATGTTTTTCCATAGGTCTGTTATGTTTGAAAATCACTAAATGGAGAGAGAATAACAGCTAGGTGGCTCTACCCATTATTTCCTAAACTTGGGAATTAGCTCAAATGGCAGAGAGCTCGCTTAGCATGCAAGAAGTAGCAGGATTGATGCCCGCATCCTCCAATTGCCTTTGATTTCTTCAATCAACATGAAGATTACAAAGACAAGATGGCTAACTCAATTCAACTACTACAACAACATGCTATATTAGGCCAATACTTGTACAATAGGTTGACTCTTGTTTACCAAATATGTTTTAGACAAAGAAGATGTTCATTAATGTTACAGTTCTATTGCATCATTTTCTAAACTTTATTCATGAGAATTGTTGTTT
This sequence comes from Liparis tanakae, assembly GCA_036178185.1. NCBI lineage: Eukaryota > Metazoa > Chordata > Actinopteri > Perciformes > Liparidae > Liparis > Liparis tanakae. The sequence continues at coordinate 8,570,661 of CM070101.1, read as the reverse complement.
TCACAAGAAAATTTAATTTATTCTTTAGTCATGAGTATTTTGAGCTCAATGGATCTTGTATTGCCAATAACAGATTAAAGGTCAGTTGACTGCGACGAGGATGGGATTCGAACCCACGCGTGCATAGCACATTGTATTAGCAGTCCATCGCCTTAACCACTCGGCCACCTCAACTTCAGAGTTGACACTACATAAACACTCTGATCCAGGCCAGCTTCATAAGTTTTTCCATAGGTCTGTTATGTTTCAAAATCACTAAATGGAGAGAGAATAACAGCTAGGTGGCTCTACCCAATATTTTCTTTACTGGGGAATTAGCTCAAATGGTAGAGCGCTCGCTTAGCATGCGAGAAGTAGCGGGATCGATGCCCGCATTCTCCAATTGCATTTGGTTTATTTTGTCAACATGAAGATTGCAAAGAGAAAATGGTTAACTCAATTCAACTACTACAACAACAGGCTATATTTGGCCAAGACTTGTACAATAGGTTGACTCTTGTTTACCAATTATCTTTTAGACAAAGAAGATGTTCATTAATGTCACAGTTTTATTGCATCATTTTCTAAACTTCATTCATGAGAATTTTTGTTTTCACAAGTAAATTTAATTTATTCTTTAGTCATGAGTATTTTGCGCTCAATGGATCGTGTATTGCCAATAACAGATTAAAGGGCAGTTGAATGCCATGAGGATGGGATTCTAACCCACGAATGCATTGCACAACGGATTATCAGTCCATCTCCTTAACCACTCAGCCACCTCGTCTTCTGAGTTGACACTACATGAACACTCTGATCCAGGCCACCTTCATAAGTTTTTCCATAGGTCTGTTATGTTTGAAAATCACTAAATGGAGAGAGAATAACAGCTAGGTTGCTCAACCCATTATTTTCAAAACTGGGGAATTAGCTCAAATGGCCGAGAGCTCGCTTAGCATGCTAGTAGAAGCAGGAGCGATGCCCGCATTCTCCAATTTCCTTTGATTTCTTCAATCAACATGAAGATTGCAAAGACAAGATGGCTAACTCAATTCAATTACTACAACAACATGCTATATTTGGCCAATACTTGTACAATAGGTTGACTCTTGTTTACCAATTATGTTTTAGACAAAGAAGATGTTCATTAATGTCACAGTTCTATTGCATCATTTTCTAAACTTTATTCATGAGAATCGTTGTTTTCACAAGTAAATTTAATTTATTCTTTAGTCATGAGTATTTTGAGCTCAATGGATCGTGTATTGCCAATAACAGATTAAAGGGCAGTTGAATGCCACGAGGACGGGATTCAAACAATCGCATGCATAGCACAACGGATTAGCAGTCCATCGCCTTAACGACTCAGCCACCTCAACTTCTGAGTTGACACTACATAAACACTCTGATCCAGGCCACCTTCATATGTTTTTCCATAGGTCTGTTATGTTTGAAAATCACTAAATGGAGAGAGAATAACAGCTAGGTGGCTCTACCCATTATTTCCTAAACTTGGGAATTAGCTCAAATGGCAGAGCGCTCGCTTAGCATGCAAGAAGTAGCAGGATTGATGCCCGCATCCTCCAATTGCCTTTGATTTCTTCAATCAACATGAAGATTACAAAGACAAGATGGCTAACTCAATTCAACTACTACAACAACATGCTATATTAGGCCAATACTTGTACAATAGGTTGACTCTTGTTTACCAAATATGTTTTAGACAAAGAAGATGTTCATTAATGTTACAGTTCTATTGCATCATTTTCTAAACTTTATTCATGAGAATTGTTGTTTTCACAAGAAAATTTAATTTATTCTTTAGTCATGAGTATTTTGAGCTCAATGGATCTTGTATTGCCAATAACAGATTAAAGGTCAGTTGACTGCGACGAGGATGGGATTCGAAGCCACGCGTGCATAGCACATTGTATTAGCAGTCCATCGCCTTAACCACTCGGCCACCTCAACTTCAGAGTTGACACTACATAAACACTCTGATCCAGGCCAGCTTCATAAGTTTTTCCATAGGTCTGTTATGTTTCAAAATCACTAAATGGAGAGAGAATAACAGCTAGGTGGCTCTACCCAATATTTTCTTTACTGGGGAATTAGCTCAAATGGTAGAGCGCTCGCTTAGCATGCGAGAAGTAGCGGGATCGATGCCCGCATTCTCCAATTGCATTTGGTTTATTTTGTCAACATGAAGATTGCAAAGAGAAAATGGTTAACTCAATTCAACTACTACAACAACAGGCTATATTTGGCCAAGACTTGTACAATAGGTTGACTCTTGTTTACCAATTATCTTTTAGACAAAGAAGATGTTCATTAATGTCACAGTTTTATTGCATCATTTTCTAAACTTCATTCATGAGAATTTTTGTTTTCACAAGTAAATTTAATTTATTCTTTAGTCATGAGTATTTTGCGCTCAATGGATCGTGTATTGCCAATAACAGATTAAAGGGCAGTTGAATGCCATGAGGATGGGATTCTAACCCACGAATGCATTGCACAACGGATTATCAGTCCATCTCCTTAACCACTCAGCCACCTCGTCTTCTGAGCTGACACTACATGAACACTCTGATCCAGGCCACCTTCATAAGTTTTTCCATAGGTCTGTTATGTTTGAAAATCACTAAATGGAGAGAGAATAACAGCTAGGTTGCTCAACCCATTATTTTCAAAACTGGGGAATTAGCTCAAATGGCAGCAAGCTCGCTTAGCATGCTAGTAGAAGCAGGAGCGATGCCCGCATTCTCCAATTTCCTTTGATTTCTTCAATCAACATGAAGATTGCAAAGACAAGATGGCTAACTCAATTCAATTACTACAACAACATGCTATATTTGGCCAATACTTGTACAATAGGTTGACTCTTGTTTACCAATTATGTTTTAGACAAAGAAGATGTTCATTAATGTCACAGTTCTATTGCATCATTTTCTAAACTTTATTCATGAGAATCGTTGTTTTCACAAGTAAATTTAATTTATTCTTTAGTCATGAGTATTTTGAGCTCAATGGATCGTGTATTGCCAATAACAGATTAAAGGGCAGTTGAATGCCACGAGGACGGGATTCAAACAATCGCATGCATAGCACAACGGATTAGCAGTCCATCGCCTTAACCACTCAGCCACCTCGTCTTCTGAGTTGACACTACATGAACACTCTGATCCAGGCCACCTTCATAAGTTTTTCCATAGGTCTGTTATGTTTGAAAATCACTAAATGGAGAGAGAATAACAGCTAGGTGGCTCTACCCAATATTTTCTTTACTGGGGAATTAGCTCAAATGGTAGAGTGCACGCTTAGCGTGTGAGAAGTAGCAGGATCGTTGCCCGCATTCTCCAAATGCCTTTGATATCTTCAATCAACATGAAGATTGCAAAGAAAAGAGGTTTAAGTCAATTCAACTACTACAACAACATGCTAATTTTGGCAAAGACTTGTACAATAGGTTGACTCTTGTTTACCAAATATGTTTTAGACATAGAAGATGTTCATTAATGTCACAAGAATAACAGCTAGGTGGCTCTACCCAATATTTTCTTAACTGGGGAATTAGCTCAAATGGTAGGCGCCGCTTAGCATGCGAGAAGTAGCGGATCGATGCCGCATTCTCCAATTGCATTTGGTTTCTTTTGTCAACATGAAGATTGCAAAGAAAATGGTTAACTCAATTGAACTACTACAACAACATGCAATATTTGGCCAAGACTTGTACAATAGGTTGACTCTTGTTTACCAATTATGTTTTAGACAAAGAAGATGTTCATTAATGTCACAGTTCTATTGCATCATTTTCTAAACTTTATTCATGAGAATTTTTGTTTTCACAAGTAAATTTAATTTATTCTTTAGTCATGAGTATTTTGAGCTCAATGGATAGTGTATTGCCAATAACAGATTAAAGGGCAGTTGAATGCCATGAGGATGGGATTCTAACCCACGAATGCATAGCACAAATGATTAGCAGTCCATCGCCTTAACCACTCAGCCACCTCATCTTTCAAGTTGACACTACATAAACACTCTGATCCAGGCCACCTTCATAAGTTTTTCCATAGGTCTGTTATGTTTGAAAATCACTAAATGGAGAGAGAATAACAGCTAGGTGGCTCTACCCATTATTTTCTTTACTGGGGAATTAGCTCAAATGGCAGAGTGCTCGCTTAGCATGCGAGAAGTAGCAGGATCGATGCCCGCATTCTCCAATTGCCTTTGATTTCTTCAATCAACATGAAGATTGCAAAGACAAGATGGCTAACTCAATTCAACTACTACAACAACATGCTATATTTGGCCAATACTTGTACAATAGGTTGACTCTTGTTTACCAATTATGTTTTAGACAAAGAAGATGTTCATTAATGTCACAGTTCTATTGCATCATTTTCTAAACTTTATTCATGAGAATTTTTGTTTTCACAAGTAAATTTAATTTATTCTTTAGTCATGAGTATTTTGAGCTCAATGGATGTGTATTGCCAATAACAGATTAAAGGGCAGTTGAATGCCACGAGGACGGATTTAAACAATGCATGCATAGCACAACGGATTAGCAGTCCATCGCCTTAACCACTCAGCCACCTCATCTTCTGAGTTGACACTACATAAACACTCTGATCCAGGCCACCTTCATAAGTTTTTCCATAGGTCTGTTATGTTTGAAAATCACTAAATGGAGAGAGAATAACAGCTATCTGGCTCTACCCAATGTTTTCTGAACTGGGGAATTAGCTCAAATGGCAGAGCCTGCTTAGCATGCTAGAAGTAGCAGGATCGATGCCTGCATTCTCCATTTGCCTTTGATTTCTTCAATCAACATGAAGATTGCAAAGACAAGATGGCTAACTCAATTCAACTACTACAACAACATGCTATATTTGGCCAATACTTGTACAATAGGTTGACTCTTGTTTACCAAATATGTTTTAGACAAAGAAGATGTTCATTAATGTTGTCACAGTTCTATTGCATCATTTTCTAAACTTTATTCATGAGAATTGTTGTTTTCACAAGAAAATTTAATTTATTCTTTAGTCATGAGTATTTTGAGCTCAATGGATCTTGTATTGCCAATAACAGATTAAAGGTCAGTTGACTGCGACGAGGATTCGAAACCCACGCTGCATAGCACATTGTATTAGAGTCCATCGCCTTAACCACTCGCCACCTCAACTTCAGAGTTGACACTACATAAACACTCTGATCCAGGCCAGCTTCATAAGTTTTTCCATAGGTCTGTTATGTTTCAAAATCACTAAATGGAGAGAGAATAACAGCTAGGTGGCTCTACCCAATATTTTCTTTACTGGGGAATTAGCTCAAATGGTAGGCTAGCATGCAGTAAGCGATCGATGCCCGCATTCTCCAATTGCATTTGGTTTATTTTGTCAACATGAAGATTGCAAAGAAATGGTTAACTCAATTCAACTACTACAACAACATGGCTATATTTGGCCAAGACTTGTACAATAGGTTGACTCTTGTTTACCAATTATCTTTTAGACAAAGAAGATGTTCATTAATGTCACAGTTCTATTGCATCATTTTCTAAACTTCATTCATGAGAATTTTTTGTTTTCACAAGTAAATTTAATTTATTCTTTAGTCATGAGTATTTTGAGCTCAATGGATCGTGTATTGCCAATAACAGATTAAAGGGCAGTTGAATGCCATGAGGATGGGATTCTAACCCACGAATGCATTGCACAACGGATTATCAGTCCATCGCCTTAACCACTCAGCCACCTCGTCTTCTGAGTTGACACTACATGAACACTCTGATCCAGGCCACCTTCATAAGTTTTTCCATAGGTCTGTTATGTTTGAAAATCACTAAATGGAGAGAGAATAATAACAGCTAGGTTGCTCAACCCATTATTTTCAAAACTGGGGAATTAGCTCAAATGGTAGAGCTCGCTTAGCATGCTAGTAGAAGCAGGATCGATGCCGCATTCTCCAATTTCCTTTGATTTCTTCAATCAACATGAAGATTGCAAAGACAAGATGGCTAACTCAATTCAACTTACTACAACAACATGCTATTTGGCCAATACTTGTACAATAGGTTGACTCTTGTTTACCAATTATGTTTTAGACAAAGAAGATGTTCATTAATGTCACAGTTCTATTGCATCATTTTCTAAACTTTATTCATGAGAATCTTGTTGTTCACAAGTAAATTTAATTTATTCTTTAGTCATGAGTATTTTGAGCTCAATGGATCGTGTATTGCCAATTGCCAACAGATTAAAGGGCAGTTGAATGCCACGAGGGATTCAAACAATTGCATGCATAACGGATTAGCAGTCCATCGCCTTAACCACTCAGCCACCTCTTCTTCAGAGTTGACACTACATGAACACTCTGATCAGGCCACCTTTACAAGTTTTTCCATAGGTCTGTTATGTTTGAAAATCACTAAATGGAGAGAATAACAGCTAGGCTGGCTACCCTACCCAATATTTTCTTAACTTGGGAATTAGCTCAAATGGTAGAGCGCTTGCGCTTAGCATGTGAGAAGTAGCAGGATCGATGCCGCATTCTCCAATTGCCTTTGATTTCTTCAATCAACATGAAGATTGCAAAGAAAAGATGGTTAACTCAATTCAACTAGTACAACAACATGCTAATATTGGCCAACACTTGTACTATAGCATGACTCTTGATTACCATATATGTTTTAGTCAAAAAAGATGTTCATTAATGTCACAGTTCTATTGCATCATTTTCTAAACTTTTTTTAAGAGAAGTTTTGTTTTCACAAGGAAATTTAATTTATTCTTTAGTCAAGAGGATTTTGAGCTCAAAGGAATGGGTATTGCCAATAACAGATTTGAGGGCAGTTGACTGCGTCGAGGAAGGGATTCGAACCCACGCCTGCATAGCACAAATGATTAGCAGTCCATCGCCTTAACCACTCGGCCACCTCATCTTTCGTGTTGACATTACTTAAACACTCTGATCCAGGCCACCTTCATAAGTTTTTCCATAGGTCTGTTATGTTTGAAAATCACTAAATGGAGAGAGAATAACAGCTAGGTGGCTCTACCCAATATTTTATTCACTGGGGAATTAGCTCAAATGGCAGAGCGCTTAGCATGTGAGAAAGCGGGATCGATGCCGGCATTCTCCAATTGCATTTGGTTTCTTTTGTCAACATGACGATTGCAAAGACAAGATGGCTAACTCAATTCAACTACTACAACAACATGCTATATTTGGCCAATACTTGTACAATAGGTTGACTCTTGTTTACCAATTATGTTTTAGACAAAGAAGATGTTCATTAATGTCACAGTTCTATTGCATCATTTTCTAAACTTTATTCATGAGAATTTTTGTTTTCACAAGTAAATTTAATTTATTCTTTAGTCATGAGTATTTTGAGCTCAATGGATCGTGTATTGCCAATAACAGATTAAAGGGCAGTTGAATGCCACGAGGATGGGATTCTAACCCACGAATGCATAGCACAACGGATTAGCAGTCCATCGCCTTAACCACTCGGCCACCTCATCTTCCGAGTTGACACTACATGAACACTCTGATCCAGGCCACCTTCATAAGTTTTTCCATAGGTCTGTTATGTTTGAAAATCACTAAATGGAGAGAGAATAACAGCTATCTGGCTCTACCCATTATTTTGAACTGGGAATTAGCTCAAATGGCAGAGCGCTCACTTAGCATGTGAGAAGTAGCAGGATCGATGCCTGCATTCTCCATTGCCTTTGATGTCTTCAATCAACATGAAGATTGCAAAGACAAGATGGCTAACTCAATTCAACTACTACAACAACATGCTATATTTGGCCAATACTTGTACAATAGGTTGACTCTTGTTTACCCAACATGTTTTAGACAAAGAAGATGTTCATTAATGTCACAGTTCTATTGCATCATTTTCTAAACTTTATTCATGAGAATTTTTGTTTCACAAGTAAGTAAATTTAATTTATTCTTTAGTCATGAGTATTTTGAGCTCAATGGATCGTGTATTGCCAATAACAGATTAAAGGGCAGTTGAATGCCATGAGGATTCAAACAATTGCAATGCATAGCACAAGGAATTAGCAGTCCATCGCCTTAACCACTCAGCCACCTCGTCTTCTGAGTTGACACTACATGAACACTCTGATCCAGGCCACCTTCATAAGTTTTTCCATAGGTCTGTTATGTTTGAAAATCACTAAATGGAGAGAGAATAACAGCTAGGTGGCTCTACCCAATATTTTCTTTACTGGGGAATTAGCTCAAATGGTAGAGTGCATGCTTAGCGTGTGAGAAGTAGCAGGATCGTTGCCCGCATTCTCCAAATGCCTTTAATATCTTCAATCAACATGAAGATTGCAAAGAAAAGGTTTAAGTCAATTCAACTACTACAACAACATGCTAATTTTGGCAAAGACTTGTACAATAGGTTGACTCTTGTTTACCAAATATGTTTTAGACATAGAAGATGTTCATTAATGTTAAAATAACAGCTAGGTGGCTCTACCCAATATTTTCTTAACTGGGGAATTAGCTCAAATGGTAGAGCGCTCGCTTAGCATGAAGTAGCGGATCGATGCCCGCATTCTCCAATTGCATTTGGTTTCTTTTGTCAACATGAAGATTGCAAAGAAAATGGTTAACTCAATTGAACTACTACAACAAAATGCAATATTTGGCCAAGACTTGTACAATAGGTTTTCTCTTGTTTACCAATTATGTTTTAGACAAAGATGTTCATTAATGTCACAGTTCTATTGCATCATTTTCTAAACTTTATTCATGAGAATTTTTTTTTCACAAGTACATTTAATTTATTCTTTATTCATGAGTATTTTAAACTCAATGGATCGTGTATTGCCAATAACAGATTAAAGGGCAGTTGACTGCGTCGAGGATGGGATTCGAACCCACACGTGCATAGCACAAATGATTAGCAGTCCATCGCCTTAACCACTCGGCCACCTCATCTTTCAAGTTGACACTACATAAACACTCTGATCCAGGCCACCTTCATAAGTTTTTCCATAGGTCTGTTATGTTTGAAAATCACTAAATGGAGAGAGAATAACAGCTAGGTGGCTCTACCCATTATTTCCTAAACTTGGGAATTAGCTCAAATGGCAATACTTGTACAATAGGTTGATGGAGAGAATAACAGCTAGGTGGCTCTACCCAATATTTTTAACTGGGAATTAGCTCAAATGGCAGAGCTTAGCAGCATGTGAAGTAGCAGGATCGATGCCGCATTCTCCAATTGCCTTTGATTTCTTCAATCAACATGAAGATTGCAAAAGACAAGATGGCTAACTCAATTCAACTACTACAACAACATGCTATATTGGCCAATACTTGTACAATAGGTTGACTCTTGTTTACCAATTATGTTTTAGACAAAGAAGATGTTCATTAATGTCACAGTTCTATTGCATCATTTTCTAAACTTTATTCATGAGAATTTTTGTTTTCACAAGTAAATTTAATTTATTCTTTAGTCATGAGTATTTTGAGCTCAATGGATCGTGTATTGCCAATAACAGATTAAAGGCAGTTGAATGCCATGAGGATGGGATTCTAACCCACGAATGCATAGCACAACGATTAGCAGTCCATCGCCTTAACCACTCAGCCACCTCGTCTTCTGAGTTGACACTACATGAACACTCTGATCCAGGCCACCTTCATAAGTTTTTCCATAGGTCTGTTATGTTTGAAAAACACTAAATGGAGAGAGAATAACAGCTATCTGGCTCTACCCAATGTTTTTTGAACTGAGAATTAGCTCAAATGGCAGAGCGCTCACTTAGCATGTGAGAAGCAGGGATCGATGCCTGCATTCTCCAATTGCCTTTGATTTCTTCAATCAACATGAAGATTGCAAAGACAAGATGGCTAACTCAATTCAACTACTACAACAACATGCTATATTTGGCCAATACTTGTACAATAGGTTGACTCTTGTTTACCCAACATGTTTTAGACAAAGAAGATGTTCATTAATGTCACAGTTCTATTGCATCATTTTCTAAACTTTATTCATGAGAATTTTGTTTTCACAAGTAAATTTAATTTATTCTTTAGTCATGAGTATTTTGCGCTCAATGGATCGTGTATTGCCAATAACAGATTAAAGGGCAGTTGAATGCCATGAGGATGGGATTCTAACCCACAAATGCATAGCACAACGGATTAGCAGTCCATCGCCTTAACCACTCAGCCACCTCGTCTTCTGAGTTGACACTACATGAACACTCTGATCCAGGCCACCTTCATAAGTTTTCCATAGGTCTGTTATGTTTGAAAATCACTAAATGGAGAGAGAATAACAGCTAGGTGGCTCTACCCAATATTTTTTTACTGGGGAATTAGCTCAAATGGTAGAGTGCATGCTTAGCATGTGAGAAGTAGCAGGATCGATGCGCATTCTCCAAATGCCTTTGATTTCTTCAAAAGATTAACTCAATTCAACTACTACAACAACATGCTATATTTGGCCAAGACTTGTACAATAGGTTGACTCTTGTTTACCAATTATGTTTTAGACAAAGATGTTCATTAATGTCACAGTTCTATTGCATCATTTTCTAAACTTCATGAGAATTTTGTTTAGTAAATTTAATTTATTCTTTAGTCATGAGTATTTTGCGCTCAATGGATCAGATTAAAGGGCAGTTGAATTCAACATGAATGCATAGCAAAAGATTAGCAGTCCATCGCAACCACTAGCCACCAACATCTTCTGAGTTGACACTACATGAACACTCTGATCCAGGCCACCTTCATAAGTTTTTCCATAGGTCTGTTATGTTTGAAAATCACTAAATGGAGAGAATAACAGCTAGGTGGCTCTACCCATATTTTCTTAACTGGGGAATTAGCTCAAATGGCAGAGCGCTCACTAGCATGTGAAGTAGCAGGATCGATGCCCGCATTCTCCAATTGCCTTTGATTTCTTTTGTCAACATGAAGATTGCAAAGACAAGATGGTTAACTCAATTGAACTACTACAACAACATGCTAATATTTGGCCAAGACTTGTACAATAGGTTTTCTCTTGTTTACCAATTATGTTTTAGACAAAGAAGATGTTCATTAATGTCACAGTTCTATTGCATCATTTTCTAAACTTTATTCATGAGAATTTTTGTTTTCACAAGTAAATTTAATTTATTCTTTAGTCATGAGTATTTTGAGCTCAATGGATCGTGTATTGCCAATAACAGATTAATGGGCAGTTGACTGCGTCGAGGATGGGATTCGAACCCAAACGTGCATAGCACAAATGATTAGCAGTCCATCGCCTTAACCACTCGGCCACCTCATCTTTCAAGTTGACACTACATAAACACTCTGATCCAGGCCACCTTCATAAGTTTTTCCATAGGTCTGTTATGTTTGAAAATCACTAAATGGAGAGAGAATAACAGCTAGGTGGCTCTACCCATTATTTCCTAAACTGGGGAATTAGCTCAAATGGCAGAGCGCTCGCTTAGCATGTGAGAAGTAGCAGGATTGATGCCCGCATCCTCCAATTGCCTTTGATTTCTTCAATCAACATGAAGATTGCAAAGACAAGATGGCTAACTCAATTCAACTACTACAACAACATGCTATATTTGGCCAATACTTGTACAATAGGTTGACTCTTCTTTACCAAATATGTTTTTGATATAGTATTTGTTCATTAATGTTACAGCTCTATTGCATCATTTTCTAAACTTTATTCATGAGAATTGTTGTTGGCACAAGAAAATTTAATTTATGCTTTAGTCATGAGTATTTTGAGCTCAATGGATCTTGTATTGCCAATAACAGATTAAGGTCAGTTGACTGCGACAAGGATGGGATTCGAACCCGTGCATAGCACATTGTATTAGCAGTCCATCGCCTTAACCACTCGGCCACCTCAACTTCAGAGTTGACACTACATAAACACTCTGATCCAGGCCAGCTTCATAAGTTTTTCCATAGGTCTGTTATGTTTCAAAATCACTAAATGGAGAGAGAATAACAGCTAGGTGGCTCTACCCAATATTTTCTTTACTGGGGAATTAGCTCAAATGGTAGGCGGCTTAGCATCAGTAGCGGGATCGATGCCCGCATTCTCCAATTGCATTTGGTTTATTTTGTCAACATGAAGATTGCAAAGAGAAAATGGTTAACTCAATTCAACTACTACAACAACAGGCTATATTTGGCCAAGACTTGTACAATAGGTTGACTCTTGTTTACCAATTATCTTTTAGACAAAGAAGATGTTCATTAATGTCACAATTTTATTGCATCATTTTCTAAACTTCATTCATGAGAATTTTTGTTTTCACAAGTAAATTTAATTTATTCTTTAGTCATGAGTATTTTGAGCTCAATGGATCGTATTGCCAATACCAGATTAAAGGGCAGTTGAATGCCATGAGGATGGGATTCTAACCCACGAATGCATTGCACAACGGATTATCAGTCCATCGCCTTAACCACTCAGCCACCTCATCTTCCGAGTTGACACTACATGAACACTCTGATCCAGGCCACCTTCATAAGTTTTTCCATAGGTCTGTTATGTTTGAAAAACACTAAATGGGGAGAGAATAACAGCTATCTGGCTCTACCCAATGTTTAGCTCAAATGAGCATGTATTCTCCATTGCCTTTGATTTCTTCAATCAACATGAAGATTGCAAAGACAAGATGGCTAACTCAATTCAACTACTACAACAACATGCTATATTTGGCCAATACTTGTACAATAGGTTGACTCTTGTTTACCCAACATGTTTTAGACAAAGAAGATGTTCATTAATGTCACAGTTCTATTGCATCATTTTCTAAACTTTATTCATGAGAATTTTTGTTTTCACAAGTAAATTTAATTTATTCTTTAGTCATGAGTATTTTGCGCTCAATGGATCGTGTATTGCCAATAACAGATTAAAGGCAGTTGAATGCCATGAGGATGGGATTCTAACCCACAAATGCATAGCACAACGAATTAGCAGTCCATCGCCTTAACCACTCAGCCACCTCGTCTTCTGAGTTGACACTACATGAACACTCTGATCCAGGCCACCTTCATAAGTTTTTCCATAGGTCTGTTATGTTTGAAAATCACTAAATGGAGAGAGAATAACAGCTAGGTGGCTCTGCAATATTTTCTTTACTGGGATTAGCTCAAATGGTAGAGTGCATGAGTGTGAGAAGTAGCAGGATCGTTGCCCGCATTCTCCAAATGCCTTTGATATCTTCAATCAACATGAAGATTGCAAGAAAGAGGTTTAAGTCAATTCAACTACTACAACAACATGCTAATTTTGGCAAAGACTTGTACAATAGGTTGACTCTTGTTTACCAAATGTTTTTAGACATAGATTAGATGTTCATTAATGTTAAGAATAACAGCTAGGTGGCTCTACCCAATATTTTCTTAACTGGGGTATTAGCTCAAATGGTAGAGCGCTCGCTTAGCATGCGAGAAGTAGCGGGATCGATGCCCGCATTCTCCAATTGCATTTGGTTTCTTTTGTCAACATGAAGATTGCAAAGAGAAAATGGTTAACTCAATTGAACTACTACAACAAAATGCAATATTTGGCCAAGACTTGTACAATAGGTTTTCTCTTGTTTACTAATTATGTTTTAGACAAAGATGTTCATTAATGTCACAGTTCTATTGCATCATTTTCTAAACTTTATTCATGAGAATTTTTTTTTCACAAGTACATTTAATTTATTCTTTATTCATGAGTATTTTGAGCTCAATGGATAGTGTATTGCCAATAACAGATTAAAGGGCAGTTGACTGCATCGAGGATGGGATTCGAACCCACACGTGCATAGCACAAATGATTAGCAGTCCATCGCCTTAACCACTCAAGCCACCTAATCTTTCAAGTTGACACTACATAAACACTCTGATCCAGGCCACCTTCATAAGTTTTTCCATAGGTCTGTTATGTTTGAAAATCACTAAAAATGGAGAGAATAACAGCTATTGGTAGTGGCTCTACCCATTATTTTCTTTACTGGGGAATTAGCTCAAATGGCAGAGTGCTTAGCATGTGAGAAGTAGCAGGATCGATGCCCGCATTCCCAATTGCCTTTGATTTCTTCAATCAACATGAACAAAGACAAGATGGCTAACTCAATTCAACTACTACAACAACATGCTATATTTGGCCAATACTTGTACAATAGGTTGACTTGTTTACCCAACATGTTTTAGACAAAGAAGATGTTCATTAATGTCACAGTTCTATTGCATCATTTTCTAAACTTTATTCATGAAATTTTGTTTTCACAAGTAAATTTAATTTATTCTTTAGTCATGAGTATTTTGAGATCAATGGATGTGCCAATAACAGATTAAAGGGCAGTTGAATGCCACGAGGAATTTAAACAATCGCATGCATAGCACAACGGATTAGCAGTCCATCGCCTTAACCACTCCAGCCACCTCATCTTCGAGTTGACACTACATGAACACTCTGATCCAGGCCACCTTCATAAGTTTTCCATAGGTCTGTTATGTTTGAAAAACACTAAATGGAGAGAATAACAGCTATCTGGCTCTACCCAATGTTTTTTGAACTGAGGAATTAGCTCAAATGGCAGAGCGCTCACTTAGCATGTGAGAAGTAGCAGGATCGATGCCTGCATTCTCCATTTGCCTTTGATTTCTTCAATCAACATGAAGATTGCAAAGACAAGATGGCTAACTCAATTCAACTACTACAACAACATGCTATATTTGGCCAATACTTGTACAATAGGTTGACTCTTGTTTACCCAACATGTTTTAGACAAAGAAGATGTTCATTAATGTCACAGTTCTATTGCATCATTTTCTAAACTTTATTCATGAGAATTTTTGTTTTCACAAGTAAATTTAATTTATTCTTTAGTCATGAGTATTTTGCGCTCAATGGATCGTGTATTGCCAATAACAGATTAATGGGCAGTTGACTGCGTCGAGGATGGGATTCGAACCCACACGTGCATAGCACAAATGATTAGCAGTCCATCGCCTTAACCACTCGGCCACCTCATCTTTCAAGTTGACACTACATAAACACTCTGATCCAGGCCACCTTCATAAGTTTTTCCATAGGTCTGTTATGTTTGAAAATCACTAAATGGAGAGAGAATAACAGCTAGGTGGCTCTACCCATTATTTCCTAAACTTGGGAATTAGCTCAAATGGCAGAGCGCTTAGCATGCAAGAAGTAGCAGGATTGATGCCCGCATCCTCCAATTGCCTTTGATTTCTTCAATCAACATGAAGATTACAAAGACAAGATGGCTAACTCAATTCAACTACTACAACAACATGCTATATTAGGCCAATACTTGTACAATAGGTTGACTCTTCTTTACCAAATATGTTTTAGACAAAGAATATGTTCATTAATGTTACAGTTCTATTGCATCATTTTCTAAACTTTATTCATGAGAATTGTTGTTTTCACAAGAAAATTTAATTTATTCTTTAGTCATGAGTATTTTGAGCTCAATGGATCTTGTATTGCCAATAACAGATTAAAGGTCAGTTGACTGCGACAAGGATGGGATTCGAACCCACGCGTGCATAGCACATTGTATTAGCAGTCCATCGCCTTAACCACTCGGCCACCTCAACTTCAGAGTTGACACTACATAAACACTCTGATCCAGGCCAGCTTCATAAGTTTTTCCATAGGTCTGTTATGTTTCAAAATCACTAAATGGAGAGAGAATAACAGCTAGGTGGCTCTACCCAATATTTTCTTTACTGGGGAATTAGCTCAAATGGTAGAGCGCTTGCTTAGCATGCGAGAAGTAGCGGGATCGATGCCCGCATTCTCCAATTGCATTTGGTTTATTTTGTCAACATGAAGATTGCAAAGAGAAAATGGTTAACTCAATTCAACTACTACAACAACAGGCTATATTTGGCCAAGACTTGTACAATAGGTTGACTCTTGTTTACCAATTATCTTTTAGACAAAGAAGATGTTCATTAATGTCACAGTTTTATTGCATCATTTTCTAAACTTCATTCATGAGAATTTTTGTTTTCACAAGTAAATTTAATTTATTCTTTAGTCATGAGTATTTTGCGCTCAATGGATCGTGTATTGCCAATAACAGATTAAAGGGCAGTTGAATGCCATGAGGATGGGATTCTAACCCACGAATGCATTGCACAACGGATTATCAGTCCATCGCCTTAACCACTCAGCCACCTCATCTTCCGAGTTGACACTACATGAACACTCTGATCCAGGCCACCTTCATAAGTTTTTCCATAGGTCTGTTATGTTTGAAAAACACTAAATGGAGAGAGAATAACAGCTATCTGGCTCTACCCAATGTTTTTTGAACCGAGGAATTAGCTCAAATGGCAGAGCGCTCACTTAGCATGTGAGAAGTAGCAGGATCGATGCCTGCATTCTCCATTTGCCTTTGATTTCTTCAATCAACATGAAGATTGCAAAGACAAGATGGCTAACTCAATTCAACTACTACAACAACATGCTATATTTGGCCAATACTTGTACAATAGGTTGACTCTTGTTTACCCAACATGTTTTAGACAAAGATGTTCATTAATGTCACAGTTCTATTGCATCATTTTCTAAACTTTATTCATGAGAATTTTTTTTTCACAAGTACATTTAATTTATTCTTTATTCATGAGTATTTTAAACTCAATGGATCGTGTATTGCCAATAACAGATTAAAGGGCAGTTGAATGCCATGAGGATGGGATTCTAACCCACAAATGCATAGCACAACGAATTAGCAGTCCATCGCCTTAACCACTCAGCCACCTCGTCTTCTGAGTTGACACTACATGAACACTCTGATCCAGGCCACCTTCATAAGTTTTTCCATAGGTCTGTTATGTTTGAAAATCACTAAATGGAGAGAGAATAACAGCTAGGTGGCTCTACCCAATATTTTCTTTACTGGGGAATTAGCTCAAATGGTAGAGTGCATGCTTAGCGTGTGAGAAGTAGCAGGATCGTTGCCCGCATTCTCCAAATGCCTTTGATATCTTCAATCAACATGAAGATTGCAAAGAAAAGAGGTTTAAGTCAATTCAACTACTACAACAACATGCTAATTTTGGCAAAGACTTGTACAATAGGTTGACTCTTGTTTACCAAATATGTTTTAGACATAGAAGATGTTCATTAATGTTAAAGAATAACAGCTAGGTGGCTCTACCCAATATTTTCTTAACTGGGGAATTAGCTCAAATGGTAGAGCGCTAAGGCATGCAGTAAGGCGGGATCGATGCCGCATTCTCCAATTGCATTTGGTTTCTTTTGTCAACATGAAGATTGCAAAGAGAAAATGGTTAACTCAATTGAACTACTACAACAAAATGCAATATTTGGCCAAGACTTGTACAATAGGTTTTCTCTTGTTTACCAATTATGTTTTAGACAAAGAAGATGTTCATTAATGTCACAGTTCTATTGCATCATTTTCTAAACTTTATTCATGAGAATTTTTTTTTCACAAGTACATTTAATTTATTCTTTATTCATGAGTATTTTGAGCTCAATGGATAGTGTATTGCCAATAACAGATTAAAGGGCAGTTGACTGCGTCGAGGATGGGATTCGAACCCACACGTGCATAGCACAAATGATTAGCAGTCCATCGCCTTAACCACTCGGCCACCTAATCTTTCAAGTTGACACTACATAAACACTCTGATCCAGGCCACCTTCATAAGTTTTTCCATAGGTCTGTTATGTTTGAAAATCACTAAATGGAGAGAGAATAACAGCTAGGTGGCTCTACCCATTATTTTCTTTACTGGGGAATTAGCTCAAATGGCAGAGTGCTCGCTTAGCATGTGAGAAGTAGCAGGATCGATGCCCGCATTCTCCAATTCCCTTTGATTTCTTCAATCAACATGAAGATTGCAAAGACAAGATGGCTAACTCAATTCAACTACTACAACAACATGCTATATTTGGCCAATACTTGTACAATAGGTTGACTCTTGTTTACCCAACATGTTTTAGACAAAGAAGATGTTCATTAATGTCACAGTTCTATTGCATCATTTTCTAAACTTTATTCATGAGAATTTTTGTTTTCACAAGTAAATTTAATTTATTCTTTAGTCATGAGTATTTTGAGATCAATGGATCGTGTATTGCCAATAACAGATTAAAGGGCAGTTGAATGCCACGAGGACGGGATTTAAACAATCGCATGCATAGCACAACGGATTAGCAGTCCATCGCCTTAACCACTCAGCCACCTCATCTTCCGAGTTGACACTACATGAACACTCTGATCCAGGCCACCTTCATAAGTTTTTCCATAGGTCTGTTATGTTTGAAAAACACTAAATGGAGAGAGAATAACAGCTATCTGGCTCTACCCAATGTTTTTTGAACTGAGGAATTAGCTCAAATGGCAGAGCGCTCACTTAGCATGTGAGAAGTAGCAGGATCGATGCCTGCATTCTCCATTTGCCTTTGATTTCTTCAATCAACATGAAGATTGCAAAGACAAGATGGCTAACTCAATTCAACTACTACAACAACATGCTATATTTGGCCAATACTTGTACAATAGGTTGACTCTTGTTTACCCAACATGTTTTAGACAAAGAAGATGTTCATTAATGTCACAGT
Source organism: Liparis tanakae (assembly GCA_036178185.1). Lineage (NCBI taxonomy): Eukaryota > Metazoa > Chordata > Actinopteri > Perciformes > Liparidae > Liparis > Liparis tanakae. The sequence goes on along the minus strand of CM070101.1, from coordinate 8,552,036 downwards.
TCTATTGCATCATTTTCTAAACTTTATTCATGAGAATTTTTGTTTTCACAAGTAAATTTAATTTATTCTTTAGTCATGAGTATTTTGCGCTCAATGGATCGTGTATTGCCAATAACAGATTAATGGGCAGTTGACTGCGTCGAGGATGGGATTCGAACCCACACGTGCATAGCACAAATGATTAGCAGTCCATCGCCTTAACCACTCGGCCACCTCATCTTTCAAGTTGACACTACATAAACACTCTGATCCAGGCCACCTTCATAAGTTTTTCCATAGGTCTGTTATGTTTGAAAATCACTAAATGGAGAGAGAATAACAGCTAGGTGGCTCTACCCATTATTTCCTAAACTTGGGAATTAGCTCAAATGGCAGAGCGCTCGCTTAGCATGCAAGAAGTAGCAGGATTGATGCCCGCATCCTCCAATTGCCTTTGATTTCTTCAATCAACATGAAGATTACAAAGACAAGATGGCTAACTCAATTCAACTACTACAACAACATGCTATATTAGGCCAATACTTGTACAATAGGTTGACTCTTCTTTACCAAATATGTTTTAGACAAAGAATATGTTCATTAATGTTACAGTTCTATTGCATCATTTTCTAAACTTTATTCATGAGAATTGTTGTTTTCACAAGAAAATTTAATTTATTCTTTAGTCATGAGTATTTTGAGCTCAATGGATCTTGTATTGCCAATAACAGATTAAAGGTCAGTTGACTGCGACAAGGATGGGATTCGAACCATCGTGCATAGCACATTGTATTAGCAGTCCATCGCCTTAACCACTTTCGGCCACCTCAACTTCAGAGTTGACACTACATAACACTCTGATCCAGGCCAGCTTCATAAGTTTTTCCATAGGTCTGTTATGTTTCAAAATCACTAAATGGAGAGAGAATAACAGCTAGGTGGCTCTACCCAATATTTTCTTTACTGAAATTAGCTCAAATGGTAGGCGCTTGCTTAGCATCTTGAAGTAGCGGGATCGATGCCGCATTCTCCAGTTGCATTTGGTTTATTTTGTCAACATGAAGATTGCAAAGAAAATGGTTAACTCAATTCAACTACTACAACAACAGGCTATATTTGGCCAAGACTTGTACAATAGGTTGACTCTTGTTTACCAATTATCTTTTAGACAAAGAAGATGTTCATTAATGTCACAGTTTTATTGCATCATTTTCTAAACTTCATTCATGAGAATTTTTGTTTTCACAAGTAAATTTAATTTATTCTTTAGTCATGAGTATTTTGCGCTCAATGGATCGTGTATTGCCAATAACAGATTAAAGGGCAGTTGAATGCCATGAGGATGGGATTCTAACCCACGAATGCATTGCACAACGGATTATCAGTCCATCGCCTTAACCACTCAGCCACCTCATCTTCCGAGTTGACACTACATGAACACTCTGATCCAGGCCACCTTCATAAGTTTTTCCATAGGTCTGTTATGTTTGAAAAACACTAAATGGAGAGAGAATAACAGCTATCTGGCTCTACCCAATGTTTTTTGAACTGAGGAATTAGCTCAAATGGCAGAGCGCTCACTTAGCATGTGAGAAGTAGCAGGATCGATGCCTGCATTCTCCATTTGCCTTTGATTTCTTCAATCAACATGAAGATTGCAAAGACAAGATGGCTAACTCAATTCAACTACTACAACAACATGCTATATTTGGCCAATACTTGTACAATAGGTTGACTCTTGTTTACCCAACATGTTTTTAGACAAAGAAGTTCATGTTCATTAATGTCACAGTTCTATTGCATCATTTTCTAAACTTTATTCATGAGAATTTTTTGTTTTCTAAAGTAAATTTAATTTATTCTTTAGTCATAGTATTTTGCGCTCAATGGATCGTGCGTGTATTGCCAATAACAGATTAAAGGGCAGTTGAATGCCATGAGGATGGGATTCTAACCCACAAATGCATAGCACAACAGATTAGCAGTATCCATCGCCTTAACCACTCAGCCACCTCGTCTTCTGAGTTGACACTACATGAACACTCTGATCCAGGCCACCTTCATAAGTTTTCCATAGGTCTGTTATGTTTGAAAATCACTAAATGGAGAGAATAACAACAGCTAGGTGGCTCTACCCAATATTTTTTCTTTACTGGAATTAGCTCAAATGGTAGAGTGCATGCTTGGCGTGTGAGCGTGTGAGCAGGATCGTTGCCGCATTCTCCAAATGCCTTTGATATCTTTAATCAACATGAAGATTGCAAAAAAGGTTTAAGTCAATTCAACTACTACAACAACATGCTAATTTTTTGGCAAAGACTTGTACAATAGGTTGACTCTTGTTTTTACCACCAAATATGTTTTAGACATAGAAGATGTTCATTAATGTTAAAGAATAACAGCTAGGTGGCTCTGCAATATTTTAGCTTAACTTGGGAGAATTAGCTCAAATGGTAGAGCGCTCGCTTAGCATGAAGTAGCGGGATCGAGCAGGATCGTGCCCGCATTCTCCAATTGCATTTGGTTTCTTTTGTCAACATGAAGATTGCAAAGAAAATGGTTAACTCAATTGAACTACTACAACAAAATGCAATATTTGGCCAAGACTTGTACAATAGGTTTCTCTTGTTTACCAATTATGTTTTTAGACAAAGAAGATGTTCATTAATGTCACAGTTCTATTGCATCATTTTCTAAACTTTATTCATGAAATTTTTGTTTCACAAGTAAATTTAATTTATTCTTTAGTCATGAGTATTTTGAGCTCAATGGATAGTGTATTGCCAATAACAGATTAAGGGCAGTTGACTGCGTCGGAGATGAGGATGGATTGAACCACTGCGTGCATAGCACAAATGATTTGAAGTCCATCGCCTTAACCACTCGGCCACCTAATCTTTCAAGTTGACACTACATAAACACTCTGATCCAGGCCACCTTCATAAGTTTTTCCATAGGTCTGTTATGTTTTGAAAATCACTAAATGGAGAGAATAACAGCTAGGTGGCTCTACCCATTATTTTCTTTACTGGGGAATTAGCTCAAATGGCAGAGTGCTCGCTTAGCATGTAAGTAGCAGGATCGATGCCGCATTCTCCAATTCCTTTGATTTCTTCAATCAACATGAGATTGCAAAGACAAGATGGCTAACTCAATTCAACTACACAACAACATGCTATATTTGGCCAATACTTGTACAATAGGTTGACTCTTGTTTTACCCAACATTTTAGACAAAGAAGATGTTCATTAATGTGTACACAGTTCTATTGCATCATTTTCTAAACTTTATTCATGAGAATTTTTGTTTTTCACAAGTAAATTTAATTTATTCTTTAGTCATGGTATTTTGAGATCAATGGATCGTGTATTGCCAATAACAGATTAAAGGGCAGTTGAATGCAGGCGGGATTTAAACAATGCGCATAGCATAACTATGGTTAGCAGATCGCCTTAACCACTCAGCCACCTCATCTTCGAGTTGACACTACATGAACACTCTGATCCAGGAAGGCCACCACCTTCATAAGTTTTCCATAGGTCTGTTATGTTTGAAAAACACTAAATGGAGAGAATAACAGCTATCTGGCTCTACCCAATGTTTTTTGAACTGGAATTAGCTCAATGGCAGAGCTCACTTAGCATGTGAAGCAGGATCGATGCCTGCATTCTCCATTTGCTGTTTACCAACATGTTTTAGACAAAGAAGATGTTCATTAATGTCACATTCTATTGCATCATTTTCTAAACTTTATTCATGAGAATTTTGTTTTTCACAAGTAAATTAATTTATTCTTTAGTCATGATGAGTATTTGCGCTCAATGGATCGTGTATGCCAATAACAGATTAATGGAGTTGAATTTTACGAGGATGGGATTAAACCCCTGCGTGCATAGCACAAATGATTAACAGTCAGTCCATGCTTAACCACTCAGCCACATCTTCGGTTGACACTACATAAACACTCTGATCAGGCCACCTTCATAAGTTTTCCATAGGTCTGTTATGTTTGAAAAACACTAAATGGAGAGAGAGAGAATAACAGCTAGGTGCTCTGCAATATTTTTTGAACTGAATTAGCTCAAATGGCAGCGCTTTAACCAACAGCATGTGAGAAGTAGCAGGATTGTGCCGCATTCTCCAATTGCTTTGATTTCTTCAATCAACATGAAGATTGCAAAGACAAGATGGCTAACTCAATTCAACTACTACAACAACATGCTATATTTGGCCAATACTTGTACAATAGGTTGACTCTTGTTTACCAAATATGTTTTAGACAAGAAGATGTTCATTAATGTTCATCACCAGTTCTATTATTGCATCATTTTCTAAACTTTATTCATGAAATTTTGTTTCTACTGAAGTAAATTTAATTATTCTTTAGTCATAAGGTATTTTCGCGCTCAATGGATGCGTGTATTGCCAATAACAGATTAAAGGGCAGTTGAATGCCATGAGGATGGGATTCTAACCCACAAATGCACTTAGCACAACGAATTAGCAGTCCATGCCTTAACCCACTCAGCCACAACCACCTCGTCTTCTGAGTTGACACTACATGAACACTCTGATCCAGGCCCACCTTCATAAGTTTTTCCACTTATTAGGTCTGTTATGTTTGAAAAATCACTAAATGGAGAGGGAATAACAGCTAAGGTGGCTCTACCCAATATTTTTACGGGAATACTCAAAGTATAAATACATTAAGGAGTGCGGGATGATGCCAGCATTCTCCAATTGCTTTTGGGTTTTTTTGTCAATGAAGTTGAAACTAGTTAACTAATTCTCAAGACAACAGGCTAATTTGCGCATTCATAAGGTTGACATGTTTATTTTTTAACAAAGGAGATAGATTCTTATCGTATTTTATTGATCTTTTCCAAACTTATTAAGGAAGTTTTTTTACATAATTTAATTTATTTTTAGTATTATTTAGCCTTCATGGATCTTTTCAAATACAGATTAAAGGCAGTTGAATGCCTAGTGGGATCTACCCAAATCATTTAACATAGTTGTCATCATGACTCTAACATACCAAATGTTTAGCAAAAGATGTCATTATGCCAAGCCTTGCATCATTTCAAGGTTTTTCTATGAAATTTGATCACAGAATTTAATTTTTCTTTATCATGAGTTTTGCGACAATGGATGGTATGCAATAATGATTAAGCAGTTAATGATGAGGAATTTACCCACATGCTGAACCAATTAAGTCATGAGATCTACCATTCCCTTCTATTCAACATGAACATGACAAGCTTCATAAGTTTTTCATACTTATTTTGACAATACTATAAAGGATACTAGTTCATCCAAATTTTTTTACTGAGAATTGTTAAAAGGTAATCAACTTTTCGGGTTTGTTACAGGTCAACTTTTAGTCAAATGCCTTGATTTCACAACAATGAATTGCAAGAAAGAGGTTTAGTTCAACTACAGAAAACATGCATTTGCAAAATTGCAAGTTACTTTTTACCAAATTTTTTGACATAAAATCTAAGGGGAAATTACAGCTAGTTTTCCATATTTTCTAACTGGAAATTAGCTAAATGGAGATAATTTGTAAAAATTAATGCCGATTCTCAATGTTGATTTTTTTAAATGAAGTTAAAGAAAGGTTAACCAATTAATTACAACAAAGATGCAATTTGAAGGGTTTACAATATTTTCTAAGCATTTTTAAAAGAAAGTTCTAATTCAAATTCTTTTGCATCATGAAATTTATCATAGAATTAATAAATTAAATTTTTTTAGCATGGATTTGACCAATGGTTTCTTGCATAACAAATTAAAGGCAGTTGTAATGCAATGATTCAACAACTAAAGAAAATGTTAAGTTCATGTTACAACCTAATTTTCAAGTCAGAATAACTTGTCCAGGATTTCATAATTTTTAAGGTCAGTTTTGTTTGAAACATTAAATAAATGATATAGCATGGTTTACATATTCTTTACGGGGATTAGTCAATGGAGATCCCTAGCATGTGAAAGCAGATATGGCATTCTCCAATTTTGATTCAATCAACATGAAATCAAAGACAAGGCTACCTATTCACACTACACAACTTCTATATTGCCAAAATTCAAGGGGACTTATACCCATTTTTAGACAGAAGATTTCATTAATGTAGTTAATTGACATAATATCTAGATTTTGTTTTACAAGAATTTAATTATTCTTCATCTGAGATTTTTAATCAAGACTTTAAAACAGATAACATTAATGCACAGACAGTTTAACAATCATCAAACAAATTACATTGCTTTAACAAAGTTATTCATTTCCTAATTGAACTACATGAAATTTATACATTAAAGTTTATCATAGTTGTTATTTTGAAACATAATGAAAGTAATAAGCATCTTGCTCCACCATAGTTTTAAGGAGTTGAATACTAAGGCAGAGCCCTTCATTTTGTGAAGTGCAGAATTGATCACTCCATTGATTTCCATACCTTAAGTTGAAAAAGAGGTAACTAAATTTAACTACTACACAACTTCATAATTTGGCCAAATGTACTATTGCTTGTTACCAATGTAAAAGAAGTGCTAAATGTTTCAATTGAATTTCAAACTATTTAAATCTTTACACAAGTAATTTAATTTATCTATTGATATTTCTCTACAATGTTTGCAAAAAAATTCAGAATTATGCCAGATGATTTAATTTATTCTACATAGCAAATTGATTAGCGTCATGTTACAAAGCCTTATTTCAAGTTAAATTATCATTCAGGCTCTTCATAAGTTTCAAGTCTTAGTTATAAACATAAATGAAGAGATCCAAGTGGCTCTCTACCCATATTCCTAACTGGAATTATCATGAGACCCTAATGCAGAAGAAAGATTGATCCCCCATCTCCAACCTTGGTTTTCTCACAAATGAAGATTACACTAAGAGATTAATTCATACTCAAAACTATTTAGCAATACTTAGTCAATGTTCTTTCTTACAAACATGTTAACAAAAATGTACAATGCTTGACATTATTGCATCATTTTAACATATTCTAGAATTGTTGTTTTCACAAAAATTTAAATTCTTTATCATTAATTTATCAATGATTTTATTCAAAAAATTAAGGTCATTATCAAATAGGGTTTTCGAAGCATGGCATAAGTCAGTTCAGCATCAGTTAACACTTGCCACCTCAATTGGGTTGACCACAAAATTATCAGCCATCATTTTCCCTGGTCTTTAGTTCAAACACAAAGGAAGTAACACTAGGTGCTTTCCCAATATTATTTCGAATTAGTCATGGTGACTCTTACATAGAGAATAATGGGAGTGCTCAGACTCCAATTCTGGTTTATTTTCAATGAGTTGTTAGAGAAAATTAACAATCAATTAAATAAAGCTATTTGCCAAATTGTAATAGGACTTTTAAAGTTACCTTTTAACATAAAAAGTCATTATGCAAGTTTTGCATCATTTTTAACTTTTTCATGAAATTTCTATTGATTAAAATTTAATTTTCAATTTTATATATATTTTTCAGGATTGTTTGCCATAAATTAATCATTGACTAAAGGGATTAATCCGAGATTGAACGTTAATCATTTAATCTCCCAATTTCCAAGTTTTAC